>OW679194.1:26275070-26333144 GCA_940337035.1 Agriotes lineatus | reverse complement strand
GGTATAGGGAAGTCTTGGAATCATGAAAATTTTGGAAATCGAGATTTTCACAGAAATATCCGTTTTGGGTCTCTAGGAACCCAAAAAAGTGGTTTTTAAAAAATGTCTGTCTGTGTGTGGGTGTGTGGGTGGGTGACGCTCCTACAGCCGAAAGTATTGCTCCGATTTTGATGCGCTTTGGAATGCGGGGGTGTATCGAAAATTCATCGACAAAATAAGCTTTTCAAAAAAATCCGAAACCGGAAGCGGAAGTTACGCATGTTTTTTTGGTATCACTGTTTTCGTGATTAAAATTTTAAAATTTTTATCGCGGATAACGATAGAGGGTCATAAGACAAATCTGCTAGTTTTTTGCCGAACTCGCTAGGTTTAAAATGAAGGGTGCTATGATTTTTTGAAAATTTAGAGTTTAACGCCCTATTACTCAAAAACGGATGAATCGATTCAATTGATTTTTTTTTTCGGAATAGTATATGAAGGTTAACATGAGGTGATATAAAAAGTGTTTTGAAAAATATTAAGGGGCCTAAATTACAAATTTTCAAAATTTTGGAAATTTTCTAAAAATCATTTCTCAAAAACTGCCAACAGGAATTTGTTTAAATTTCATATACTGATAGACCCTGAAAAGGGCTATCGATCTGTTTTTTAAAGAAGCTCATGAATTATCTGTGGCGCCCTCTACGAAGCTTTGAAGTTTGAAAATTTAAACCCCTTTAATTAATAAACAAAACAAGATAGGTAGCTGGGGTTTTCATTGAATTGCTCAGTGCATAATGGAGCATATGAATATGCAAAAAAATATTACACTCGTGGATATATGTAAGCGCACCGGCCCCTCCCCCCTCTATTTTTGAAAAATAATTTTTTTATTCTAACGGTTGTTATATTTTTGCGTCAAAGAATCTTTTTCCGCGAAAATAAAAAAATCGATTTTGTATGCCCTAGAAAATATAATTTCCAGGTACTTAGAAAATTTCACCTCGGTGCTACAGCCGTTTTGAGGAAAATAATACATAAACTAGCACAGTGGCGGCTTGTCCATTTGGCGCCATCTACAGAAGCTCGGTGGTCACGTTTTGAACTACACATTCTTTTATATTTACCCGCAATTTACGTGAAAGTGTAAACGCTTATCACGGTGAAGATATGTTGTAGAGACTGTTGAATAAAGACGATATGAACAGTTTCCAGTATGGGAAAGTCCAGGGAGGTAGTCACGTCCACTTTTTGCAATTTGGCCTCATGATATGGTGGAGGTGGACAAATTTCTTGAACATATTAACAGTAAAGAAGCCTCCATCAAATTCACATTAGAAACAGAGCAAAACAATCAGTTACCTTTTCTTGATACACTAATCACACGCAGAATAAATACTTTTGAAACATCAGTATACCGTATAAAAACCAACACTAATAGGTACTTACATTTTAACTCCAACCATCACAAAAACATAAAGACAGGTGTTGTAAAAAGTCTTTATGACAGACCAAAGTTGTTTGCTCTAATGATGAAATTTTCAAAAAAGACAAAGAATTTATTGTTAATGTTTTACAAGATAATGGCTATCCAGAAACTCTTGTTCGGAACATTTTCAATACACGAAACAATGCCACACGCGTACAAAAAAATGACACTCAAACATATAATACTCTAACTATACCTTATATTCCAGGCATATCTGACAAAATTAGACGAATTGGGAATAGATTCAATGTTAGGACGGTATTCAAAACGATAAATACCTTGCGGTCAGTTCTTACAAAAACTAAACCGTTCAACGAAGAACAATATTCAAAGAATTGTATATGTTGCATCCCCTGTGAATGCGGGAAATATTATATCGGTGAAACATCCAGGCCTTTAGCAGTCAGAGTTAAAGAACATAAAAATATGTTGAAAACGTATCAATTCAATAAGTCTAAACTGGCAGAACATGCTTGGGATAATAATCATAAAGTACACTGGCATAACACAAAGATCTTGTGTAAAGAATCGATGTCAACTAAACGTAAAATTAAGGAGACGGCATATATTTTACTTAACGAAGAAAAATGCGTGTCGTCTTTCTCAATATTTTTAGACACTAGTTGGCTATCTATTCTTAAAGATCAGATCAAGTAGGTTTAGATAATCAACAAACGTCAATGTCAAGCAATTCATTGGAGGTTGGTGGTTTTCAATCTCCGTGAAAAAGCTAAGTTTTCTTGTTTCTTTTTAATTGTTAATCGTGGATAACAAGGGCAGATTGTCCCTCGAAACGTTCGCTATTTAATACGTTATTTAATCATTTTAATTTGCAGAGTGGCGAAATACCCAAAAAAGAATATGAATTGAAGATCATTTGGTTGACGTTTCACTTTGACAGTTGTAAAAATGTCATAACTGATAAATATTTGTTCACTTTAATAACCATTTCAAATAAGTATTGAAATACCCATGAACCCGACTTGATTTAAACGTTTTCATTCTCTATGAGCTAGCAAAAGAGTAAATTAATACTTATAGAAGGTTACATATCTAACATTGACTGGTTCAAATAGACAGCTATGTTAATACAAGAAAAATAATATAAGCTTCAATAATTAAAAAACTACCTGGTTAGATAAATTTCAATAAACTAATAGCACCTTGAAAAGGTTGCAAAGAAATTGGTACCTTGTTATCTTAACATAGATTAATAGGCGTCACAATGTGGACCTATAGCAATATCCTATAGAATTTAGAGAAAATAGCTGCAGACTGATTTTTTTATTGTTTAACTTCAATGTGCCCTATCTTTGAATACGAAGCAGTTCTCATAATCCGTTTTTATTATTTCTGAGGTATGAAGTATTAGTAGTAATATAATTATAGTTGGTTTCGATCTTTATTAAAACATGAAAACAAAGAAAATGATTACTCTTACAATAAATAAGAAAAACACAAATTTTCTCCCGCGAAATAATAATCATACAAACATCTGCTATAACCAGACTACTGTTTGAGAAAAGTTTCAAATTGAATTACAGTGGATACTGGTAAAATTCGAAGACATTTATATAAAAGGTATTGAAAAAAAACAAATGCAAGTTTGTAGATATTTTAGTAGGCATTCCAAATACCCAAAACCAAATGTCACAAAGAAGTTTTAGAGAACAACTAGTTTGTCGGAATTAGCTCGAGCAAAAAAGTTTTCAATTTCTAAAACATGCAAAAAATATTATGTAAAACAGATACTAATTGTATCTAGTTTTAAAAATCTCGGTATAATTGTACTTCAGAATAATTTTCTACATAATATTTACTGTGTTTTTAAACAGTTATGAATTTATTGTTAGCAAATTTTTTACTAATGTAAGTTGAAGTGAATAATGTTTCAAACTTTTTAAAGAATTTTACAGCAAGTGAACAATCATTGTGTAATATATCATTGCAAGTAAACTAAAATGTCGTTAATAGGGCGTTTCCTGTAAGAATTTAATCATTTTCAGACAAGTTGAGAGGTGTTATGTTAGAATTCATAACATTTTAGAACTTTTTGATGAAAAGTATTAAAAGTGTATTTCCTTAAATTGTTCTAAATGCCAATTTACATTAAGTTGCTATATATAAATACTGTGAAGCTCGATACAAATACACCAACTAACTTGTAACTTTCAAATAAATTGTTTGGTTAATAATCAAATAATACAGGAACTAGTCGTAATAACACACACTTAGCAAATAGTATTAAAACGTAACTAGAATCATTTTACTCCGGGACAAAGGTGTTACAATAGCACTAGAATAATAACAGCTTAATATTTGAGTAATATGGAAATTAAACACCTTGGAAATCGATTACAAAATTTTCTTTTAAATACTTGCAAAAGGAGCTGACGTTAAGTACAGCACTTTCCCCAAGGTAAAATAAAAAAACTTGTTCATAATTGGCAAGCCTTGCTGAAATTCAGATCACATCGCTTAATTCGCTGTACAACAGTAGAGGTTCATCATAAAACCAAATTACTTTCTTAAATTGTACGTTACACACATAACTATTGTTCATGTTTTTTTTCTTTAATTTGTTGCAACAATATGATTTTCCACACCCTGACGGGACCACAATAATTGCAGAAAACGGATGTTAAAATTGAAACTGCATGTTTGTCTTACTTTTACAGTAATTTAACTTACGTCTGTTACAATTAGCTTAATTTAACTGAACGTACTTTTAAATAATAGCCAGTGTAGTAAACTGGCATATCTACCTTTTTATTAATTTGGAGAAAAAAAAACTAAGATATATTTAACCATAATAACTTATACATAATATTACATATAAACACATATAGTTTACATTCTAACATACATCTTTATAGTATAAAATATAGATACAGTTTTAGAGTCTGTTATATTCGTGGTAATAATCTAAAAGCCTGTTGTACTTTGTGTAAGAGGAATGTAAAATTTAAATAGTTATTCATACAACAAGTGATCGTCCTTATAATTATTATCTAAGATACTTAAAACGGCATCCATATCTAAAGGATCAGGAGTATTTGTGATTGAAAAAACGACATCATTGGAAACTACAAACGTACTTTTCAATGGTTGCTAGCTTGGCTAACAAGAATTTTTCATACGAAGAACATATAGCAAAGTTAAGGCTGCAAAGTATAGCTCAAACTTATTCTCAGTTTTGGACACAAGTTTCACGCACTTATTTTTATAATTTACAATAGCGTAGGTTGGTTCTTTCACTTTGCCAGAAGCCCCAGCTTGTAAGCGCGCTATAACTAAAAATTAATTTTAGTGCCTTTACGGCAGCATAACAATTATGTTACGTAAACTATAAATTAAAAAAAAATCATTTTAAATGCTTTCATATTGCACTCTAAGTATCAGCCTATAATTGGATGGCTGTACTATAACCACTGTTGGTCAGAACCGTTTGTTTAAATAAGTAAATAAATTAATTATTATCTATAAGTATTTTGATATAGTGAATTAGTAACTGCATGTAATACAACATCATGTAGCTCTTTTATTTTCCTTTTCTGTCTTCTCATTTTTATGTAAAATGCATTTGTTGTTGTTGTCGCAAATAATAATAACAATTCTAATAAGTCACATAGGTTGAGAATTTTGTGTGTATATTACGTTGATCTAACTACCGATAATTATCTATTTGCCATACAACTCAAGCGAAAATACAACGTAATACTGTTTAGAAAAATTAAACACCACTCTCAAAGTTATAACAATAATTAGTTACATGGCAGAAAAGAAGAGATTGAACCTATACACACTGAACTGGTTTGTCAATAACCATCACAGTGAGCCTTAAATATGTTAAATACCTTCAGGTATAGTGATATTAATCTGTATATAAATTATATTTTTATTTTATCAAATTAAATGTGCCCTATTTATGTTTAGAATATCAATAATTATTATTTGTACTACCTCCTGAAAAATCAAGGGTAGATTCCTGGATCTAGGTTGCTTATTTCTGAAATTTGATATTCTAATTTTAAATCCTTTATCTAATAGACGTGTCTGTCCGGGACGCTGTTTTGTCTGTCTGGGACGCAGTTTTGTCTGTCTGGGACGCCCTTTTGTCTGTCTGGGACGCTGTTTCAGCAGCCAAACCGTAAGAGATAGAGAAAAAAGTTATTAAAGTTATATGTTTGGAATGGTCATGTCAGGTCAGGAACCGAATTTCAGTCACGTGACACTTCCGGTTTTCGAGAAATCACAAAAAAGACCGTTTTTCAAATAGAACGCGTATTAAATAAAAATGTTTCAGCAGCCAAACCGAGCTGCGACCCTCTGCGCCTTAAAACGTCGATCGGTTAGGCAACCACTTTGACACCTTCCAGGTCTGGGTACAGTTTTTATTTAATACGCGTTCTATTTGCAAAACGGTCTTTTTTGTTTTATTAAATGAGACATTTGTCTCACTGGACTGCTAGTATCATTCTCATAAGTCAAAATAACTTATGTCAAGTGTATGTCAAACAGATTTGAAATTTAAATGACAAATACCAGATCGTTTTACTAGTACACAACAATATTAAAAACAGTAAGTAATTCTTTAATAACTTTAATAGCATTTTTTAGTCTTTATTTTTTTTCTAGTAATTATATTACTACTCAAGATCACCCACATTTCACTTGGTTTCAACAATGTTCTGGATGTCAACCAACCTGCTCCTCTTCGCCTACTGATCCAACCTCTCAAGCACCTTCCCACAATGAAAGGCCCAACTGACAGACAAGAAGTCCCAACTGTCCAGAATCAGCAACTCAAACCTTCCCCACAGTATGCAACCAAACAGACCAAATCTGCAGCTACCTACTTCCAATACTGCATCTGCCAACTTCCTGGAACGTGCCTCTTTAACTAACGGTGCTTCTCTGGAACTCTCCCTTAGCACCAAATAGCCCGACGCAATCCAATTCGATTAACATATGATGTCAAATGTAATTCTCCAATAAACTTTACTTAGTATTTTACTCCAGTTATTCACATTTGTAGATTAACTCTGCTTGCCATTAGTTTTTTGCCACATACTTATAATCTTCCTTAGTTTTATGTCTTTAATTATTTGTCTCGGTTTAAATTTCCTTTGTAACTTCACCACGCCAATTTAGTACATTACCCTTTTTATCATTCAAACATTTCTCAATAAAATTAGGGTTTATTTTAATATTTTAATTATACAAATTATTTCAGATACATTTTTCAAAATGTTTTATTTATAATATTTGAAACAAAGTGCTTAAAGATATAATTTTTCAACTTTTTACACTGTATCTCATAATATTTTATGTATGCCTACTATTTTTATAATTTATTATAATTAAGTATTTGCCATTCCCTTCAAACCTTAATTTTTAAAATATTATATTATTTTTGAATCCATCTGCCTTACAAACAGCCATACTTCACTCAATTACAAATTCTCTTTTGTTTTCTACTTGCATAATAATTATTCACATTCCCAATTCATATTTGAATAGATTTTGATTATTTTCAACCATTGTACTCCCTTAATCTTTTCTAAAATTGATTTTATATCCCTGTGTATATCATTACAATACATATATTTTTGAAAAGTAATAAATGAAAGAACGTTCACGACACAGATTTAGTTTAATAGCTGGTAACAGAACATCTTTCAAAATAAAAAAAAAACTTGAATATATACATACAGGAATTTAACCTTCTCGATAACTTAAAAAATGTCCTAATAGTTTAAGTTCCATTTACAGTTATGATGAAAACATACCAGCTAGATAATATTTTTTGTGTAAACCAAATTTACAATAAATAGCGTATTATACTATTAGGGCATTTTTCAAGTTACCAAGAATATTGTTCAATTCTGAGATATAGTTTTTGTCGCTAACACAAATGCATCCACATCAAAATGTTATAACATTTAAGAAATACTATTTTAAAATTAAAAGTGTTAGAGGTATCTTAATATATAAAATAATTTTGAGAATAATTGTTACCTTTTACTTCGGTAAGCTTTTGTCGCCAATGCATTCCACATTTCAATAGCCTCTATATTTTCACCATGTGGTACAACACTCTCAATTATTATTTTATTACACGCACCGTCAAGTTAACCAAAAGTTGTTAAGCTTCCAACAGAAAACAATCGCAATAAATAATTCACAGTGTAATTGTTTGGAGAAATTGCTAATTTGAGCGAAATAAAGAGATATTTTTGGATTTACAATGCTTTCAATTTATTTAGTTGGTCATTCAACACTTTTCGAGGGTTTTTATAGTAATATATTTATAACATATGATTGAACTTATTGTATCGGTTATCACTTAAACTTTCAATTATCGCCAAAGTCCTCAGACCCTCAGAGGATAAATGTAAAAACAAATGACTGCATCAACTTTTTAAAGTACATATATACAATGCATCTAAACATATTTTTGTGTACTTATTGAGGACTTAAAATTACTAGACAGACAGTAACAGAGGTGTTGTCAATTTACATTATGTTGCTATACACAAATTAACCGTGAAAATCGGTATAAATATAGCAACTAACTTGTAACTCTCACGTGAATCAGGACAATCGATAAAGTCGATAATATTAGTTACCAATCTGTTCGTTAACTCTTGGACTTGTTATTTGACAAACAAATTTCATGTATATTTCAACTAACAGTCTGTTTTTCTTACCTATCTATATGTATGTACAGGATGTAAAAAAAATCTGGAATATAGCAAATATTTCAAAAACTACCGAAGATGAATTTTTCAAAATTGCCAAACTTATATAGGTAAAAACGGCGCATCTAGTAAGGACAAAACCGTTTCTGTAACTGTACAGGGTTAGTCAGAAAAAATACCAACTTTTGTATTTTAAATTGGACAGCCTGTATATTACCGAGGAATCAAATAGTCCTTCAAAAGACAAATTCAACGATATAGGGTTTGACGGATTTATCTGTCAAAATAACAGATGTGGGTTGACTTAAAGAATAAGGTTTACAACAATAGACCGGTTAATATTGAAGCTTTAAAGCATCATATTAGAAATGAGATACGTCAAATTCGATGGGATACTGTCTCATTTCTAATATGATACTTTAAAGCTTCAATATTAACCGGTCTATTGTTGTAAACCTTATTCTTTAAGTCACCCCACATCTGTCATTTTGTACGTAATCAACAAACAATTAAGAATTTTGAGAATACGGCCACAATTTCACCTTTATTGGTAAAGCTAATTTCATGAAACGAACTTTCATATGCATTGTTAATAGGTTCTGAAAAACTTCTTAATGAACTGACTGTACGAATAGTCTTTTGTAATAAACCTTAAACCGTTAGGGCTTTCCGCGGTGTATATGGCTAAGGCGTCGGACTAGCGATACGAAAGCATCCGGTTCGATCCCGGGACAGATACAAAGACTTTTTTAAATTAAATAAATTTCGCCAAGTGTGCGAGAGAGAAAGTGTGTTGACAAGGATAAAAAATTGGGCTGTCAGGGTTTATCTATTTAATTAGCTTCATTAAAAACAAAATGGCCCCCAAAGTGCTTCTTTGGCCCAGGGTTTGATGAATTTAATAATTAAAAACAAAATGGCGCCTAAAGTACCCCATTGCCCTAGGGTTTGATTAATTTAATTATGCCAATTAAAAACAAAATGGCACCCGAAGTGCTCCTTTGCCTCTGGGTTTGATTATCAAGGTCAATTAAAATAAATCGGTTTTTAACTGTGCCCTCAGGGCATGATTATAAACAAAATGGCGCCGATCGGGCTCCCCGTTGTACTTTCGTAAGTGTACAGATTTTATAATTTACTATAGAAAATCGAGTTATAATTATAGCAATTCAAAAACATAAGAAAAATAATTTGTAATAAGACAATCAAGAAAAGTTGATTTTCTTTGTTGAAGAGTAACACATATTACTTTAAAAAATATAATTGACATTTTCATATTATTAGGTTGTGAGATTAATAATAAATAACAGTGTTTTGCATATATTAAAAATGGTTCTCTATTTAGATTTCCTCAACTTAAATTATTCACTTTCTGTAACCATCTAACCCACAACTCAAGGGGGCGGAACATAAAACTTTGTACCCCGGCGGCAAGTAAGTAGAGACGCCCCTGATCAGGGCTACATATAATGCTGGTATGCTGATTACAAAAATGAATGGTAGGAATTCCAATTAATTCATCTGTCAATTTGACACTTGCCAAGTCAACCTGTGTTTATTAATATCGTACACACTAAGGCATGCGGTTGAATATATACAGCTGTATTGTTTACAGTGCATTATCCGCTGTTGCATTGTTGGTGTTTTTATTACCTTTATTTCGTATCTACTGAAAACAAGATTTCAACTACTAAGGACTTTAATAAAGACAACCCTTGAGAATTAAAAAACAACTATATCAACATCTTTTTATTTCAGAGTGAATAATTAAATATATTTTGAAAGTTACTATGAATGGTGGTTGCTAAAAGCAATACAACGTATTTCGTTTTAAAAAATAACACTCTGGCGAAAATTGAAATTGTCAGTTTGGAGGATTTTAGGCAAATGCACAGCAAAATGTATCACATGTGCGGGGGCAGATATGGCGCTGCAGTGGCTGAACAAAGGCTTGAAAAATGTGTGTTTATATTGTCTTGAGTTAAGATTCCGCAAACGTACGAAGGAAAAGTCAAGTCGAGCAGGAATAAAAATGACTACACATAAAAATACCCAACATGGTGCCACAAACGCACAGTTGTCTACCACTTCAAGACGAAGAACGGCATACGAATGGCGAAATATTCCCACATCACCTCGGGGCGTCACCTGAGTATCAAGCATAAGATCTGCGGGTTTCCGAGCCGAATTTCTCACATAATTGCGAATTGATTAGGTCACCTCTCTCCTGCCGCTTTTTGGGCTTGCCGGATTTATAATTTTGAACTCCAGGTAAATGCGACGTGCATTTTTCGTGGGCTTACTTTTATAAATGTGAAAACTATGTAGAGCGGAAACCGCGTGGGAAGATTTAATTTTTTCAATGCGGGAAGATAAATTGGGGCATTGTAACGAAGAATGTTCGCCAAAGAATGAACACGAACATTTACAGCTTAAGACCCAGGGGTGTAGCTTTTGTATATTTTATTTCGCGCACACAGAATGGACTTGGTAGAATAAATAGCGAAAGGGGAATATTAATTTCGTATTCGAAATATTTTGCATTTATACCCAGCTAATCATTAATTTAGCGTTGTCCCTTACCCTTGAATGAACCTTGAAAATATTATATTGTGTAACCGACAAAATCGTATTAACCCGATCTTGTAACACATCTCTTGTTATTCTTTAATTCATCCAAAAATAATGCGATGTTAAAATTTTAATCGGATACACCACTTGCTTCACATTTAAGAACATTTATATCTGCTTTTATAGTTACTAAGTTTGTAAAAGATTGATAGTAGAGATTTGACGGTTGGATTTATCGGTTATCTTCGTCACTGAGATTTAAGACGTTTTTTGCTGTTTAGTATGCCAATCTAACCTGATTCACGCTGTTCCTTTGGGTACAGCGGCACTACGAATTGAAAAATATTAGAATACAAATGTTTCGGCAGACAAATCCTGTCCGGCTGCATCTTAACTAATTACACAAATTAACTACAATAAATTAGCTTATTTTACTGGCAATGTAGCAGGATACGAAACAGCTCCACACTGACAGCCGACTACTTGGTTAGATCTTTAAGAATCGACAGCCAACGATTAGTTACATCCACCGAATGCGTAACTATTTTATCTTTGCTAGCAAAAAATAATCGGGGATATCATAGCTTTAGATAAAATCTTTCTGTTATGCCAATGTAATTTGTGGTTGTTATTCAATACAGTTTCAATTTTAGATTCTTCTGTCTGGTATATTTGAATTAAATTTGTATTATATATTTATAGATTATCTTCATTTATGGTATCTCTTTGTTATGCGTGGGTTACCAAATGTTCACATGTATTCTAAACAAACGACTGAAGCATCTGCTGAACTTAATTATTGGACAGTACTAAGCAGGTTTCAGACAAGGTAGACCGACCATAGATCAGCTATTCACTGTTAAACAAATATTGAACAATGCTTGGGAACACAATGTTGATGTCTATAATATCTTTGTATAAGGAGATGAACTAGCACCTAACCTCTTTAATTTGGTGCTAGAATAAGGAAAATGGCAGTGGGAAAGTCAAATTTATCTATCTATCTATCTGTGGTTTTGTAGTCCTATGTGGACCATCGCCTCCTTTCGGTAACCAAGCCTGAATAAATTAACTAACCAATAAAACAATACAGTTGGCAGCTTACGCAGATGACATCAACCTCATGAACCGTGAACTGTGACGTGTAAAAAGCGTAATTAGCGTTAGAATTTATTTTCTTTACAACCGACCAGGAAATACATCGTTTCTGATGAATCTTTTCGCTAGAAATTAACGCTTTGCCGGGTAAGATCGGAAAATGGTCGTCAGAGATCGGCAATAGTATATTGTATGTTAAGAGCTGAAAGTGCATTCTTGCCGCTTGCGCATGAATATTGCTGGTTGAGACGAAGTCGAAACCAGCAATCATGCAAAAGCGGCAAGCGCACTTTTAGCTCGAAATATACATACTATTTTTTCGACGACTGAGCATATTATTAAAGGAAAATATCAAATTTCATTTTATCGCAAAAATTAATTGACAATCAAGTTAACATTACTCGCGCAGTCTATGACATGTGACGCGATTATTTCCATAAATGCCGGGCGTTGTCAAGGAAACATTCGGACGTGGCTACCTATTTTGTTCACGCGGAAACCCAAAACGCTCGGCGAGCGGCAAAATGATGAAAACGCACGCTCAGCGGCAAATGTCAACTTTCTGTTGTCAAATGACAGTGAGAAAAATCTACTTTCGATGTCAGTCGTCGAAAAAAGCTTTTTTGTACTCATGACTTCAAAATTCATATTTCCCGGTTATTCCCGATGCGCCGAAAGTTACTTTCCCCACACTGGGTTGCTTTTTACTTTCCAACAAAAACTAGGGCAATTGTGCGACCAGGATTTTATGTTGTGATACATGACGTAGTATAATAAATCATAATACAGAAATATTCAAAACTAATAAATTTGGAAGGTTACAATATGTATTTTTTGAGGCTTCGAAATGGGACACTTTAGAATTTGAGCATGCCAGAGTACTTGCCAGAATACCTCATTACTTCCAGCGAGTGATACGTGAAGCCATAGAAATAGAAAAACATCCAAATAATATCAACAGGGAAGATGCCTTTAAGCTTAGTAAAACGTGGACCCCTGTGATACACGATCTAAAGCATTACAACCAATCTGCGTCATACAGCCACGCCCCGCGGATTACGTTGCACTGGGATGACCAACCAGCGTTACGCCACTCCGCGCCTGGCACAGAGGACTATAAATAGCTCCACACCAACCTTCGGTTCTTAGTGCGACTTTCACTCTGCTGATGCAAGCTGCAAGGTCTTGCGAAACGTTAGTGAATATGGATGCACAAACAGCAAAACGGCCAAATCTGCCTAAGTATCCTCGTTCTCAACACGAGCCACCAAAGAGCATGGCCATCGCGCGGGTTTTTGCTCGACTTCACAAGGTGCAAGGCACATTAAGCCAGAAAATGCTGGGTGTTCATATACAAATACTACGCGGTCTAAGCCGAAATTCTATGATAAGGAGAATAAGGTTACAATAATTAGATCTTGATGGGTGTAAAATTTCGAATATGAATAATGAAAGTAATTGATACAATGAAAGGAGCCATTTGATAGTGCGATATTAATTGAAATAATCAAAGTTAATGGTTGTATTAGATGTTAATAAAGAACAAACCAAGATAACATTAGACAAATGTATTTGTTAATAATAATCAGAATGAATATCCTGTAATAGTATTATTTTAAAATATTAGAAGTGTGCACTAAGAATTGTATCTAATAGGGATAGAAGTTTGTTTAGTTAGTTACTGTAAAACAACTCATGAAAGCATAAATGTAATTTTGAAATAACCAATTTTGTGAAAATAACAATAGAAATTATGCCTTAATTTGTGTTGGTTTTGGTAATGACAAATTACAAAAGGGCTTTAAACAAATCTAAGAGGTCGAACAGATGAAATATAAAATGGAATCACATCAAGTGGAAGAAGAGATTATACAGATACAGTTAATTGGAGATATAGAATACAGAATGTTATATTAGTTGAAGAGATTTGGATTTATTCATACGTACAAGATATTAGTAGAGGTTTTTACAAGTTATTATTTGATTTGGATATTCTGTGAGTATTACAAGACTATCTGCAAAAAGAGAACAAAGTAAGATTTGGAACATCATAATATAGCAACTTACCAGGATTTAGTTAGTGTGACGGTGACATTAAGGACTGGATTTTGGGAGCAGAGGAGTTGGTTTGACAGGACGGATGTAGTTGAAAGGATTCACAGATCATCATAGGTGTTGCTGTTTGTGAAGTGAGCAGTAGGTGTTGCAGTCTGTCGACGTCAGGATCCGGTATTTGTTGGATGTTGTAGTGAAAGCTAGAGCAGTTATAGAGGTTTGTGTAGATAAGTTGAGAAAGCATTTTGAATAACTGTCAATAAAAGAAAGTGATAATATAAAGTTGATATAGTACTTACGTAGGTGAATTGAATAATAAATGTGTTATTGTAAGATACAATTGTCAATTACCTGGTTTGATGAATTTTAAAAGTCAAGTTTGACGTTATGTGTCATTGAAAGTCCAATATTTTTGAAAATACAATTTTAAAATTTTAATTAATAGAGAACTAGATTTTGGCGAACCCACCCTGAAAATAAGAGCTCTCGATTTAAAAGCAATTATCGTTTAACATTTAAGACATTGCATTAATTAAGGCATAGTTCAACTGGTGAGCTATAGCAATATATAAAAAATCACTAATGGCGGTACCTTACACGTTAGTGTGTTGATCTAGAACAAAAGTTAACATGTGCGTAAGGTATGTATAAAAGTTTAGTGATTTATGCTGTCAACTCAGTAAAGTAGTAAAACACTAAATAATAATTTTTTTATTTTTTAGAATATTTTCAATTATTGGTTAGAAAAACATTGTACCTAACTCTTTCGGGAAGGATTTTCCCGAATTCGAACTTCAAAGAAACTGCTCATTCGGGAAAATTACCTTCCCGAATTTGTTAGGTAAATAAATATTGTCGATTCCTATGTTTTCGTCTATGTGATCTCTGCATGTGAAACAATACTGCAAAACTTGTTGACTTGGGTTGCTTTCATTACTATAGAAACAATTTTGTGTTATTGTTTGTACAGGTAGCGATATTCCTTGTACAATTCTGAGTCGAAAATATTAATACGAAAATGTTGGATTGGTCTTCATGAGCCCTCACGAGCGGTATGTAAAAACAATTGTTTTTTTGGGTAAAGTACCTTTTCTGTTTTAAATACGACAAAATGTCATCAGGAAGAGTTGTTGAAAATGTAAAATTATGGTCGAATGCAAAATTTCAGAAATATTGGCTTACTTTTATCAAACCATGTTTTCACAAAGGTATCGAGGGATCCAAAAAAACTGTTCCTCAGCGGGCTGTGGAAATTGAACGTATGGATAATATGTTGGTGACACTGTACGTCAATGTCAAATTCGAGGTTAGCAGGTTAGGATTTGCGTCATTTTGTGTCATAACTGACGGAAAACCTAACCTGATAACCTCGAATTTGACATTGACGTACAGTGTCACTAACATATTATTCATACGTTGAATTTCCACAGCCTGCTGAGGAACAGTTTTTTTTTTGGATCTCTCGATACTTCGTCTAATGCACACGGTTTGCATTAATCAAGTCCTTAGTTCGAATCCCACGCGGGCCGGAATTTTCCGCAGCCTTGGCGATTGAAATCAGACTCGCTGGAAACATTTACAGTTGGACACCATAGTAACTGTGCTTTACTCAGAATCACAGAAGGGAGAGATAGAGTAACAAGGTCAACACATCACCAAGAAAACACACACCTCACACACTGGTTGCTGCGCAAGCACAAATAGCGCATTCCGACTTTTTAAACCAAATCCGGGGCAAGTTGAGCATTGTACCGCCAGATGCAAGCATAAAGCACCAGCCTCTACACCGCAAAGTAAAATGAGGTTACCGACAATACAATCATTTTAAGAACTGCCAGTTGAAATTGGCAAAAAAATTTTACATAGAACTGAACAATCAAATAACTTGTTAGCGGGTGAAAATCGTTTGACGTAAGTCATGAAGAAAATGTTACAGAGACGCCCGGTTACCGTGTTGATGATTTGGTGATCAACAAATTTTCAATCTGCAGCATTTACCAAATTTTGTACGAGTTCTTGCAAAGTGATCTTCCTACCTAGGACTCTCTCGAAAAAATCCAAAAAGGTTGCTGACCGTTCAAAACCTTAATGTTGTTGAGGACTTGGCTGAAATAAGTGCTAAAAGTCATAGAAGAGTTTCTCGAAGACGAAACGTCGGATAAAAAATTTGATAATGTAATAATTAAGTCCACTAAATGTTGCTATAAAGAAGTTTAATCAGTTTCGCTCTACCTTTAATATTAACGTCAGAAAAAAATAAAATAGAAAATCAAAAAATTCGTTTTTTTTTTAGATAATTTTAAAACAAAAAATCATATTAAGGATTTCTAGGCGTCATTTTGTTAGTCCTTTAATTGCGCAACTTGCTTACCATTTAACCAAATTTGTATCTGTTACAATTACCAAGATCCCCATACTGGCCCTCCTTATCTTGGACACACTGTATATTCTAAATTTAGCCAACACCAACGCATAGTGTATCATATTAAAACGTAAAGCGTTTTCTTTCAACATCTATTTTGAGACTTCCACTGGGCCGATTTCGATATTTTTTTTTAATAAAAGCCGTTACCTTGTAGATGTGTCTTAAATCTAAAGTAAATTGATAATTTTTAGAGAAAAACCATCATATTGTGGCTCTCAAGTCGTTGCAGCCGGCCTTGCAGTAACAGTAAACCAGGTATATTCTCGCAGTCAGCCTGCGACGTTCTGCTAATTTTTGCAATAGTCTACTGTAACTACTAAAAGTTTATTTGAAATCAACGGTCGGCTAATTCGTGAGACAAGCGTCAAAATACATGTAAAATAACAGTTAAAGAAAATCGGTACTGCTCAGGTGCTGTAAGGTGTTTTTCTGCTTATTATAACTATGTATGTGGATGTGCTTATTTACACACTGGTTGATTGCTTTCCCTAGTGGTACAAGCATACGTATATGGTTAAAACGTCCTTCGACGTTGTCCGACACCTGTTTTTCATAGTCTTCCATCCCCACAGTTTCTTTCGTGTAAGTTGCATTCAGTCATCGCTTTTGTAATCTATTATTTCAAAATTCTATTCGGCCTTCTTCTAGCTCTTCTTTGTGGTAGCCTTCTCATTTTCTCTGTGCGCCTAGCATGTGCGATGAAAATTAATAAATCACAAAGGCAAACTCTGGATAAAGTAGGAATATATAATATTCGTCACAACCAGTCAAGTGTATGTAGCAATATCACTTGCGAGTAGTTTTGAAAACTTAAAAATTCAAATTTTACCTGATGACCATTTAAACAGTGTTGTCTACACAGAAGTTTTGTAAATTGCAAAATATTTTCCAATGCGTCCACTAGTATTTTAATAAATTTATTAACATGTAATAACACATTTTTTTAATTCGCCTCTAGGTCTTCAAGACAAGATCGTTGAGGCACGTCTTACAGTTATCTAATTGGTTTTAAATTTTACAAGGCTTTTATGCTTCTATTTGGAAAAATGTTAAAGGGTGAGATCGTCAGAGTTTAAAAAAATCTGTATAACTAAAGACCACACTAGTACCTATGGAATGCATTTGAGTAAAGACAACTTTAAAATTAATGCTAGAAAATATTTTCTCTCTAATTACGGATAAATAAATTGTCTACTTCAGGGTGTTGTTAGTATCTCTTCTGTTAATAATTTTAAAAACAAACTTGATGCCTATTAAAAGAATTCAGAGGATAGTGTTTCGAATTAATAATTATGTTGTCATATATGTTTGTGCATAACAACTGTACTCTATGATCACCGTTCAACACTTTCTGCCGTGTATTAAAAAACATATTTTTCTGTTTTTGTTCAATACATTTTTGTAAATTTTGGTTAGTTAAACTCCTTTTGACAAAATATGTTGTTGAAACACAGACATTTGATTGGTAAATAAACAGAAATTTTGTTAAAAAAAGCGGCAGTACAAAGTATTTTTGTTGAGTATAAAAATTTGTAGAGTCAATACGAATCTTGTCTATGTAGCTTTGCAAGCGTAATCTCTCACTCTATGAAAACAATCATTTAAATCTACCAAAGGATGTTTGCCAAATTTCGACCATTTGATAATATTGTAACGATCTTGCGGGCCGTGCCACGCATGAGTCAGCGTTCGAGGGCGATAAGGGGTTGCTGCACCCGACGCGTGCAGACAGATGGTCACATTCGAGAAGCAACCTTGGAGCCAGCTGCAGACTCGTGACGTCAGCGGCCTTGCTGACTAATACGGCGATGAGTCATGCCTTTGTTGGGAGCTTCGAGTAAGGTCTGAACGTTTCTAGAATGACTTGTTCGTGAGATATAAATACTCGCGAGCGGTAATAGCGGGCAGTTCTCATCCAAGTTCTCATCCAGTTCTCATCAAGCTCGAAGCGCGTAATATAAATAGACCGTGTGTATATAACTCTAGTAAAATAAATAACAACTAAATATAACCATATAAATCATTACTGTTAAGTGCAATATAAATAAATAAATGTTTCGTTGTTAGAAATAGTTAATCAGTTTAAGTAATTTGTGTTCTGCATTGATGATTCTTGTGTTTGTAAATAATCGTAAATAATCGTTCTAAATAAATGTTTAATACAAGAAGCGTCCTATAATTTTTAAATAGCTCGATCGTAAAAACGTAACAGTCGCGTCAGGTGTCGGGGTTATACCAGGGGCTATAAAAAAATTATTGAACAAACATTAAAAAAATATATTGTTTAACAAGTGCCGATAAAACGACGGTCAGATAAGTAAATTTGAACTGTGTGTATTGTGCATGCCTTTGACGAGATCCCAAAGCAGAAAAATGGAAGCTCAATTAAGCCAATTTTTCCAGCTGATCCAAGTGGACCAGGATAAAGCAGAAAAAGTGCAAGAAGAATTGAAAGCCGCGCAAGAAGAATTGAAAGCCGCGCAAGAAAAAGCGCAAGCAGAATCAAAAGCCGCGCAAGAAAACGCACAAGAAGACTTCAAGGAAGTACTTAAGGAAGAGCTGAAAGCCGGCCAAAAGCAGGCAGAAAAGGTGCTAGAAGTACTTAAGGAAGAGCTGAAAACCGCGCAAAAGGATCTTAAAGAAAAATTTGAGGAAAAATTGATAGCCGCACAAAATGATATTAAAGATGAACTTAAGAAGGAATTGAGAGCCGGCCGAAAGATCTTAAAAAGACTAGAGGATCTTAAAACTAAGCGTGGGGAGCAGCCTAAAACCGAGCAGAAAGCACAGGAAGAGCTGAAAGCCGCGCAAGAGAAAGTAGTCCAAAAACTTGATGGAAAAATAAATGGAAGAGTTCGGTCTCTGCTGTTGGATACTGGAGCGACAAAGTCCATCGCCAGGTCCGACGTAGTAAGGGACGAGGGTCAGCTGCTGCACAACAAGACACGCTTTTGCACTGCCACGGGGGGCGCAGTGACCAAACATGGGAAAACTGATTTGAAGATTGGGAATCAAACCCTCAAGCATCGGGACCTGATTGCTGACATTGTGGACGAGTGCATCCTGGGAATGGATGTTATGGATAAGTGTGAGTTCGCTTTGAACCTGGGACACGGTAAGTTGCACGTGGGTGGGGAGGAGCTTTTCCGACAACCAAGAGGAGAGATCGCGGTACAAGTGGTATGGGCGGTGATGCGCGTGGTTGAGCAACCGTCAGGAGAAACACAATCCTGGGAAGGGGCATGAGCCAACAAGAACGGAAGAAGATCGAAGATCTGGTAGCCCGGTACCAAGACATCTTCGAGTTCGGAGATCATCACTGCGGTCGTACTGCTGTAGTAAAACATAAATCATTCGAGTTTGGCAGAAGAGTCTGGCTGAGGACCGACCATGCTGCTCTAAGATGGCTACTGTAGTTCAAGAACCCTAAAGGACAGGTGGCTAGATGGATCGAGCGCCTACAAAAGTACGACTTTGAAATAAATCATCAACCTGGCGCAGCCCACCGCAACGCCGATGCGTTATCCAGGGGGCCCTGCCCTGCGGTCTGCGGCGACTGTTCGAAACTGGAGAGTCGTGCGGTACCCATTAATCGTGCCACTGTAGTCGACGACTCTTGGGAGCCAGACGAGTTGCAGAGCAGCTAGGAGAACGACCCCGACTTAGGCGTGGTTATAGCCTGGAAGCAAGATAGCCATCGACCTACCTGGCAGGAGGTCTCCGCCACCAACGCAAAGTTGAAGACTTATTGGGCGCAATGGGACTCCTTGCAGCTGGACGACAACGTCCTGACCAGAATCTTGGAAGATGAGGACGGCAGGGCAACGAGATCACAATCGATGGTTCTAAGGAGTAGAGTGGCCGAACTTCTGCGCCACCTGCATGATGGATCCTCTGGGGGACACTTTGGATTGAAGAAGACGTTGCAGAAGGTCTAAGAAAGGTTCTGCGGGGCGAGCTGCAAAGATGACGTCCGAGAGTGGTGCCGGAGGTGTGAAGCCTCCGCTATAGGAAACGGACCGGTGGGAAGACGTAGAGCTCTAATGTGGCAGTACAACGTCGGTGGTCCGTTCGAGGGGATAGCCATGGCCGTCGCCGGACCATGCCCCGGAACCCGAGCGGGAAGTAAATACATCCGGGTGTGCATGGGCTACTTCACCAAGTGGCCCGAAATGTACGGCCTTCCGAATCGAGAGGACGGTACTGTCGCTGATGTTCTGGTGATGGAATGCTTCAGCCGTTTTGGAGTCCCCCTATAGTTACATTCCGACCAGGGCCGGAATTTCGAGTCTGGACTGTTCCAGAACGTCTGCAAGCTACTGGGGATACACAAGACCCGGAACACTGCCCTCCATCCTCAATCGGACGGCATGGTGGAAAGGATGAACCGAACCACGGAGAAGCATCTGTCCAAGGTGGTTTCTGAGCATCAGGTCGACATCACGTTTCGACCAGCGGGAACACGTTTTTCTGAATTAAAATCAATTCGCGCGTTCTCCCCTAGCGATTTCTACGTTACGTTACGAGTTTGAGTTTTTGGCCACGCGGCCAAGTACGTCATCGAGAGATTACCACTCCACGTATGCGCTGCTCCCCCACTTAGTATATCCGAAGTGGTTGCTAGATGCACGAAGCACGGTGAGGGGCCTATAAAAGCGGCTTCACGACCGTTCCACAGCAGATTCCTTAGCATTCATTCCCTAGATTTTCCCCAGATAACTCCCCGAGAGTTCCCCGTTCTTGTTTCCCTGAACCCTGATCCCGTCCAGATCGATTAAAAGAGAATTTTTCCCTTTACAGTTTGGGGTCTTGAGTCCTAAGTGTTTCCTGTAGCTAAGTTGAACCGAAGACTCCAATACTGGAGGCCGTGTTTCTAGCTAATACCTGAATAACTCCCTTCCTGAAGAATCGGTTCTGAGAGGCGACGATCTCCCTGGAGAACCGCTTCGCTGATTCATACAACGCATATTTTAACCCCGATTCAATCTAAACTTTTAGGCCAAATCCCATTGGCAGATTGTTGTAATAAATTTCCTGGAAGACGTATTCGAGACGAGGGCTTATTAGCCAGGCCGTTTCATGCGCCCATTTTGTAATAATTAATTACATCAGCGAAATAGCGTAAACACTTCCGGCCTGGCCGTATTAAATTTCATATTATTGCGACCCGACACGTCGCCAATTTTAAAGACCGCTTTAGTTTGCTTTTAAAATATTTATTGACCACAGAGCTTTTACTCACCCAACGTCCAAGCGCCGGTAACATCTTCATAGGGCAAGCCCTATCTTAGCAGTTCCCTGACAGCCGCTCCAGGCTCGGAAGCCGGGTCCCTTAGGTGAAATACGCCGTCGACTTCTCGTTCTATGGCACCCAAGATAAACACTAATACCCGATTCACGGAGAGGCTTGCCGAAGCTTTCGCACGACCGGGGTTTGTAAGTAATTAGTCATGACATAGCCACTAAAAACTTCTGTTCGCAGTTGCACGTGTATTTTGACATTTCAAACCAAGTTTCGAACGTAGCGGTTGGCAGCATTGGAACCAGATCCGCATTTCATCCAACGGCGGGTTGCGTAGAAGCCAGGCTTTTCGAAGCAAGACGGTCCAAGAAGAGTGAATTTATTGTAAAATACATTTTATTTGTTTCTAATAATTAATGCTTATGTTTGTAAATATATTACACTATAATTAAACTATCTAAAACTATCCTGGTGTTTGTGTGCTGCTCTCAAGGTGTATATCTGACTGAACAAAAATTAACTCCGACTGATAAGCTACCCGTAGGTGATTAATTAATTCATTAACCCTTATTAGCAGAAGGGCAAAACGTTACACAAGAGACAACCGGCGTCCAGATCGAGGCTTCCTGTTACAGCCGTTGCAAAGCATTGATCCCACCGTGGACTGCTGCTTCTTCAGCTAGTCCATGTGCAAGAAGGGCATCGCCTGCAAATACCGCCATCGAACCCCCACAAGAGCGCGAGGAGGGGCACCTGATGCAACTCGTTCTGGGACAGAACGACCTAAGGCGGAGGCAGTGTAACGGGGGCCGAGCCACGCATGAGTCACCGTTTGAGGGCGATATGGGGTTAATACACCCGATTCGTGCAGACTGATGGTCACATTCGAGAAGCAACCTTGGAGCCAGCTGCAGACGCGTGACGTCAGCGGCTTTGCTGACTATATGTCTATGTATATAACTTTAGTGGAATAAATAACAAATAAATATAACCATATAAAAAATTACTGTTAAGTGCAATATAAATATATAAATGTATGGTTGTTAGAAATAGTTCGTTAGTTTAAGTAATTTGTGTTCTGCTTTGATGATTCTTGTGCTTGCAAATAATCGTAATTAATCGTTGTAAATAAATGAAGCGTCCTATAATTTTTAAATAGCCCGATCGTAAAAACGTAACAATATGTATATTAAAATTCAGTTTTTCGTCTCATAATTGCAATATAAAAATTGTAAATACTAATAAAAATAAGAATTACTAATAAACTGTGTTTTTACGAGTAATTTCTTTTAAACATGTAAAATTTAAATTTGAAATTCGCGCCATATTTGAGGGCACACCATTGGCGTGGCCATTTTGGGGAAAAAGTTGGCCTTAACCAATCAGGCCAGCGAAGGCCAATGATCAGTTTCTCATTTCTAAGGTATCTAGCTTGCTTTCAGCTGAAGCTCCATCTTCCGGATTAACAAGCACTTTTTCCGTGGATGGCTTGAATCATGCTAAGTCTATTTGTAGATCTAAAGGCATTCCTCTTGTAAGAACACACATTCGAAAGGGTGGACAAAAAACCTTCTTCTAGAGACTGGAGGCTGTTTATTTCCTATATAAATTATTCGTACGTTTATGCCGGCCATGTTCAGCATTGAAACTAATATTACCATTGTGCATCGTTTACTATTACATTATAATATGTACCACACATCTTGTCCACAACGTCGACGTTGCATTTTGTGTCATTATAAAAAGTTAAAATTTCCGGTTTCATTTCGTCACCTGTGGCCGGGGCGAGAGAATCGTCGCTGTGCAGACTTGACACAAGAATTACGTTTTTATTTTGTTTTGGAACATACGATACTAACGTGCAATCATCGTCGAATACGAGGCTATATGTTGCTGGTCATCGATTTGTATTGAGAAAATGTGGTGGTATCTGACGCTTGTTTTTTCTTGAGTACCCGCTGTCAGTTATCTGAAATAAAGGAGGCTGTTTTGAAATTTTTCATATGAAAACAACAAAACCCTGCTTTAACAAACTCCATTAAAGCACTGTTTTCAGTGTTTTCATAGTCACATTAAAACACCAAAGTAGATAACAAGAACTGTGATTCTGTGCGTTTTTTTGAATGGCGAAGGTGCCCTAGGGCATAAACACCTTCATATGCCCTTGTTACTTAAATCACTATTTGATCAATCAAAATGAAATTTAAATTAACTCCAAAACACAAATTGTAGTGCCGTTTGTAGAGTTCTCGTTAATTCATTATGATTTATTAACATCTAAGCAATCTATAGTTAATAGGTAGGTATCTACATAAATGTTGTCTAGCGTCAGCTGGTGAAGTACTGAGCGTTTTGAACCAAAGGCGACAATAAAAAGATAATTGGAAAAGAGATTCAGCAATGATTTTGGACCACACATCAAAGGAAGACTTGTAAAAGAAAACTCAAGAAACACATTCGAGTATACTATATTAAAATACACGTTGCAGAAGGCATCTATTCAAGCACGAATTTGTAATTCTGAAACGAGCCGCATAGCGGCGAGTTGAGGAACAAATGAGTGCTTGAAGGACCCTCTGCAACGAGTGTTTTATACTATTTTTTTCTATTTTTCCGCTTCATACCATTTTATAAATTAAAAAAAATGTTTTCTATTTTACGTTTAGAATAACTCCATTCTAGCACCCAAATGACGTCATTTCAGAACGACTTATTCTAACATTCAAATGACGTCATTTGGGTGCTAGAATGGAGTTATTGTAAACGCAAAATAGAAAAAATAACATTTACTTCCTCTACACCTTAAGGTAAAATGAGGTTACCGATAATACATACATAATTAATTTGTAAAGGTAGTCTGCAAGTCTAGTTTAATAATCAGTAATGAATCGTATGATTATAAAGAGCAGATTGTAGAAAACTTAGGTCTTAGCTACTACAGTCTATTAGATAATGTTGAACATAATTGAACGTAACAAAAAGACTAACTTTTAATTGGTTAGAATAATTCCTATCAACTTCAGTTTGTTCTCATTTCAAACTTTAAAAAGGACGTAATAAATTGATAATATAATTTATTGTCGGTTAAGATTTTCTTAAAACCAATTATCCTTTAACTCAGTTTGTGTATTAAATTAATACATTATTTAATATAATAATAATAATGCCTTCAGTAAAAATTATTAAATTCTCTGATAATTGACTTGAAATGATGTTAATTGAGCAAATATTATTCAGGAAGTGTCAGGAATAATCGCTAATTTATTTACATGCCGGTTAAGGTAAGTGAGTTCTAGTATAATATTGTTGGTTTGGCCATATAAATAGTTTATGCTTCGTAATAATATAACAACCTTAAGAATCGTTGGCTAATAGGAACCCTTGACCACATACCGCCAAGAATTTTTTTGTTAGTTAGGGCTGCAGGAACTGCCTTTTAGTTACAACATTACAAGTTTTATTTCTCGTTAATCGTGTGTAGGAAATTTGCATTGATAATAACCCTATTACACACCTACAAATTTTGCATTTTAAAATAGACACTTTGCTAGATTACTGTTAAATTTGTGACTGTAATGTGTAACAATAGTAATGATTAATTCTATGTTGCATGATAAAGTAAATTCTATGTATATAAAAGTGTACCTACCTATAATAAATTCTAACTTACCTCTACTAGACTATACGATACCTTTGCTTTATAGTTTTATCTAAGATGGCAGCTATCGGTGTATGTAAATACATGTAAGATAGCACTGCAGTAAAAGAAAATTCTATATTAATTCACAGTTTGTACTAATTATTCTAGAGCATGATCAAAAATTAGTTTCATCTAGTATTGCTTTGGAATAGTTCCTAATTTATCAATACAACTACGTTTATACTTAAATGTCAAACTTGATGTCTGATTTTTCAGTAACTTATAGTTACATAAATTAGGAACTATTCCACAGTTATACCACATGAAAACACTTATTAATCATACTGTACAATTCCTTGCAGTTATACTCGTATTGTTATTGTTTTATATCTAATTTTTATTATACTCTGCAGTGTTGAGTCTATATTAATGCTTGACTAAAATTTAATATGAGTCTTATTTTAATATCCGTAAAATAACTCAAATGTACATCAACAATGATTCCGGATTTATTTTGTGGAATCAATGTATGAGTATTATAAAAATCGTTACTTACATCGTTTCCTATAAGTGAAATGCTCTTAATAAGATATAACATTTTAATGCATGAATTCGGAATTAATAATATTTTTTCTATAGCAAATGTTAAAGTGTGCTTTAATCGACCAAAACAAAGGTCAAGCGTTACTTTAACAGCAAGGGTAGATAAATTAGCACTTTAACATCAAGGATAGATAATAGTTAGTTACTATACAAGTGGGATAAGAGCATCGTTAATATACGTGTATGTAAGCACACAAGTATATTAATGATGCATTATCACACATGTATTGTACAAAATTTTATCTACGACTGCCTAAAGTTGAGAAAAGTGCATTAAGAGAAATGTCAGATTTGTCATTTTCAAAAATATTTTATTAGGCAAATGTCATTATGTCATTTATTTAACACTACTTCAGTTAGATAATGAAGCCATTACACCACTCAGTTGGGCAATGAAGCCATTACATAACTGAGTGGTGTAATGAGCTTCATTACCTAACGCAAACAGTGTCAAATGAGTGAAGTAATGAGTTACTTATCCCAATGGAGTAGATAAAGTAATTTAATTTTCTAACTTTTATTTAAATTAAATATTACAGCTTCGTATTATCCTAGCAACCCAATCTAGCTACTGAGATTTTAAAATGTGATTGACTTTCCTTATTTCTTTTTGAAATTTTTCAAGTTCTTGCTATAGAAGAAAATGTTGTATTATACACGACGGTAAAGTTATTACATACTATCCACTCTTGAATCATTAACGTCTCGACGAAAACGATTCACTCGTGGATAAAATTTAAGTTTATCGTCTTGTATAATAAATTACTATTTATAATAATAATAATAATAATAATAATAATAATAATAATAATAATAATAATAATAATGGTAAAGCACTAACACCTTGTTTGGTCTACAAAGCGGAAGGTCAGAGCTTCCGTATCCTCGCTCTCACACCGGGCTGTCGCGTAATATTTATACACTGCTAAAAATAACAATCAACTGGAAAACTAATGTCTGATTCTATCACGTGTTGGTGTAATTATCTGTAAGTCACTGTACAGAAATAAGCTATAAACATACCTTTTGGGTGTTATAATATTTTAATTATAAAAATAAAATAAAAAAAACAAATATTTAACCTTTTTCACCTGTAATTTCGTCTTCTTTTACGGAGTATTTCAGACTTGGTTACCATTCCGTGCTAAATCCCAAAAATTGAGAATACATTTTTAGAGATTTTATTAAATTTTACAGACAGACAGGCAGCCATCAATTTTAATTTTTGTTATGCACTTATGCTTATAGAATTAATTTAAATTAAAGAATCGTAAATTTTCAGTTTTTCAGGGTATTTCAAATATAAGTATGGCATCTTCTCGAAATTCTGCTCAACTTTTCTTATTTAAAACGTTATATCGAAGAGAAATTGGGCAAGTTGTTGAATACATTGTAACGCGAACAAATTTAATAATATAACGTTATACAGCAACGACTAATAGAAATGGCATGTTTGATTAGATATGTATGAACTCAGTATATTTTCCTCGTAAAAGATTCATTAATACTTGAGCTCTAAAATAATTACTGGGGGGGGGGGGGGGGGGTAACTAATTTTATTTGTTCCTCACTTGTAAACATCCATTTATCAAGTCACTGTATTAATCAAGAAAGTTTATTTTAACAAGTTACTAACTTGTAAAATCTTTACAAGTTAACTATCAGTTTTACAAGCGTGCTCATAGATAAATGATAGCGTGCAAAGCCAGAGTTGTCTTCCTTAGTATCTGTCATATTGATAAATTTAGTTGCTTGTCAGTTTGACATTTTGAATAAATGGTAAATTTCTAGTTATTTACAAGTGAGGAACAAATAAAATATTCAACAATACACGCAAGGTAACAGGTTTTACTGGCTCAAGAAGGTATTCACCAGTAAAAACCCTCTTACCAAGCTAGTAATGTTATAGATATTAACCATACAACTTTGATTATGAGCATCTTAACCAAACGAGTTTGATTGCCAAAACGAGGCGGTGAGCCAAGTTTTGCGGCAATCATACGTGTATTGTTCAATATTTTATCTTCATCAATAAACACTGCTTCCATATATTTTTTTTGTATAAAAAGAGTGCGGTAATATCCATTACAATGAACACGCACTCAGTGCGGTAATGAAGCTCTTAACGATACTAAAATTAATTTGGTTAAGAGTCTATAACAACACCGATGAAGATAAAATACTATAACATTCAAGATTTCGAATTGAAATCGCTATGCTGTACACTAGGCTTAATAATAAAATACATATACGTTTGTGTTGTCTTTATTCGTGCTACATGCTTTTAAAGTTACCGTCATATTATTGCGGAATGGGACGTTTCGTCGCCGCCGTTTCGCCACCAAGCCGTTTCGCCACCAGCCGTTTCGCCGCCAAGGTTAACGATTTCAAATTTACCGAATGTTAATGTCTACATTTAAGATTATTTTCAAAACAACAAATTCCGGGTGAAATTTGGTGCACGGTCCGGTCTATTCCGCATGCGCTGCCAGCGAAGTAAGGTTTATAGTACGATCAGCGTCCGTCAAAATGTTGTGGGTGCCGCTATCGTCTCGTAATTTTTAAAGCAATGTTGTTGCGCTCTCGGCGGTGGTTCAGGTTAATGGTTTATGTTAGTTGTTAGGTCTTGATGATTTTTTTAGAGAAAAAATACGAGAGAGAGTCTGTTCAACGTTACATTTTTCTGTTCACTGTTACATTTTTGTGCATGCGCACTAGACCGGACCGTCCACCGAATTTTTACCCAAATTCCTTAACGTACCGAATTCGAAAATAACTACAGATTTAGTTAGGTTAGGTTAGCTTAAGTTAGGTCATGATCATGTGTGTATCTATATGTTATTCCAAATATTGAAATTGTTCTGGCGGCGAACTGGCTCGGTGGCGAAACGGCCGGTGGCGAAACGGCCTGGCGGCGAAACGGCGGTGGCGAACCGGCGGTGGCGAAACGGCGGCGGCGAAACGTCCTAGACCCATATTATTGATGGCACCATGTACTCAACAACTATTATTCTGTATTAGCGAGAACAGAAAGAAAATTTTGGAAAAAGGCTATAATATTTCTACCTGTGATTAGTTTTGCAATCCCACATAATAAATATATTATTAAACTATTACTTTATAAAAGAATGTTGTTACTCAATAAAGCTACATTTTTACATACGTGATATATTTTTCGTTAATAGCATACATAACATGGTTTGAAACAGTTCTTAATTCTAAATTATACATACTAATAGCAATACCTAGCTGATTACAGAGCTAATAATTTCATGGACTTATTTCTGCCAGGCATGTTTTACTTAATTTGTCACTGTCTCCAAATCTGGAATATTACACTTAATGCAAAAAGAGTCGAGTATTTCGGTTTTCAAACATGGATTTGTCGATAGCTTCCGTCACATCGTTGCGGAGTAGCGTAATTGCATTCAGAGATGTAAGATCATCGAAGGCTTTTGGCTCTATACTTTCCAAATTGTTTCCCCCCAAATCCAAAACCCTCAGTTTGGTCAGACCAGAAAAAATATCATTCGTAATAATGCTAATGTCATTAGAATCTAGGTGTAAGCCAGTTAGCTCTTTTAGCGGCTTAAATATTTCGCTGGGCAGAATATGAATTTTATTGTCAGATATACGTATTGTATCTAAATTTGGAATCTTTGAAAATACGTCGCTTTCCAAATGTTCAATGTTATTAGAACTTAAAAAAAGAACTACAAGAGAAGGAAGGTATTCAAAACTGTCAGATGTAATTGTTTCGATTTGGTTAGAGTTGAGATCTAAAATGGTTAAACTACTTAGTCCTCTGAAACTACTTCCATTCAGCTTTGTTATATTATTCTCACTTAAATCAATGGAGGTAAGTTCCGATAAACTTTCAAATGCTCCCGATTCTATTTCCTTTAAACGGTTTTTGTCTAAATTCAATGTCTCCACCTGCACAATTTCGGTGAAACATTTAGTAGGTAAATGACGAATCTGGTTGTGGCTCAAAGAAAGTGAGGTTAGATGTGTTAGTCCAGCAAAGAAAGACGGTGATACAGTTTCTATGTTATTATCGGTTAAATCTAAACTGAATAAGTGAGCCAAACCTTGAAAACTACCACTTTCAATACTGCTAATTTTGTTCTTCTCCATATTTAGAAATTGAAGACTATCGAGTCCATTAAATGACCCAGGTTGAAGGTTATGTATGCTATTTTCTTGAAGGGACAATGTGTCTAGGGAAGTCAGTCCTTTGAAGGTGTTTGCTTCTATAGATACCACTTTATTGTTGTCTAACTGTAAAACTTTTAATTTAGAAAGTCCCTCGAAGCTTTCACTTTTTAACTCAACAATGTTGTTTTCACTTATAAAGAGAGTTTCAAGAGACGGCAGGTTCTCAAAATTTTTAGTATGGATAGCTAAAATGCTATTGTTGCTTAAATTTAACGATATGAGCTCCGAAGACTCGTTGAAGGCACTTTTATTCCATTCAGTCAATTTGTTATTCTCTAAATTTATTTTGAAAAGATTTTGCAAACCCGAAAAGCAATCATTTTCTATCTCTCGGATATAATTATCCGTCAAATACAGTTCTTCCAATGATTTTATATTAGTGAAGCTCGATTTTTCTAAATGTTCTATTTTGTTTTCCTTCACAATAAGTGTTTGAATTTTAGAATCTTCATCGAAAGCTTCCGCTGGTATGGTTTTTAACTGGTTTGTAGATAACTGCAGTGTTTTTAGATTTTTGAGTCTTCTAAAACCACCAGGTTTAATTTCATTAATAAGGTTTTTACCAATATATAAATTTACTAGCTGATTTAATGATTCGAAACTATCAGGTTGAATTTCGGTAATTTTGTTTTCTGAGAGGTCGAGAGTCCGTAGTTTTTCCAGCTGCTTAACATGGATACTTTCCAGAGATTCTATGAAATTAGAATTCAAGTACAATTCTTCCAGAGAGGTGAGATCATCAAAAATGCCAGATGGTAAACTACTTATAACGTTGTTACTCAAGTATAATATATTTAAATTATTTAACCCTTTAAATAAACTTTGAGGAAGATGTGAGATTGCATTATACTGTAAATATAAAGAATGCAAATCTTTTAGAGCGCTAAAGGTATTTTCGGATAAATCTTCAATGTTGTTATTCGATAACGTTAAGTCGAAAAGCTGTGTTAGAGTTTTAAATGCATTTTCATCGACTTTTGATATTTTATTCTGCCTTAAGTCTAAAACTTTAAGCGACGCAAGACCGTTAAATAATCCGTTATTTAAATCTTTCACCTCTGTTTCATATAAAACTAGCTTTTGTAAATTTTTCATCCCTGAAAATATTTTATCATCGGCTCCCTGCGATAACGTTTCAATCATACAGTAACTAAGAGTGAGTTCCCTTACATGCGGTGCCACATCAAGTTTGTTCATAATTATGTTACTAATGTTGCTGTAATCTATTTCCAGTGTATTAACTTCCTCCAACGTTATATTCATAGTTTCTACCCATTTTGCCATTTCTGTGTTTATTTCATCCAGAGATTGCACGTTCGAACAGTGCACGTACTTCAATGACGTATAGTGGCAAAGATCGCCATATGTTCCATATACGTTGGCTAATATAAAAATACTCCATAAGATGAACCCAGAGAATAGTACATCGTCCATCTGAAATGTTTAGTTATGCAGTATAAGTATAAACTACAAATGAAGACTATGAGAATATTATGTATACAGGGTGGATTAAAAATGGCGCATTATGTTCAGGTAAAGAGATTCTTTGATTTATTCTCAGTCGAAAATCTCAATACTAAAATGTTGGATTAGTCTTCATAAGCCCTCATATGCGGTAGATAAAAATACTTTTTTCTCTGGTAAAGTACCTTTTCTGTTCTAAATACGCCAAAATTTCATCAAGGAAAGTTATTCAAAATGTAAAATTATGGTCCCACATAAAATTTCAGACATATCGGGCCACTTTTATGAAACCATGTAAACACAAAAGTACTTCATCTAATGCACGTGGTTTCATAAAAGTAAGCCAATATTTCTTAAATTTTGCATACGACCATAATTTTACATTTTGAACAACTTTTCTTGCGGTACTTTCACATGTTTGTAACAGAAAAGGTACTTTACTTGAAAAAAAATGTTTTTATCTACCGCTCGTGAGGGCTCATGAAGACCAATTCAACATTTTAGTAATAATAAGATTTTCGACTCAGAATTAATCAAAGAATCGCTCTACCTGAAGATAATGCGCCATTAAAAATCCACTCTGTATAGAGTAAATAAATAGCAAGGAACAACAGCTCAATTTTAATATTAGTTTGAAAAACAACAGATTCCAACAGAATTTATTACCATATTTTGTTTACTACTCCAAATAAGTATCGTAGTTTTACTACATGTCACAAATAAAATACAAAATATTACAAAGTTCATAGAGATAATATCCCTAAACTGTTAACTATTTTGTACCAGGTTATCATTGAACATTTCAAGCAATTTTTTTTCGTCTAATCACATCTTATCGAGTAGTAAATAAAATATAGCAGCTTTACAGCAAGTGCACTTTAAATTGCAGTTGAACTTCAAATACTCTAAGTTAGGAAATAATCAAATTTGTGATCAAACCTTTGCAATACGTGAAATGAATTGTAAAATACATGTTTTTTTATTTAAAAATGATGTTGGTGACATCATAGATAACATTTTCAACATCACAGAAGCAAATTAGCGAATAAGGTGAAAAGCTTTTATCGGAAACTTCCTGACTATTATTGGTATATGGCTGTTGATTAAATTTCGAAATTTAATCAACATTCTATAATTAGTTATGAAATTTAAAACTTTTAGACATTTGGACATGCTATCGTATTTTAATACTCAATTTTGTAACATAGGTTGTAAATATCTAGGATCAATATCGATAGAAAAATAAGTCTGGTTTTACTTAAATACTTTCAAAATACTATTAAAATTACTTCGGCATAACCCAAGTATTGCTTTCGATCTCCATCATTTTATAAATATTTACATTCTTTTACAACCTCCCCAATAAGACGTGACCAACTCAAAGTTATATGAAAACTCGCAACAAAATGGACTTTTGCAAAAGCAGCAACCGCTTTGGAGTTAAAGAAAAGCTAGAGAGCTAAGACACGTCGGGGACACACTTGACGTTGTATGCAAACGGATAACTGCAGAACGATACAGACTATCAAGGCGATTTTTTCACCAGTTCATGTGTGAAGAAGTGAAAAATTTTGGACGTCGCGTGAATAGGATATCCGATCCATAAAATTATGTTTTTGCTGTAATGTTTAAGGAGTTGTCAATGGAGCTATATCTTTCGCTAGATTATGTGTATTGAGACTGCACATAACTCTTATGAAAACAGTTTCTAAACCGGATCAAGTTATCGATATAGTTAATAAAATTTATTTCGTAAAAATCTGTTACCAAATGTTTTAAATCGAAAGGACTGACATATTCGGTATGTTGAGCAAAGATGGCAGGTTAAAAGTAGTAGCAAATATGTACGAAGATCGAATGTGTTTAAGAAACAGGCTTGAATCATCTTATCTCGTTTAAGATTTCATTTCAAGATTTCGTTTACACATTTTTGCCTAAAAAAGAAAGAAAAACAAACAGTTGAAGTAAGAATTATGTCCAAACAATGGTTTTTGATGTTAGTCGTAGAATTATAGTTCCCAGGATGAAATTTTGCTTATCATTTTCGAATTAAAATTTAGACTTAAATTTTATAGAAATGTTATTTGTAACACGAATTTATCAAAACTATATTTCAATTGTGAATGAGCCTTGCCGCTTAATTTCCGTATTTCCACCGAAAATTTCATTTTGCGTTTTATTTTCAGTTTCAACTTGCGATGTAATGTTAGCTATTTGATATTAAACTTACATTTTGTTATTTTAAAGATTTGACTAAGTGATTAAATCTAACAGAAGTTCGAAAGACAGGCTTTTATATAAAACTAGCAAGATGCCCGTTCTTCGTACGGACAACAAATGTTTTTTCTTCTAAACCGCAAATGAATTCTAGGGCGCCTCCTCCTCTTCACTCAATACGCAAAACAATATTGTAGGAAAAAGGGGAAGAAAATTCTTCCGAAAAAATTCTTCCACAACTCTTTTATGCTTCACGTACCCCCTGAAAATGTGTACGTAATTGTCGTTCTCCTTGTATATATTGATAAAACTATAGTTTTAGTATAGCAATGAGATAAGATTAAAGTAAATGTTGTATTAATAAATTATAGCGAGATACCCATTTCCACCCCTTAGGGGCGCAATTTTGAAAAATTCTTTCAGCCTATATTATTCTGAAATAAACCCACAGCAAAAAAAATAAATTTAACACCCTACCCCTTTTAAGTTTTCCCTTTTTACCGCTTTAGGGGCAACATTAAAATCTCTTAAACCCCTTTCTAAATATTTTAAGAATAGATCTGTATGCCATAAAAACAATGTTCTAGTTCAATAAATATAGGAGATACGAAGGGTTCTTTAATTCACGCCGAATCCAGATTTACACCTTTAGGGGTTGATTTGGGAAAATCCTGAAACGTGTTTTTAGACTTTTGTATTGGCTACCTATGCATGCAAAAAACCAATTCGATATCTTATCGGGTTAAGACATATTGAGGCATTTGTGAAAACACAGTTTACCGCTTTTCACCCCCTTAGGGGTAACATTTTAAAATTCTTTACACTGCTTTCTAAATATTTTAACAATACATTTATATGCCAAACACAGAATGCTCTAGCTCAATAAACATACGAGATACGAAGGGTTCTTTAATACACCCCGAATCCAGATTTGCACTTTTAGAGGTTGATTAGGGCAAAATCCTGAAATGCGTTTTTCGGCATTTGTATTGGATAACTATGCAAGCAAACACCAAGTCGATACATTATCGGGTCTAAGAGATATTGAGGAAAATACAGTTTACCCCTTTTCACCCCCTTAGGGGTAAAATTGTAAAATCCCTTAAATCACTTTCTAAATATTTTAAGAATAGGTACATCTATATGCCAAAAAAAAAGGAATGTTCTAACTCAATAAACCTAGGAGTTACAAAGGGTTCTTTAATTCACCCCGAATTCAGATTTGCACCTTTAGGGGTCGATTAGGGCAAAATCCTGAAATATGTTTTTAGATACTTCTATTGAGCACCTATGCAAGCAAACACTAAGTCGCTATCTTATTGTGTCTAAGAGATATTCATGAATTCGTGAAAACACAGTTTACCCCTTTTCACCCCCTTAGGGTTAACATTTTCAAATTCCGTTACACCCCTTTCCAAATATTTTAAAACTACATCTATATGCCAAAAAATAATGTTCTAACTCAATAAACATAGGAGATACGAAGGGTTCTGTAATTCACCCTCAATCCAGATTTGCACCTTTAGGGGTTGATTAAGGCAAAATCCTAAAATACGTTTCTAGATATTTGTATTTGTAATCTTTGCAAGTAAACACCAAATCAATATCTTATCGGGTGTAAGATATATTGAGGAATTCGTGAAAACACATTTTACCCCTTTTCACCCCCTTAGGGGTCGAATTTCAAAAAATCCCTTCTTAGCACTACCATATGTAACAAATTGAATCTTCCACCCAAATTAAAAGTTTTCAGTGCTAGTGGTTTCGGCTCTGCGTTGATTAGTCAGGGTTGTGACTTTCCTTTATATATGTATAGATTTTTGTAAATTTTATAATTCCACTTGTCGAAGTGTTAATCTGTCGGTGGAAATTTAATTTTTAATTATTTTCAGGAATTTATTATTACTGCTTTGAAAATAACGCTAGGTGTAGTACCCGATTTAGTTAAGAAAATTATTGTGCATACTAAGTATTTTAATTTTCAGTTTTTCCTTTAAAATAACGAAAAGAATTTAACTGCTATCAACATGCAATAGTTACCTTGTATGTTAGTTATCCAGTCCTCAAGCAAAGTTGCAAGATAAAAATTAAAATGCAGCTAAAAAGAAACTTCATCGTATGATAATATACATACACAATGAATCTATAGTACTTACTACGCCAAAATTATTCAAAACTAGGGCTGCCGAATAAGAACTGGCGATGCATAACTCACTCACAATGATATAATAAATGCATTTGGACACCACACAATTTATAAAAATTGGATTGGCCTTTAACCCGAAATTTAGGTTATCTGTTATGTAAGAATAATATCTTGTTATTTAATTTTGCAATAAACACGAAATGGTGACCTTAAATCAACAGAAATTCCTGTTAGCCCGATTATTGTTTAACCGCATCCGAGGCTTCAAGTAATAATTGAAGTAACTCGTTGCAGGTATATAAAAGTAGGAATATTTTTACTTGGAATAGGTTCATTATTTTTGTTATTTACAAAAATGGCAAAGGTTCAGGATAACAGCTTTTGCTAAAAAAGGGAAAATAATTACGATTAAATTATCTGCAATAATTATTTTTGGAACCCCTTTCAGATAACAAGTGAGCTATATCGTTATTTTGCATATTGTAAATAAATATCAACATCAACATTCAAAAATAATATGTTCACTCTTAATGGTATCTTCAAAACAACAAGAATCGCTTATTTAATTAGTAGTCAAACCAAACAACCTGATATTCTTGAAAATTATCTAGTTAGTAAGGATTAGCAAAATTGTAAATGCGATAGATTAGCTATTTTTTGTTATAAGTCATCTTAATTAAACCTTGTAGCCGCTATCCAACTTGGTTAACCCAGTAATGGGATGCAATACCGGATAAATCATTAATTCATGTATGTTTAATTAAATTCGTTGAGCAGTAATCCATATCTGAGATTAGTTCATAGTCACGTTAAATTTTTCCATTTACTTTCATAACTGTTAGCCGTATGTCAGATAATTGGTTGCCGAATATTCATATTTGACAACTATGGTTAGCATTAATGTTTATAGCGTGTGTTCCAAAAAAAAACTCAGTTAGGGTAGGCCTTGGAAAGAAAGATAGAAAATCTAGTCATGTCTTAACTTAAGTCTGTAGGTGAATTGCAGATTGCATTTTGTTGATGAAAACATCTGCCACAGTGACAAGCAAAAGTTTACACTGCATTCAGTTTACTGATGGCATTTACACAACAACAACTTTTTCTTCTTCTTCTTATTCTTATTTGATAGGCAAATTGCCTGTCTTATTCTGGGTATGGGTGTAAGCCTATTCCTGCAATGTGGATTGCCAGCTATCTCTCCATCTCTTGTGTGGTCGTCCAGGGAGTCTTCTGCCTGGAAGGATTTCGTTTCTAACTATCTTAACCAGTCTATCCTCCGTCATTCTATTTATGTGTTCGTTCCACTGTCTTCTGCGGTTTCTCGTCCACCGAACTATGTCGTCAACTTCGCATTTTTCTCTTATTTCTACGTTTCTCTTCCTGTCATGTAGTGTGTAGCCTGTGATCATTCTCAAAGTTTTCATTTCAGCCGTTCTCAGTTGTCTTTTGGACGTGCCGTATCAGCTCTTGATTCTGCCCCGTATGTCATTACGGGTCTAAGGCAGGTCTTATACAGGGTGTTTCAGAATAACTGTTCCTAATTCTCAGAATTGAGAGAGGGCATGTTATTCAACACTTTTTAATAATAAACTAGGGTTCGGAAATACTTCCGTTTCGAGATAATACGACATTAACGAATCGAGTACTTGAAATAATCTCAATGTGGAAAGTAACGATTTTATTGATTTCCAGCGGTTGCAATTTTTATTAATATTTAAAAAATGGTATTACACAAAAATTATAAGAATTGTTCAAAATTATGGCCGCCATTGTCGACACACAAGGTACAACGATGTGTGATTGACCGACGACTTCTTCGAAATATCTGCGGACGATCACGAATGTCATCAAAAGCAAGAATAATTCGTGCCACTAACTCCTCTGCTATGTCCACAGGTGTCGCATAGACGAGTGATTTAATATGACCCCAAATACAAAAATCAATTGGAGTCATATCTGGCGAACGTGCAGGCCAAAGAATAGGACCTTGTCTCCCAATCCATCGGTTTCGAAATTGTGCATTTAAATAATCTCGAACATTTAAATCGAAATGTGCTGATGCACCATCATGTTGAAAGGCTCAATTCCTTAATGTCGTATTATCTCGAAACGGAAGTATTTCCGAACACTAGTTTATTATTAAAAAGTGTTGAATAACATGCCCTCTATCAATTCTGAGAATTAGGAACAGTTATTCTGAAACACCCTGTATATGCGCGTTTTGCAATGGGTGCTAATGTTCTTATTCCGCCATATTACGTTCTTTAGGCATCCGGATATTGCCGCCGCTTTATTGACTTGTTGTCGTACTTCGTCTTTAAGATCGCCATAGCTCGAGATTTTACAGCCTAGGTAGTCGAAAGACATGATCTGTTCTATAGGACTGTCGTCGATTGTTATTTTACAACGTGTTGGTTCCTTGGCTATAACCATACATTTAGTTTTGGTTTTAGAGATGGTCATGTTGTATTTTTCGGCTTTGATCTTGAACGCGATGAGGGCGGCGTCGTCCGCGTAGCAAATAATGTTGACTCGGTGGTTTCCTAGACGATATCCGATATCTTTTCCTTTGACTGCGTCTATGATCTTGTTCATAACAGTATTAAAGAGAAGCGGACTGAGGCTATCTCTTTGGCGTATTCCTATAGTGGTTTTTATTTCTTTTGTCAGTTTGTTGTTAGTTCTTATTTTGGTGGAGTTGTTGGTGTTGAGATCTTGGATTATTTTTATATAGTCTTGGGAAACGTTCTTTTCTTGCAATATTTGTAGGACGTCATTTAAGCGAATTTGGTCGAATGCCTTGGTGAGGTCGAATGCCTTGGTGAGGTCGACAAAACATATGAAGGCCGGTGAGTTATATTCCAGTGATTTTTCGGCTATTTGGCGTAGGGCGAAGATGGCATCTACGGTCGACAACAACGAGTCTATTAATCATAAGAGTCAATAAAAATTGTTTTTATTTTTGCATATTTTTAGGAAAATAGTTCAAAATCAAGATGTAATTTAGTTCTCTCCGACTTATGGTAGTTCATTTGTTTTAATGGGCATCTATCAAGTTATGGCAATCTTCATTTTGATCATGGCATGCTGCGAATGAGTTTTTTTTTAAACACACGATATTAAGTGCATGCAATCCGTGTTTTTTGCAGAGCAGGAAAATATCACTTTTAGCCGAGACTGTTAGGTCGAGGTACAAAAGCCATTTGAATGCGCTAAAAACATTGCTTTCAGTATATACCGGGTGTCAACGAATTTATTAGACAAGTCATAATTTCTAGAGTATTAGGTGTATCAAAATGAGATTTGGTATACTCGTAGGTAATAGTTATTTGTTTCATTAGTACAAAAAAAATGCATGATTTCGGTACAAGTAAGACAGATCGCCGGACGACGCGCAGCGAAGTCCGGCGAATCTTACGCGTTCCGAAAACGCATTTTTTGTGCGAATGACACATACTATTTTTTCTCCAACTACTGATAAATTCGGTAATATGACTTATTATTTAGAATCAAACATTGTAGGTTATATTGTAGAACTGTCATGGCGCAAATAAACAATCACTATACGGGAAAATTAAACAACAACGACGGCGATTGCCGAATATTGACGAAGCGTTTGTGTTTTATATAAAATTTACCATGTAAAACCCTATCTTGCGTCCATTTTTGTACTAGTGCAAATATGAATCGAAAACTGTACAGTTGCAAGGTAATTGGTGAACATCCCGAAATGACTTACTTTTTGTACAAAATTATTCGACAATATGGCGTCTTATTCGTGTGGTTGGAGAAAAATGGTATAGGGAGAGAATAGGTATTATGCATCATGGCTATCCATGGCACACTTGACAAAAGTAAATAAATTATTATCCAGTATTTTGCTTAGAAATATGTAATTTATGAGCTTATTTTTTTTATTCAATAGCAACTAAATTAGTGTCGTTAGATTCACCAAAAAATCCTCTTTTCGGAAAGTGCTTGTCAAAAAAGGGTCGCCATTTGAAAAAAATAGTTAGACAGGAAAATGTGATTTTGCCAACTTGTCTTATTCCTATCTATCATACTAATCAATAAAACTTTGCCATTGTAATTTTCTGACATCACCTGAGGTCCTTAGATTAGTTTGCGTCCGATCATGGTAGATGGCGACTTTCACTCTGACGATGCAAGCTGCAAGGTCTTGCGAAACGTTAGTGAATATGGATGCAGAAACAGCAAAACCGCCAAATCTACCTAAGTATACTCGTTCTTAAGATACTCAAACAACACGAGCCACCAAAGAGCATGACCATCGCGCGGGTTTTTGCTCGACTTCACAATATGCAACTCACATTAAGCCAGAAAATGCTGGGTGTTCATATACAAATACTACGCGGTCTAAGCCGAAATTCCATGTTAAGAAGAATAATATCAACGAAGTCAATGAATTTATCCGTTACTTTATTTCCACACAGTATAAAAATTGTAAGGAAGTACCCACTACTTTGCTGATGATGCTATTGAATGGACACAGAAAGGTACGATAGAAAAAGTTTGTACACGAACTTTCTTCGGGCTGTTAAAAATTTTTGTTATAGTAGTTTACGTAACAAGTTCGGAAAGAGTATATTTACAAGACGCGTTGAAACATTTCAGGCCGACGACGAAGGCGAAACCTAAAAGACTATAAGTCCTGTAAAGGGCGTTTCCGAATGAGTTACGTACAACACTTTTAGGCACCGGTGTTTCTTCCTAATTTCACCTAAATATTGAACAATTACAAGTATTACACATTAGTAGTTGTTAGATCATTTTCGACCTCTTTCGTTTTGCTCAAAATTACGTTTATTTGTCGCCCGAATTCTTACTGATTACGTCCCTGTACAGTTACATTTAAATTCGTATTAGCAGGCATTCAGACGTTTGCGACCTAGAAACCTCGTAAGCACTTTTGGAACCACGTGTTTATTAAAAGCATTCCCGTCCAGTTTAGATTTCGTCGAATTGTGTCCGTGAATTCATTCTTTGTTTTGCATTATTGATAACCCAGGCTAACGCTAAGTTTTGTGTATTGCTTTTTGTTGTTCTTGAAATTTGTCATTTACGCCCGTGGACTTCCGTGCGTGGCATGGCAAGTGTGTGGGAACCGTTTTCTTTGTGGTTTGTAAACTGGGGGTTTCCCCTGGTTCTTGCCAATTCAGCAATTGCATCACCCGTTAAAGCCTTCTTTGTTGTGCTTTCAGCCCACGCATTTTACGTCCAGGTTTGGGACTATTGAAATAAAGTTTGATAAACCCTTAGTTAACCGTGTAGGTGGGATTATTAATTTTGGAGTTCAAAACTTTCTTCCGTTACGTTGTTCTTAAGCCCTGTGCATTTGAAATAATTAATTAGTAGCGAACCCCCGAATAAGACAGTTGTGTGGTGAAGTTCACACCCCGGTCCTCGGAGCCGGGGGAGTTATGTTGTTTCGTGCTTAAGTAAGAATGTATCGGGTGGTTTCCGCTCGGCAATTAATGGGGTTTCTGTCGTGCCGTAATCACCATGGCAAAGTTCGTCGGAATCTTGAGTGCCGAGGGAGGCAATGTTTTAGTACAACGTATTTGTGGGGCGACGAGGTGTCCTTTCGTTTTGGAGTTCTTGCTCATTGGATTATGAGAAGAACAATTTTGCACTATTGCACATCAAGATACGACGCTTCTTCTTCAAGCCTCCATTCTCGTATTGGGAAGTTTTGCATCTGCAGATCCGGTTACGTCGTGCTATCTTCACCGCCGCCCTTGGAGATTGTTCGTAAGGGGAACTCCAGCCGAATTTCCGACCTCACCGTCTTCAAAGCTGTGGGTGCTGTAATTGCTGCCGCCGCTGAGCTCCTCCGGATTCCTGCCCTGTAAGGTTCACTGACCACCTGAAGCATGTTTTGACTTGAGGTAGGCCCGATTTTGTTTATTGTATCTCGCTGTGTATTGTTTACTGTATTCCGTCGTGTACTACAAAAGTGCCTGGATGCCTAGTGTACGCTGCATTTCGTTTGGAACTTTGCGCCGGCTAATATTATAAAGGAAACCTTATTTGATTATGTGTGAGTTGTGGGAAAATATTCGTGTTATGTTTTTTTTGTAACAATGTACTTTTTGTTTTTGTAATTAGCCATTAAGGTAACTCTTGCTTGGGAGCTCCGATAATTTTCAGTTAGGGTGTACCGTATGTAAAATCAACTTGAAATTCATTGTGTTTTGATTATTAAATACTAATTTGTTAAAGACAGCCTATTTTACTAGTAGCCTTTGAGAAACCTTTGGGGTCTTCTACCCGTAATTGGCCAAGGCCACCTGTACTAAGTGTAAAGCCAAAACATGTCTCTTTTGAGAAGCAAGCCCTAAGACTTGGGCTAGTGTCAGTTTTCTTTTGTGTTGATCTTCTAGGAGGGTGGCCAATTTTAAGGTAAGCTATCTGATTCACGGCCATCCTGCATTTTGTACCAGCCGGCCTGGAGGGAGCTTGGTGAGCGACGGCGAGGAGCAGGCAGTTTGCAGCTAACCCAGCGAATCTTTAGTAGAGCCCTGTGATATTTCTCGTTTTGGGTCACGAGGTCTGTTAATTTATCAAAACGAGTGGCGTCCTTAGGCAATTATTTTAAGCAAGCTTTAGGGTAAGTACCCCGTCGGTTTTTCATTCAAGTCTTCGAACTACCCCTTCCCGACTGGGCTCAGTGCGAGTAACCGGAGCAACAAAATCTGCTCCAACACATTAAGATCTGTGTTTTCTGGTAAAGCCGGCGAACCCTGTAGTTTGTACCCGAGTTTGGACAATCTATACGACCTATGTCGATCTGATGAATTAATACCGTAACATAGTGTACATAGAGGCGTTCTGCCTCACTTCGATTGGTTTGAAACTTGGCTAAGTCTAGCCGAAGGTCACGGGCCTAGCCGGGGTCAAGGTTACGGACCTAGCCGGGGTCCGGTTCCCACGATGAATTTTGGGGCTAAAAGTCTAATTGTTACAAGATTCCCACGATGAATTTTGAGGCTAAATGTCTAATTTTATTTCTACGCTAATCAAGGCTCAACAGGATGTGACTCATCGTCTGGGAATGCAAAACTTGTTGAGACTTGTAGATGCAGGGTGTCTACCAATTGAACAATGGCGTCCATTGTTTGAGAAATCTGCACGATTGCAAAAAATAATTGAACAATGAAGTCTTTGTTGTCTGGAGGAATTTTTGCTGACCTCCATTATCTGATAAACAGGGTGTTATTGTCTGGAGCTTCAGACTTGTCTAGACATGTTTGAGAAATGTGCAAAGCTGGTAAAAAAATTGAACAATGACGCCCATTGTTTGAGAAAAATCTGCACAACTGTTAAATTGAATGGAGCCTTTGTTTGGAATATTTTGCTGACGCTGTTAATGACCTCCATTATCAGTTGCGGCGATGAATAAATAGATCGGATCGGTTGTTTGCAAGAGTTAGTATTACAACTACACGCACGCGAACATGTCTGCGACAGACAGCGTTACCGAATTAAGTTCGAATTCAATAAAAACGATCAAAGACGTAATAGGGATTGTAAAATATAGTGATAAGGCTCAGACAGTGCTTAAACATGTAAATAAAACCATTTTAATTGTTAGTCGATTTATCCGTAAGCATAGTGTTAAAAATTAAAATCCATTTAAGCTAGAGGCAAATTTAAGTTTATTAAAGGGCCAACGGCAATTATTGAGAAATTTAAAAGCAAAATTAGCAAAGAAGGGGGCGGGTGTAGGGAGTGGTCGGCAGCAGCAAAAGAACAAGCTAGTCTGGGAAGATGTAGAATCGTGTTTCGATAGTAGAATAAGAACAGGTATGATTGTAAATTTAGGCTACAAGGAACCTCAAGAATTTCTTGAAAAAGCATACAGAAGTTTCTCAATAAAAGTAAAACAAATTATAAAAGATAACCTAATGCTTAAAGCTAATGTAATATTTAGTGCATATTTTATAAAACCCAGTAGTGGTGAGATAGATTTAAAAACGTTTGCTACGAAAAACGAAAAAAAAAAGATTCTGCTACTAATTTAAAACAGTGGTATGAGACTACTGTTGAGAATAGCCGTTGACAAAATTAGAAGATTTTCAAGAACGTGATTCAGGTTGGAGTTTGCTTGAGATATTACATTTAAAAGTAAATTTAAATGAGTACACGCCATTAACAGTAGGTAGATATATTGAGTTACCTCAAGATATTTAAAAAATAAAAAGGTTAATGTAAAAAATGATGATGAATATTGTTTTTTGTGGTCGGTAGTGTCAGCACTATATCCAATACATAATATCTTCATATCCACATTTCAATGAAGTTTTAAAGTACTCGGAACTAGAATTTCCAAAGAAATGAAAAGATATGTCAAAATTTGAAACAATCAATGATTTACATATAAATGTATATACGCTAGAAATAAAAAACAAATTTCTTAAAAATTCAGTACTGCCCATATAGTGTGTCCAAGATAAGGAGAGCCAGTATGGGAATCTCGGTAATTGTCGGAGATACAAATTTGGTTAAATGGGAAGAAAGTTGCGCAATTAAAGGACTAACAAAATGACGATTAGAAATCCTTGATATGATTTTTTCGTTTTTGAATTATCTCAAAAAACCGAATTTTTGGATTTTCAATTTTATTTTTTTCTTGCGTTAATATTAAAGTTAGAACGAAACTGATTAAACTTCTTTATAGCAACTTTTAGTGGACTTAATGATTACGTTATCAAATTTTTTATCCGACGTTTTGTCTTCGAGAAACCATCATCAACTTAATTTTTTTAAATACGGTTCTGGTTTTTATGCCAAATTTGTGAAGCCCTTTTTATTCTGAATTCAACAGTGTACCACATATTATGGTTGAATTACGTTTCGAGCTTTTTTTGATCATTATCAGAAAATTTTTAAGATACGGTCCTGCATTTTTGATAATTTTGTAAAATTAAGTTCATACAGTAAGTTAGGAGTTTTTAGATGCCGTTAAAATATTGAAATGCATATCATAATGTCATAATTCTGATACATTAATTTAACAGCCAACCAATAACGATTAACGATAAACAACAAATAAATGAACAAAAGATAAACAGAAAGAATAACAAAACGAACACCGAAGCAATTTAATAAGTATTCAATTTACAGAAGGTATTCAAAAAGGTTGCCATCATTCTCTAAGCATAAATAGGATCTTCTAACTGTAGAATCTAAAACATTATTCAGCAATACTGGCGTTATACTTTGAACGGCTTCAAGAACCAATCTTCTAAGTTATTCTTATGTTTCAAAGTTTGAATACCTATTAAATTGTTTCGATGCTCGTTTTGTTATTCTTTCTGTCTATCTTTTGTTCATTTATTTGTTGTTTATTGTTAATAGTTATTGGTTGGTTATTAAATTAATGTATCAGAATTATGAAATTATGATGTGATGTTCAATATTTTAACGGCATCTAAAAACGCCTAACTTACTGTATGAACTTATTTTTACGAAATTATGAGAAATGCAGGTCCGTATCTTAAAAATCTTCTGATGATAATCAAAAAAATCTCAAAACGTAATTAAACCATAATATGTGATACATTTTTGAATTCAGAATAAAAAGGGTTCCACAAATTTTGCATAAAAAACCGGGACCGTATTTAAAAAAATTAAGTTGATGATGGTTTCTCGAAGGCGAAACGTCGGATAAAAAATTTGATAATGTAATCATTAAGTCCACTACAAGTTGCTATAAAGAAGTTGAATCAGTTTTGTTCTAACTTTAATAATAACGCAAGAAAAAAATTAAATAGAACATCCAAAAATTCGGTTTTTTTGAGAAAATTCAAAAACGAAAAATTATATCAAGGATTTCTAGGCGGCATTTTGTTAGTCCTTTAACTGCGCAACTTTCTTCCCATTTAACCAAATGTGTATCTCTTACAGTTACCGAGATCTCCATACTGGCCCTCCTTATCTTGGACACACAGTATATTAGTAAACATACTTAAATTAATAAAGATGCTATACATTTATTAATGATATCTAACGATGAGGGGCAGTTCCATTTCTGTTGGATAATAAATTTATCTAGATTGGTTACAACTCAACTGCATACGAGACACGCTCAAAATTAGTATGTGATACTTGTTTAAATCATTTCGTAACTAAAGAATCACATTTAAGACACATTAGAAATTGTAATAGTGTAAATGAAACTAAAATTAGAATTCCTGAAGAAGGTACAACAATAGAATTTAAAGACTATAAATATCAGAAAAAAGTACCATTTTCAATCTACGCAGACGTGGAGTGTGTTTTAGAGAAAGACCAGAATGTTGTTTCCGAAAATGCGGGGATTTATCAAAATCATGTTTCATTTAGTATTGCACATTATTTAAAATGTTATTATGACGATAGTTTATCTCGATTTAATATATATCGTGGTACCGACTGTATGGAATGGTTTGTAAAATAATTACAATCTGTAGCGTATCAAGTAAATAATACCTATATTACTAAATATACAGCCTATGAATATTAGCCAGCAGGAAAACGATTCATTTCAAAAATCGGTATGCTGTTACATTGGTAAACAACCTTTCACCGATAAAGACGTGCGTGTACGTGATCACAATCATCAGACAGGTGAGTATAAAGGTAGTGCTCATCAACACTGTAATCTTAACTAACGGGTGTTCATAAACAGTCGTCATCCCAGTAGGTTTTGACTTCATAAACGTATGTCGATTAAAATTGAGAAAAAATGCGCTATGACAGTACTCAATGACGTTTAATTGTGTTGCACGAATTAATCAAAGATATGACATTTTGTTTTTCAAAGCAACTGGGATGACGACTGTTTATAAACACCCGTTATAAAGATGCGTTCTCTTTCATGCTGTTATGATGCACATTTTATTATAAAACCATTGGCAAAACTGATTATGGGAGATATGAAATTGTTGCCTATAAATAAGGAAAAATGTATATCATTTACAAAGCGTGTGGATGGTACAAATATTGATTTTAGATTTTTAAACTTCTTTCGATTTATGGCTAGCAGTTTAGAACAATTGTCATTAAATTTACCGAACAATTTAAAAACTATTACACGCAAATTTTCCAAGAGCGAGAAAGAATTTGAATTATTATTACGTAAGGGTATTTTTCCATTCGAGTACCTAGACAATTTTGAAAAGTTGAATGATAAAAGTCTTCCTGACAGAACGCAATTTTTTAGTCAGCTATTTCAGATGAAAATTATGAGCATGCACTGCGTGTTTGGGACACATTCAATATGCAAACTCTAAGCCAGTATGCTGATGTGTATCTTACTGTTGATGTTGTACTCTTAGCTGATGTGTTTGAAAATTTCAGAGAAAATTGTATGAAAACGTATGGATTGGATGCTCTACATTTTTACACGGCACCAGGATTGGCATATCAAGCAATGTTGAAAACTACTAAAGTTAAACTTGAGCTGCTGACAGATGTAGATCAACTGTTGTTTATAGAGAGGGGTATTAGAGGAGGGTTAGCACAGTGTTCGAATCGATACGCTAAAGCTAATAATCGATATATGGGTGAAAAATTTGTAGATGCCGATCTTGAATCATATACCCTGTATTTAGATATTAATAACATGTACGGAGCCGGGATGTCTGAATATCTACCGTATGGAGGGTTTGAATGGGTAAATGACTTAGACATTCCTAAAATAGATCATTTAAATATTCCGGAAGATTCTGAAACAGGCTATATTTATGAAGTCGATTTAGAATATCCTCAACATTTATTTGAACTTCACAAAGATTTGCCTCTATGTCCTGACCATTATACACCACCAACATCCAAACAATCAAAATTGACAACCACATTATTTAAAAAAGAAAACTACGTAATACATTACCGCAATCTGCAGCAAGCTGTAAATTTAGGGCTGAAAACTGTAAAAATCCATAGAATTTTAAAATTTAAGCAATCAGCTTGGTTTAAACCGTACATAAATTTAAATACAAAATTAAGGCAAGCTGCCAAAAATAATTTTGAAACAGATTTTTATAAACCTATGAATACCGCTGTATTTGGGAAAACTATGGAAAATGTTAGAAAATACAAAACAAGAAAATTAATCTCTAAATGGGAACGTAGGTACGAAGCCAGTGCATACATATCAAAACAAAATTTTCACAGCTGTACTATTTTAGATAAAGACTTGGTACTTATAGAATTAAATCAGTTGGAAATAGTTTTTAATAAGCCAATATATGTTGGATTTTCAATCCTAGATATTTCAAAAATTTTAAGATACGATTTTCATTATAAATATATTAAACAGAAGATGGGTAATCAAGAAAAACTGCTGTACACAGACACTGATAGTCTCATATATCATTTTACCCTTCCAAGTATATACGATTTTATACGAGAAGATATTCACAAATTTGATACAAGCGATTATCCTCCGAACAATCCATATAACCTTCCACAAGTTAATAAAAAAATAATAGGTCTAATGAAAGCCGAAATGAGTGGTAAAATAATCACAGAATTTGTTGGTCTACGTGCAAAATTGTATGCTTTCAAAAAATTAGAGGATGCTGAGAATGGAGAATTTAAAATTTCAAAGAAAGCTAATGGTATTACCAGAGCTGCTTTGAATAGAATTACATTTGACGATTACAAAGACTGCCTGTTTAACAACAAAACAGTATTTTGCGATCAGAGAACAATTAGATCAAAAACTCACAACGTATTTTCTTTAAAACAAAGAAAAAAGGCTTTAGACCCACATGATGACGAAAGAATAGTAAACTGTATGTATACTGACACTTTGCCTTGGGGCTACTAACTGCCCACCAAGCACACTATAAGCACCAGCTCTCTCTCTCTCTCACGCTTCGAGTGATGACGTCATCCCCCCACATCTGCAAGTCTTGATAAGTCTGGACAGGTCTGGACAGGTCTTTTCTCGCAGTAATCTGGTAGGAAGCTAACACATGGCGCCGTGCAAAAATTGAAAATATAAATGCCCGCAATTTACAGAATCATACGTTTGAAATGCCTGATGATTATATTTAATAGGATAACAGCTGCCATTTTTGCCACTTGTCAAATGTTTCACAATTTCTATTGGAGGTTGTAGTTTCCAAAACTGTTAAAGTAAATTGCGTCTTTTCCCCGTTTTATGTAAGCCACCCAATGTGTACCAAGATTGGTTTTATCATCCAAATTTACAATACCGCATTCTATATTTCGAACCTGCTTTGGTAAATCATCTCTCATAAAACTGCCGCGAAAGTTAGGAATTTTTAAACGTTTAGCGTATGATTGTAAATCGATATTTGGCAAGGCCCGGTTTGGCAACTGCATTACAAGTTTTTTGTCGTCAAGAATCCGTATCCTTTTTTATAAGGTTTTAGATATAACCCTTTCCTAAAGCTATTGCTTCCATCGTTTTATTATGTCTTTCAGACTCTGCTAATTGTTTTCTTGCCGACTGGGCATCTTTAACCACCTTTGCAATTCCTGCTGCTCCACCGCTAAGAGCTCCTGCAAAGATTGGAATCAAGAGTAACATTCCTTCTGTTTTTGGCACACGTATTACTCGAAGAGTTTTAATAACCTTGTTTCTCTTTATTTTATTAATTGTCTTAACAGCAATATTTGTAGCATCGCTTAAGTCTCGCAGCAGTCGTCCTCCTCCTAATTCACTTCGTGCTTTTTTCACTACCTGATTGAAAGTAAGCGTATCTCCGGAACAAGGCGTCCTCTATCCCTTTTTACCAGTTTTCTTTTTAGCTCCCATCCCATTTTTACTTTTGCCTTCATAGCTGCAGCTACTCCTGCAGCCGAGACACGTTCACCTAAGCTAGCGTCTAAAGCTCTAATACGTCCAATAGCATTTTTAGCTAAAATTCTGTCAGCTTTATATCGTTCCCCCATATTATCAGAATGTTTTGCATAAGCCAAATCGTGCTCACGACACGCTTGATCTAATTTCTTAATTCCGGGATCTCCTCGTGCGATTTTTTCTCAAGTTTTGTGCCAGGCCAGCAATATTGATATCCTGGTATGTGCAATTCGAAAGACAATTTATTAATTAGCGTATTGAGTACACCAGCACCTCGTCGGCGATGGACTGGTTTACTGTTTCGACGTCAAACCATTTTATAGAACTGAGAACCTTAATATGTATAGATATGCATAGTGGTTTTAGTATGAGTTTCCAAGTAGACGTCATGAGGGTAGTTAAACTAAAAAATAGTTTGCCAATAAAAAATCATGATAATCATACTGCATCTCTAAGCAGAAGACATGGCTTGCTGTTACCTTCCACAATACGATGCCTCATTGTAGGCCCATCGAATAGTGGTAAAACAAACATCATTATTTCGCTAATAGAAGATGCTAATGGAGTACGATTCCAAAATATTTATATATATTCAAAATCGCTGTTTCAATCAAAGTTTGAATATCGAAGTAAGTTGTTTCAATCAATTCCTGAGGTTGGTTACTGTACATACAGCGATGGTGTAAACGTTGTACCACCTGACCAAGCTAAATCTAACAGCATTTTTATTTTGATGACATTGCTTGCGACAAACAGGACGTTATGAGAGAATATTTTAGCATGGGTCGACATAAAAATATAGACTGTTTCTATCTTTGTCAAACATATGCATGTATTCCTAAATATCTTATTCGCGATAATGCTAACATGATGGTGCTGTTTAAGCAGGACGATATGAATTTACAGAAGGTCTACCGAGATCATGTTAATACCGACATGACTTATGAACAATTTAAAGAAATGTGCGCTTATTGATGGAATAGTCATAAACACGGATTTTTGGTAATAGACAAAGATAGTGATTTAAACAATGGACGCTATCTTTATGAATTTGATTCGTATATATACATTTAACAATTCTGATATCTATTATTTGATAGAAAGCTGTTGACGTGTGAACTAGTTTGAATCTGTCAGTCTGTCTAACTGTCTAGCTGGCTGTCTACCTGTCTAGCTGTCTACCTGTATACCTGTCTAGCTGTCTACCTGTCTAGCGGTCTAGCTGTCTACCTGTCTAGCTGTCTACCTGTCTACCTGTCTAACTGTCTACCTGTCTACCTGTCTAGCTGTCTACCTGTCTACCGCTTACATACTTGCACCGATAATGAGAACGAATGTAGCGACAGAACTTATTAAAACTAAAAATATTATAAGACAGAAAGTTCGAGCTCTTAAGGAGGGTAAGTTGGTGGAACAACAGCTCCTCGGTAAATTTTTTAAACCTGTTACCGAACAAATGCAAAGTGTTGTAAAAATGATAAATAAAAAAGAGTATCCCCCATCTTCAAAACTAGACTTATTTGCACCAAAACCGACTGATGAAGTATTGTGTGAATCCCCCGATTCTAATACGAGTATAGCAAACAAATTTCAGCTGTCTACCAGCATAGAACCGCAAGCTATACGTTCTTTCTTAGAACAGTATGATAAACTTCCTAGGAAATATGTAAGCAATTATTTTATAGAAAGACCAAATCTAGGGAGGTATGGAATTATATATGATTTTGATAAAAACCAATTTTATTTTGGTGGAGATGAGCTAGATATAAAGGGCTCAGATATAATTGTAAAAAATGTTCGCTATGAAGGTACACCTGGTTTGTACGAATTACTATTTAAAAACGATCCTCAAATAACTCCAACGTCGACAGATAGAACAAATTATAATGATATCATAAACAGAACAAGTGCGGCGCATAGAAATTTTGATAAAAATGTGCAGAAGGTAGGTTTCAACCAAACGAAATACAAGAAATTTATAAAATCTGACTCATCATTACCACCCTCGTCATCATCAGTGTCATTAAGAGCTAAAAAGCGTTCTGGTAAAGGTATACAACAAATGTATAAACAAGTTAGCAATAAACCGATGGATTATGTTTACTGGGATGATCCGAATGAGTTAGTCGACCGATTAAAGTTACTGTCTGCCTCTCAAACATCCGGTCACACAAATCATAGAAATTAAATTGTTAGTATAATAGAAGAGTTAAAAGAGACGGGAATCATTGAATAAAGTCAGTTCGGCAATGTCGAGAGATAAGTTCGGTCGTCACATTCAGCACAGAAATCTACACTTTTACGATGGCTATAAATATTTTAATCTCCAACATAAACGATTAGCCAATCTTGCACAATCTCTATTTGAAGAAGATGCTGTCCACAAGACTCTCCTTAACAAAAAACTTAATAAGATTATTTACCGACTTCCCGAACATCAAAACTCTGCTAGTACAAATATAGAAATAGCAAATGAAATTATTGCAGACATTCAAGCTGAAATTGATCAACTTTACTTTTCTCTAAAACTAACTAAACCTTTTCCTAAACCTTTAGTTAGTGAAACTGTCTCATTTAGAGAGATTCCAAATGACCCGGAAGAAAATAAACAGTTCGATTAAGGCTCAAATAGTAGATGATCTGCATAAGCCTGCACGAATAAATTTTCGAAGGCGTCGTGTAATAGTAAAAGGATTGGATGATCTTCATAAGGCGTTTTAGTAGAACTGATACCATACTCTAAAGTAAATAAAGGTTATCGATATATTTTAGTAATTATAGATGTATTTTCAAAATATTTTTGGCTAGAGCCTATAAAAACTAAAACCTCCAAGGAAGTTGCTAGTGCAACTGAAAGAATACTAGAGGTAGAATTCCGAAAAACTTGCAGACAGATCAGGGTAAAGAGTTTTTCAATAAAGATTTTCAAACACTAATGAATAAATTACAAATTAACCATTTCTCAACATTTAGCTCAAAAAAAGCCTGTGTCGTTGAAAGAGTAAATCGTACACTTAAATCTATTATGTGGAAGATGTTTAGTTTGCAAGGTTCATACAAATGGCTTTCTCTATTGTCTTAAGCCAGTCACACCTACAATCACAAAAACATAGTACAATTGGTAAAAGACCGGTTGAAGTGAATAAGAGTAATGAGAAGGAAATTCTCAATCAAGCCTATAATCATTTAAAAATGACAGATTTAAGTAATGTAGAATTTAAGGTTGGCGATCCTGTGCGAATATTCGATAAAGGATATACGCCCAACTGGACTAATGAAATATTCACAATAGATCAAGTTAAATTAACTAATCCTATTACCTATCAACCAAAAGATGCTTCCAATCGGTCTATTCAAGGATGTTTCTACTATCTCGAGCTTCAAAAAGTTAAATATCCAGACATACATCTCGTTGAACGCGTAATAAAACGAAAACGTAACAAGGTATTTGTAAAATGGCTTGGATTTTCAAATCAGCACAATAGCTGGATTGATGCAAAAAATAATGCCTAAATTACCACACGTTGTGATGACTCATCACTTAATTTTCATCGGTGCTATATAAACCTGATGTGCTGTAGTATTTCTTTCATTCTCTTGTACACGCTCTTTCCAAAAACATGGCAGATTTCAATCAGAAACTTTGCAACTTAAATGAGGTTAAAGAGTGGGGAAATGTACGAAATTTGAAGATTGACGAAAAATATCTAATAATAAATGTGTATCGGTGTCCGACTAAATACGGCAATAAAGTGGCGGTAGAATTGGACAACTTCAGATTCATTCTACCAGCACGCTACGATTGCCTAACAGACGCAGACCTACAACAATTAGGAGAACGTCGCTACTATATCATCTCGGGTGGCAAGTGCGGGAGCAGCACAAAACCTGTCTTCGAGGAGATCGTCCAGACAGAGATGACAACAACATCCGTAGTGCTTATAAAATTCGTTACAGGAATATTCCAGGTTGGTCAGTAATGCATAATATATTTGTAATAATTTTATACATCAGCAAAAAAATTCAAAACGCAATGAGTTCATTGTTAAATTTTTACCAGTCTTGCACATTTCTCAAACATGTCTGGACAAGTCTGAAGCTCCAGACAATAACATCCTGTTTATCTGATAATGGAGGTCAGCAAAAATTCCTCCAGACAACAAAGACTTCATTGTTCAATTGGTAGACATCCTACATCTACAAGTCTCAACAAGTTTTGCATTCCCAGACGATGAGTCACATCCTGTTGAGCCTGGATAAGCGTAGAAGTAAAATTAGACATTTAGCCTCAAAATTCATCGTGGGAATCTTGTAAAAATTAGACTTTTAGCCCCAACATTCATCGTGGGAACCCGACCCCGACTAGGTCCGTGACCTTGACCCCGGCTAGGCCCGTGACCTTTGGCTAAACCTAGCCAAGTTTCAAACCAGAGGTCAGTGACCTCGCCACGTGACACTTAGCCAAGTTTCAAACCAATCGAAGTGAGGCAGAGCGCCTCTAGGTACACTACTCACATTCGTAAATAGCTAGATCTATTTGTAGTTCATTTCCGTAGTAGCGAGTCACCAAATATTGTAAGCCAATCAAAACTTCAATTGGCCAAAGTAATCCTGTAAAGAACTACTTTCCGGCCTAAAAATTGTCCAGTAATGCATAATTTTCAAGGCAGGTGTCTAAAATAGTTTATTGTACAACAGGTTGAGAAAAGTATGTTGCACATGCTATTTTTTCACGTACTATAGGCTACTGACTATAAATTTAGAGATAAAATATCAAAGATCATTTAAAATATTGTTCAGTTAGAAATTAGTCTGTTCGTTGCTATATAGAAAATTGTTACTATGCCGAGAGGTATCACTTTTCTAAACGATTTTCTATTTAGAAATGTAGTGCATGACGTAGAGTACGTGAAAAACGTGTTTATTTTATTTTCATTACTCTCCCCAACAAACAGATTGCCTAAAATTGTACGGAACATGGCAACTCCATGAGTTGGAAAAGAATCAAATAATATTTGTAATAAGAGTAACCGAAATAGAAAATACAAGAATTCTTTTGGTAGCTAGGCAACAAATAGGTACAATAGCTACTGGTTGCCTAGCTACCAAAGTAATTATAGCATTTTTTGTTTCAGTTACTCTTATGGCAAATAGTATTTAAACCATTTCTAACTCATGGAATTGCCATGTTCTGCACAATTTTATGCCACCTATATACCTTTGTTGGTTCTTGATGGCGAAATAAGGATATTGTTGTTATTATTATTTATTTTTTTTAACTCGGAAGCTTCTGGTGCCATACTTTCCAGATCGTTACCTTCTAAACCAAATTGTTGTAATTTAATCATACCAGAAAAAGTTAAATACTAGTACCGCTAATGTTATTAGATTTAGTTCAATGGTTGCTGTAGATATTAAAATACTTCACTACCAGCTTGCGGACTTTATTATAAGACATGTATAATGTTTCCAAATTGTGAATTTTTAAAAATCTAAAAAGTCAGCATGGTTTTGTTTAGTTATATTATGTTTTAAAGTAATGGTACTAAGTTCAGATAAACCTTCAAACGTTCTCCCTTTTATTTTTTTTTCACTGTTGCTGTCTACAAAATATTTCAAGCTCAATACCATCTAGAGAATTTTCGTTCAGTAACAGTACACTTTAAAACTATGCGTCTCAAAGTTCGTCAAAGCCATAATTTTATAATTTTCTGATATACTAGCTTGGCTTATACTCAGGTACTCACAATTTTTAGTTTGCACAGTCGAAATGTTGTTATTATGTAATTCCAATGACGTGAAATTAACAAAGATATCTCTAAACGTTTTCGGATAAACTGATATAAATTTTGGTATCCCTGGATTTCTAGTTCTTCAGTACTTCAAATGCTCCAGGTTCAATGCTAGTAATTAATTTGCTATCAAGATTAATTTGTGCAAGATTTTTTAGTCAATAAAAAAATTTCTAATGTTACGACAGGAAATATCTACATATTTTCATTTTTCGACTTAGCAAACTGGTCCGTTTTAATTATTAACGCTGTTTTCTTTGAAAATAAATTTTTTCAGTGCAGCGATATCTTAAAAAATGTAGTGAGGTTAACTTTCTATAATATTCTTGTTAAAGTGTACAATTTTAGATACATTTTGGACGAAAGCTGATAGCTTATCATGCCTTAAATACAGTGTTTGCTATTTCAACAAATCCGTGGACGTGTTTTTGGCGTCTTTTGATAAATTATAATATTGTTATGTCTACCAATGCTTCCTAATTTAAAGAAAATGTATGGTAAGATATGATTTCCGGTTGGTTCTCTTCTGCTAGAATTGCAATCTGAGGAACCACAAAACAAATTTTGCTAAATTAACGTTGATGGCCTTTAACTTGCGTCATTTCTGCGACAAACTGTTTCATAGCAACCAGCAGTTTATCAAAAGAGCATCACAACTAATTAATGACAATTTGATAAATGCTTTATGCCAAAACAATAGTTATCGCGTAGTTTTTAGAATTCTAAAAACTGGTGTTAAAAAATATTTATTGTTTCTCTGTAAAAGGTGCAAAAAGGCAATGCGCGCGATAGTACTCAATAGAATAAAAAATAGAACTCATGGAGATGGGTCTAAAATTGCACTTGACGGTAGTTATAACGCTGAGAAAAATTATACAGCCTTCAACGCATACAACGGCTGCCATAATTTATCAAGAAAATAGTAATACGAGTCAAATGGAAGTTGAACAAGCGGGTACCAATGACCAATGACACAAATACAAAAAAGCAGCGTGTACTGTCAACATCAAAAAATTATGATACTAATAAGCGATACACGTGTTTAACAAATATGTATATCAGATTTATGTTGGAATGTAAATTATATAGTTTATTGTAACCCTATCTTTATAGGGCGCTAGTGGCCTAGCTGCTGATGCGCCATTAACCAGTTAAATAATAAAAAAAAGATCGAAATTTCAGTCAAAACAGACTTTATATTTTGCAATCCACACAAAAAGTACCCAACACTTCGCAGTCCTCAAGTGACGCATGCAACTGAAAAACCAGTAGATACTAAAATTCCTCCAAAAATTTACCCAACAGCATCCACTACCAAAATGTAATCGAACATTTTAAGAATGTAATAAAATAAACAAGTTTGTTACCTCTTAGAAAGGCATTCACCTTAAGATCAACCTCAATAGTTCTGAGTCCTTACTAAATTTTATGGTGAACCGAAAGCAGACTATTACACTATCAGCGATTAGTAGAAATGTCATAAATTCCATCTCCGAGAAAGAAATCTCGTCAGAATTAATCCAATTAATTTTTTCTTAATCAAATAAGCAAATAAAGACCACTGATATAGGAGATCATAACACATTTTAGGTAGGAACTCAACCTAACGAAAATATTGAAGGATTAGGCACTCACGCAATACGCTAAACAAAAACGAATGGGCAGTTCTATAATAGGATACTAAGGATCTTTTGGACAAAAAGTACCAACGTCTGCATCTTGAATCAACTACGAATCAAAAATCGACTGTCCTCAAAAATAAGTAGAATGTATCTAAAATGCGTTGGCCATTTTTACATGTTGAACAGATTATTTAGAGGGACTTTTTATCCTAGGGCTAATAAATGGAAGACGGACAAGAGAAAGTTCACCTCCGTAATGAGTAGACCAAACGAAGCCCAAAATCTCAAATTACAAGAATCGGCGCAAGTTGCCCAACACAGAGAGGCATGGAAAACAAATGTTGATGCAGCCCCTTAATAGCGCCACTATAGCCTCACGAAGGGTATAAGATAAAAAGAAAAGTAAACTTACCCATGTCGATTATGGTAGTCGAACAAGTTCAAATTATTTCTAACCTAACGCTATTGTTATACTGGGTAGTTACTGTAAAATCACGACGCAAAAGCAGTGGAACACCTAAACTAACAGTTTATAGGACATACTACAAATTACTGTCTCCACATTGTGTAAAATGAACAGAGCACTATCAATAATCATAATATTACTAGTGCCAGCCAACCAATAATAATACGACGACCAACAGCTCCGACTTGTCTAATCAACACTTATTCAGGACATCCGTACTGCTGATGAATTAATTGACAAAGGTGAATACTCATTAAATTGCAATTATATCAAGGCATAATACAAAAAAGAAAAAATTGCAACACCAGAATAAAGCATACAATAGATTTATAGACAACATTGACCACCATCGCAATAACACAGTAGCACTTTCAAATTTGTATGTAGGTAAATCTTCTAATCAACGACTCAGACAGGATGGATTTGAAAGGATCTTTGGAATTTTGAGACCACATTATTAGTAGGTGACTTAAACTGCCAACACATCGACTGGGGATTCAGAA
>OW679194.1:26255533-26274970 GCA_940337035.1 Agriotes lineatus | reverse complement strand
CCCTCGAGTCAGAAATTGCACCTCAGCAAAATAACGCATTTCTCTCCCTCATTGCATAATCTACTATTATAATCTTCTAGAAATGTACTAGTATAATTTTTGCAAATTGTATAAAATAGAATTGACCTGGATAATAATTTGTAAAATTGTTCTAAAATAGTGTTATCCGTGATTTAAACAAGAAAATGTATTCAGAGGAGGCTTGGAAATGATGTAAAACAATGTAAGATCAAAGAAAAACGATTGGGAAAAGGAAGGCAAGCTGTGAAGTATTGTTAATTTGGATTCCCTAACAAATAATTATTAATATGTGAATAAATTCCCTTCTCTCAATTTAGTGTGTTTGCCATTAATTCTATGTCTATATATGGTAGCTAATTTTTCGGAAGCTCTGTACGAGGTTTGAGTAGTGTAATTAAATTCCTATGAGCTAGAGGTAGACAGTGACCTTCGTAGGAAGCAGTAGGAGCCGTAGGTGTAAGACAGCGGCTGAATCGGAGGTGTTTTCGGAGCGATCGAGCGAGAGGAGTCATTCTGCAAGGCATCAGCGGCTTGTATCTGCAGGCCAATGGAGAAAGAGGGGGCCCAGGCATCGTGGGTTTTGCTGATTCTAGAGTTAAGCCCCAGTTTCCAGAGAAAAAGCAACAAGAAGGCCAGGAAGTTTATCCTAAAAAGTAGAATTTAGTGATTTCCAAGTGGCGTCAGTTTTGTGCACTTCCGGCAGACGAGTCATCTGAGTGTTTTTTGTATGTGACGTGTATTTACTTTCTGCTATTCTTATCACCTAGGCAACGCTTTAATTACGTAATCACTGGTAATCGTCGAGGAATAGCTGTTTTTTGCGAAATTGTGAGGTTAGTTAAAATACCCACTATTGTAGCGATTCCAGTTGTTAAATGAGCATTGTCAAAGCGTTTACAAGTAAATTATTGAAAAGATACCACGATACTTAAGAAAACCCTGCTGGAGCCTGTTATTTGAAACTGATCACACATGAAAAAAGTTGATAGCAAATGTATTTCAGTAAATATTGTACTAAATCAAGCAAGATAATACTTACCAGGATGTTACCTAACCCATATGAGAGTCATTTATTTAAATTTAATAATAATATCATATACACCCTATGAGAATATAAACCTTGTTATTCAAATTACTAATACACAACATAATATCCACAGCAGTATTTATGCATTAAGAGATATATGAATATGGTTTTTCCCTGAAGTCAACCGAAGGTAAAAAATATCAATATCTCCTGTGGTGCATGCAATATTTCACTTACTACCATATTAGTAAAATAGTATGACATTTCAAAATGTCATTTGGTACTTTTAAAATAAGAATATGTAAGTATAACATCAAGGACTGCCTGAATGTATAGTTTTTATGGTTGCTAAGATGTTATTTGTAGTTACTTAGTTACCACGAGATTGAGGGAGAAATAATTTGAAAATTCCCTTGGGATAAGAGTAGCTTTTCATATTTTGTATCTATGACGAAAATGAAAATATCATGTGGCAGTAAATAATCAAAATATAGTTCCTGTAATACAATTTCAGTATCACGTTATTAAATTGTTATGAAGCATTGTTGTCAATTATTTTCAATATTATGACACAAAAGGTGTTTTTGTTAAATCTACCGTTATGCATATTCGAGACTGAATATAATGTTAATGCAACGTATTTAAACACCTCGATAACTTACTTATTAGTATATTTATTACAAAAATTACTCGCAGACTGATGCAACTAACACTAAAAAAAAATGTTATCATGAAATACCATTGAGGAACAGACCTAACTTTGACAACTCAAGCCAGAAAAACTACCTACATACAAAAACATATATTTTTAACAATAAAATTACGTATTTTGAGAAATTTTATCTTGCTATTATAGTAGCATTATTATGACGTCGTAGATGACGTGATACTGAAATTTCGTTACAAGGACTGTAGTTACACGTTTCCATAGCATAAATAAATTCCAGAACAAATATTGCAAATTAATTTTTCTAGAACTGCTGCTTCCATAACGTAGTTCTGCTGAAAACGCAAAACCCTAATCTCATCTTTCGCTTGAGCTGGCAATTACGGACGTAAAACAACAAAGTTTGTTGTTATTGAAACGTTCAACTATCGGCTTGGTGGGGGATTCCAAATACACAAACAGCGAGGTATTTTATGTCCGGCTATCAGAAAATCAGTTTATTCAGCAAGTAGCAGACAACAAACACCTAATAAAACTAAACAGAACGAAATACGCCGACAGCCGAATGGAATCGGCTGCATCTAAAAGTTCCAATTCCGGAGCTTCGAGTTTGTTGAATAACAAGATGTCAACTTTCCGGTCAACCTCCGGTTTATTTCGAACAAGTTGTCTTGGCTGCTGAATGAGTTGACGATTTTAAATATAGCACGAAAGATGTGGCCGCGAAGTTGAAATATAAAATACAGGATAATGGGAAAAAATGCGTTCAGTACTTGCGGCAGAACGCGGACGAGACGTTTCTTTGTAAAATTCCAACTCCCACACTTCGCTTCGTAAAGAATACTCAGTTTAGATTTTATATTGCCGCAATGCGGAGCCGGGAAAATGCCCATGTCATAAATTCTGCACCCTTCGATAGTTTCCTACTAGATAAAATGAATAAAAATATTTTTACTGCACAGTTCACTCGATACTCTCAAAAATTTCCGTAGTAAAAATAAGGGCAGCAGCTTATCCCCACAAAGCGTGAGAAAGTTTCACTCTGAGCGACGATGGCTGATTGAGCAGATATTTAGTTTCGGCGATTTTCTTGAGACTCCTCGACAATTTTTGAAGCTACATTATGAATTTTTTATACGAGGTTTTATCACTGTAGCTTTGGGAATATTGAATTCGGCCTAATCGACTTTTGGAACTGCCTGAATGGGAAAACAACCAACTCCCACGATTACATTAAATGCGACTGAAGAAGAAACATTGGGTAGAACTTTTATTGATTAAGTTAAAAACGCTTTCGTATCACAGTGCCTTGTTAAGTTACTGTTAGACGCTTTAAACAATGCCACGCCGTCAATTAAAATTTACTGCAAGTTATGCATTGTTGGCTTCTCGCTTACTTATTAAAAATGATATGAATTAAAAATTACATGTGGCTACTTAATATTTTTAAAACAATGGTTAACTCAATTATTAACTACAATACAAATTACATTTTGCTATAAATAGGTTATAAAAATGTCGTAGAAACTAGTTTCTTTAAGTGATCCACTTCAAATGAACGGCGGTGTACTAATAATTTTATATCAAGTAGTATGAAAACCAATGTCACTTGTTTTGAAGATACATAAGAGAAAAAAATTATATGAAGAAAAACGTTACCAAAAAAGTATGCTTTCCATGAACTACCTTTCCAGTGGAAAATGGTGGTTCTGCGTATTACTGATATACATGGTGCCGAACATTAGCAAATTTAATAATTTCGGTTTTTTTTTCAAATGGAAGGCACTGTATGAATTTTTGAAAAGCGCATTTAATGAGTTTTTGTTTTTGATATGTTACTTCATACCTCTAAATTCAACTCTTTTTCATTAAAGAAAAACGATTTGAGGGCCATTTACCATGCTTCATTTCAAGAAAAAACGACAAAAAACTCCTTGTTTTATATACGAATCGACAAGCCAAGTATATTTATCCAAATAACTAATATTAAAATGCATTTTAATTACTTTCACATGTAATTTTTTTCCGAGAAAGGAAATACGCACGTTTTTCGGGGAACGTAAGGGTTCTCAATATAGTATAAAACCAGTTATGAAATGCCTTATTTTGTGTAACGCTTGGGATCTCTGCATAAATAACAATTCCCTAAAAATCAAGTATGCACGTTTTTGCTTTCACGCGAAATGTTATAAAATAAGCATTGTTTTACATACGAGTACTTAACTTTAAAATTGAAATTTTGCGAGCTTTCTTTGTATATTTTAAACTTTGACTAACTAGTTGTACAATTTAAAACAAACAATGAAAACGTTATATTATTAGCAAAATCTAAAAATGCGCCGATAATTAGTACATTCTTTTGTCTAGTGGAGACTGGTATACACTAGACAGGTCACAGAACATACATCGACGAGCGACGAAAACTCTCAAACGCTGTGAGGGCGAGGGCAAATTTACGCATATTGGAAATAAAAAGAAATAAAGATGAAGAAAAAGCATTCGGCAAAATAATTTAAATTACGAGCGGATGCTATAAGAGTGCATTTTGTCTATAATTAAAACAAAGTAGTAAACTTTTCATCCGATTAATTTTTTTAAGAGGCCTAAGGGGGTGTCAATTGACCCTATTGACAGCCCCGTGGATCCGCCAGTGGCCCTACTCAGAATTTTGCCGAGACTAAGGAGTTCCAACCTTAACAAGGGATCTTTTACATGCTACACATCGTAGTACCATGGGCCCACGGCTTGACATCACTTCCGAATGATGGCATTCTGTAGAAACTTTCATCCGCATTTTTTATTTTAAAAACCTCACCGGGATTGGGGATCGAATTCTCGACCCTTACATCAGTAGCCAGAATGCTTACCACTGAGCTATGGAGCCCAGCATACCGTCACTAAGGTCATTAAATAACGTTAGCTTCGCTAACGCAGGTAGGTAACCTCTGTGTTCCAAACTCGGTTTTTGCAGTGACATACACAATCAGTTTTTATTACTACCGAAAACAGTCATCTGTCTACACTCTAACCTAAAGAAAGGATTATGCCCTCGCATTCCGAAAGCTAAGTTAATAATAATAACTGTTAGTTATGCACTTACTAGTAGAGCCTATGATAAATTTGACATTGACAAACTCGTTTTTTTTAACCTGGCTGGTGTTTTTCTACCTGTGTTAGCGTAGCTAACGTGATCTAGTGACCTTAACCGTCACAAGTGTAACAAATGCTCTCTACCATCAATAGAAATTATTAAGGAAAAACGAACAAGTCCAAATACAAAGATGAGCTACGTATATTGTCATAGTTTGGACAAGTTGTCAAGGCTGATTTTCTTGTAGTTGAGACTGGAGCTTTACTGAGTTGTTTTAAATGGTATCTGCGCAGCATTGTCCTTCATTATTACACATGCGTTTTCCAATAAATGTAATAAGGGAGTAGTTGATCATTCACCCACTTTTTATTAAAACCTTCGCCGTTTATGTTTTTATGGTAATCATTATGTTCCGGTTCAGAGCTAATCAATAGATTACAACTTGGCAAAGACCCTGCAAATTCCTGCATGGCGAATTGTAAATCCTTTGTCCTCGCTTTCAGATATTTATGAAACACCCAGAGGATTTGATTTGTTTACCCACTGGCCAATTGGTTGCCATTTTCATAAGTTCAGGTTTCTGCCAAACCCAAATATAAAAGATGTAACAACACAATTCAAAATCTCCTCTCACACTTTTTCCTTATTTAAAAATTGAGAAAATAAGGTAAACCCTCCCAATGTCACAACCACATCCCCAACTCTCTTAAAAATAGAATCGACCAGTAGAAAGCCTCCAAACAGCTAATTTAACACAAATATTGATTTTAAGGATTTTCTTATAATTATAACGTTTTCCACATTTTGCATCCACCAATTCCACCCGGGCAGTAAAATTTTTACATCCCGAATTCTCTTAAAAAATACAATTGTCCAGTATATAGCCTCCAAATAACGAATTTCACACAAATATTCATTTTAAGGGCTTTTCTGATAATTATAACGTGTTTCCCATTTTGCAACCCGAAATCCACCTAGGCCGCAAAATGTCCACATCCAAAATTCTCTAAGAAAATCGGCAAGTAGAAAGTCTCTAAACAGCGCATTTTACACAAATTTTAATTTTAAAGTTTTTTTGATAATTATTACGGTTTTTCCCATTTTGTAACCCCAAATCCACCTGGGCCGCAAAATTTACGCATCCCGAATGCTCTTAAAAAATAAAATCGACAGTGAAAGTCTCCAAACACCGAATCTGACACAAATATTAATTTTAAAATTTTTCTCATAATTATAACCTTTTTCCATTTTGCGACTCTTAAATCCACCTGAGCCGCAAAATTCCTACATCCCGAATTCTCTTAAAAATACAAGCGACTAGTAGAAAGCCTTTAAAGAGCCAATTTCTCACAAATATTAATTTTAAGGTTTTTCTGATAATTATAACGTTTTCCCCATTTGGCAACCCCGAAATCCACCTGGCAAGCAAACGTCCACATCCCGAATTCTCTTATAAGATAGAATCGACAGTAAAACAGTCTACAAACAGCGCATTTCACACAAATATTAATTTTACAATTTTTCTGATAACATTTATAACGTTTTTCCTATTTTTCAACCCCTTAATCCATCTGAGCCACAAAATTCTTAAAAACCCACAGATTCATCCACATACTGCCAAAAACAAAATTCGACATTTTTTCTTTCCCCATGTTTATGCGAACATCCAATTTGCTACAAATCCACCTCTGCTTTCTACCCCTGTAACTTCGCCCCCGTGCGTCGCAGACCCCAAAAAACAGCCAGTACGATGAGCGTTGGTTCATTCTCTTTCCATGTAGTCCCACATCACATTTGGATCTTTCAAAAAGTATGCGATGTAACAGCACCGAACGCTTTCGAGTCCAAAAAATCGTTTTAACCCCCGTATTTTCGCCCCCTAGAATCTTACATTTTCACAACCTCTTAAGAAAGTTTTCCCTTGACGAGATCTTCAAAATTACACTAACAAAATTCACCTGCAATACGTACAACTTGCAAAAATTCTCGAAAACTGTGCATTTTCCAAGCGTCACACAAATCGCTAGAAGAGACCCGTACTGACGTCACATCTCCAATTCGTTAAACATTTTCAATGTTCAAACTTGCATATATTGAGATGCTTTTAAGCTCACAATTTAGCCCTGTATGCAGTGAGAAATATTGAAGAAAGTCAATTAAAGCACAGAGTTACAATATTTTATTTAATTGCAATCTAAACTAGTTGAAGTTATTAATGCATTGGTAATGAGATGCAAGAAGCAATAATTAGAGGCATAGGGGCAAGCATAAGCAAGGCCGATTTCAGAGGGTTTGAATTTGAATTTTGAAGAAAATAATATAAGTAATATAATAGGTTTCAGGATATTTAAAGCCAGATCAAATAAAATTAAATAACATAAAAGGTTGGCTATGTGCATACTGAATGAGCGTAGAGTTATTAATAAAAGTACGGGCCAGTGAAAAGCACGCTAGCTGAAAGGTAAATGAAATCGAAGCAAGAGAAAATAGAAATTGCAAAGAGCAATAGACAGCGAAGGCAACTGAATTGAAGAACAAATAGCGACGTGAACTCAAGTCTGGCGCATTTTAAAAATAAGTGTTATAGCAGAGCAGTGATTTAAAAACGTTGTGTATGACGAGTAAGAACAAATTTTAGAAATAATAAAGAAAGAAAATTTTTAGATTTAAGCAATTTTTAGATTTTAGAAAAATTCTAACAAATTTTATTCCGTTTATGTAAATTAATAACTAAAACTAATTTTCTACAAACAATATGAGATCGCTGTAACCCAGCAACGCGATTCTCTTTTATCAATAGAGAATAACAATTGCTGTAAAATTGAAAGCTTGGGGGCAAAATTGAACACCAAACAATTTATGTTTTAATATAATAAAAGTGTTGTTACCCAGTTAAAAAGTGTGCCAGTTATTTATACAAATCACCGTGCAGCTGTGGTATTATTTGTGGTAGATTCCACGACATAAAATTATAAATTTCACCAACCCATCTTTAGCTGTGAAACGGCAGCGAGCATCTGGGTCTACATTCCTAAAGGTCAAGGAGGTGTGTACTAGCATCCCGAAGCAACATTAGGGACAGGGAGAAGACTTCAAGCGAAGAAACCGTCAGCGTCACCTTGCACCAGCTTGTAGGATTTCGTATATTATTTGAGCGTTGAGAGCCGGGAAAGCTATTAAACTTGAAGAATACACATTTTGAAGAGGTTCATCGCATTTCAAGCTTACAGTACTGTCCCGCTTTGAATGATTTGCATGGCGTCCGTAGAAAATGAGGTTTTTGCAAGAATTCCAAGCCATTACAGGAAGTCCAGGACAAATGAATTGCAAGCATCGTTTGACGTCATCCCTTAAGCAAAATCGAATTAGTTGTTGTTAGGCGGGAGTTTTGCGCCAATTTACCTGGCGGTTCCTTGCAAAATTTCACTGTTGTTCAAATAAACGCTGTTGCACTAACGAAGTTCTGTGTCAAGTTGAACGGTTATGAATATTTGAGCGTGTAGATCGAATGTAATAGAACCGCGCATGTGAGCTACTTTAAATCAAATTTTCTAAACATAATTTCAAAAGCTCGGATTTGAACCCACCTCGAGACGAGTTTCCTGTTTTGTTGGAGCTAGCCTAAATTATTATTGCAGTTCAATAAAATATAGAAAGGGGCAATTAACCATTTTATTTGAAAAGTAATAAATACATTTCATTTTAATAAGCCTAAAATACTGACAGGCAAAGTTTAACACAATAAAAATACCCTGAGCATTGTGGTGATTTGCTCTAATTAAATTATTCGTGTTATCCCATAAAACATAAAAACAGACAGTCACTGCAATATATGCATATGTAAATATGCATATTATTTACAGAAGACACACAGCAAAATTTTTAATCGTGCATTGCCAATTTCTCATTTTAATACGTAGTATGTTACTTTATTAGGAGTGCTTTGTGGAACGAGACCAAACGCGTTTAACTGACAAGCGTTAACGAGTCAGACATGTCCGGGCGAGGCAAGATCGGGATCAGCCTGTAAATGGTTCTTACAAATGGAAACCCCCTATTTCGTTCTTTTCTAGATGGTAGCAAACCATGTTCTTACATGGAGGGAGGCTATAAGATTCCACCCACCCCCTTTAGCAGTAAAAATTGCTACGGCGACATGTATGTCAGTGAACTTTTGCTTTCCATAGTAGAACTAACAAACAAATTTCTCAAGCGTCTTTTCGTTTCCTCTAGTATGTCAGCTTCAGTTCCAGGAGTACTTAATCGACATTTTGATTCATTATTTTGTACGCTAAAGACTTTAATTGCCGTGATTAAAAAAATTTTTTCGTTGAGAGTCTTGAAACAGGTACCCTCTCTTGAAGTTTTTATAAGCTTCTTCACTTATTTCAGGAGCTTTGACCAAACCTGACAATTTCTCTAACATGGTAGTTCCAGTATACAAACTTATCATATCTATTTCTTGGAGCGGATGTACCCACTCATTGGTAATCGGGTTTTGTGTAGCACTATGTCTTTCTGGATGTAGCAGAAATTTTCCTGAGAAAAATTTCACATTGTTCTTTCGCAAAACATATAAAGAAATGCTGCCCTCGTATCAGAGTTTGAATAATATATTTTAACTTCTGCAGGTCTTTTGCTAAAATTTGTTATTTCTTTTGCTCTATGTGTATTTCTATATATTATTTCTTTAATCGCTTGATGTATAGGGATTATGTCGAATAGATTTTCCCAATCTGCACTGAGAAACCTCCCTCAATAAAATAAACGTAGTTTGAATGATAGTCAGTTTTCAGCTCCAGAATTTTAGCATAACTGACAATAAGATATAACGTGTATAGTTTAAATGATCATATGGAAAGCACCAAGATATTATCTCTCTGACAGTCGCAAGACCTCCGCTTGCACTAACCAGCGAAAGAAGTATGTCTACCACCTGTATGTACGGCAGCCATAATAACATTAACCATTTTTCTTTAAGTTGTTGCAAGCACTTTTTAAATCCATTATATATTTTAGAAATTGAATAAATTAGAGGAAAATAATGCATTGAATTTTACGAAGGCAGCCTTATAGCTTGAAAACTAATGATTTTACCAAACATGTTACGCAAGACGATTTACAGGAAATTTTAAAAGTATCATATCATCATATCAGTAACCACTTTTTCAATATAGCGGCCATTAGCTGCCCTGTAAGTGAAAGTAGTATCATGGACAGGGGCGTCTTAAGCGGGGGTGCAGTCACCAGGCATTGAGTAGCGGCTGTTTTGGTTGAATCACAGTGTAACATACTGATGAATCGACTCCACTTTCAGAGCTCTTCGAAAGCCTCCGATCAAGCCTTTCGAATGTTTGCTCCATTTTAGCCATCATCAGTGGCGGCTCGTGATAATTGTACCTTGGAGGCTCTTAATTTTTTAACAATAACTACACCAAAAATATAATTAGTGACTCACCTACATTCCGTAGATGATTTAATCTAAATATGGCAATGATGTATGTATGTATTATCGTTAACCTCGTTTTACCTGGCGGTATAGAGGCTGGTGCTTCATGAGCTTGCATCTAGCGGCACAATGCTCAACTTGCCCCGGATTCGGGATACAAAGTTGGAGCGCGCCTTTTGTGCTTGCACAGCAATCATTGTGTAAGGTGTGAGTGATGGTGATGTGTTGACCTTGTTACTCTATCTCTTAGGTCTGTGGATCTGAGTGAAGCACAGTTGATTTGGTGCCCAACCGTGAATGGTCTCACCGAACCTGATTCCAATCGGCAAGGCTGCGGAAAAAATCCGGCCCCCGCGGGATTTGAACTGACGACTTGCTAACTAGCAAGCCTAGCGCTACACAACTACGCTACCCGGCTTTTATGATATTTGATTTTAATAATTCAAAAGGAAACGTCATATGTACAATACATAACCAAAAGTATTCAAACACTACACAAAATATACAGAAGGGTTAAATAAGGAATCACGAGAATAGTGTATTTAACCCTTTGGAAGTACGGTACATTTTTGTCACACCAGTGTTACGGTGGGGTATGAGCATGGAAAAATGTATTAGAATAAAGATTCATATGTCTACACCGCAAGGTAAATGAGGTTACAGCTTATACATACATATTTACATTTTATATAAAAATTATTTTAAAGTATTGTTATGGTAGCTTCTGGAGAATAATAAAAGACAGTTGCTATTAAATTGTGAATAATTTAATAAAAAGGGTCAAGCATGAGTTGATTTTGTTGGAATGGTGGTTTGATAATAGCAGAGTTTATATCTTAAGCTGTATTAACTTAAAATTGAAAAATAAAGTTAAAAGCAAATCCAAATGAATATTTGAAAATTAAGTATGAAATAATATAAAGTTTATAAGTTTCAAATCATATTAGACGAAATTAATTATAACTGGTAGATTAATAATGAAATATATTGTATAAAGTAAGATAATCCAGAAGGTTAATTTTAAAACATTTTTAAAATACAAATATAAAAATTATTACTATAGTAAAATAATGATGACAAAAATAACAACGAAATTTTTTCCAAATGTGTAACATGTCTTATAGATAAAATAACATTTTGAAGAATAAAACACCCTTTAATTGAAAGATAAGGTATCTGGTTAGTGTAATAAAAGGATATATATATATATATACATCGGGTTTATAACGTCTGTCGACGCTGTCCGACCTTCAGACTCTTTCTCCACTCTTTCTTGTCCTGCCATTGTTTCTTCTTGCAGGTTTCTTTCACTGATGGCTTTTTTTATGTTATCGCTCCACGATTTTCTGGGCCTTCCCCGTTTTCTCCTTTCTGGTGGAAGCCATTCAAAAGTTAATTTAGGTAATCGATGTTCTGCCATTCTTTTCACGTGACCGTACCAGATAAGTTGTCGTCTTTCTGCTTCTTCCACTATTGTTTCCTTCAAGCCGATTATTCTTTTTATTTCAGTGTTTGGAATTCTATCTAATCTTGATATTCGACATGATCTTCTCAACGCGTCCATTTCTACAGCTTCCACTCTTCTCTTATCTGCTGCTGTCCATGCCCATGCTTCTGCTCCGTACAGTACTATACTTTTAACTACTGTATTGTAAATATTATACTTGGTTCTTTTCGTAATTTCTTTACTCCACCATATTCCATTTAATCTCTGAATTGCTCTTCTACCTTGTCTTATTCTTTGTCGAATTTCTTTTTCATCTTTCCCATCTTTCTGGATCTGTACTCCCAAGTATTTATATTTATTACATTCTGCTATTATTTCCCCGTTTTCTAAAATTAGATCTCCCGCTTCTTCTCCGATACACAGGTATTTTGTTTTCTCTATATTCATTGAAAGTCCTGCTTTTTCATACTCCTCTTTTATTTTTCTGGTCATATATTGCAGGTCATCTTTGTCCTGTGAAATAAGCACCTGGTCGTCTGCAAATTGAAGTGTGTATATGTTGTTATCACCAATGTTAATTCCCATGCCCTGGCACTTTCGTTTCCAGTTTCTTATGGAGTATTCTATATAAATCTTAAATAGGGTTGGCGATAGACAGCATCCCTGTTTTAGCCCTTTATTTATCCCAAATGGTTCAGATACTAATTCTCCAACTTTTATCTTAATTTTTACATTTTTATAGAGTTCTTGAATGGCTTTTATTATTTTTGCGCTAATGTTAGTATTTTCAAGTGCTTTCCATAATTTCTGTACTGGAACGTTATCATAGGCTTTACTTAAATCTATGAACAGGAGATGCAAATCTCTACCTGTGCTGACCTTCTTTTCTATGAGCTGTTTTAAGCTAAACAAATTGTCCATGCAAGATCGACCTGCCCGAAAGCCGCTTTGTTCTTCTGCTTCCATTGTCGTGTATTCCCTTTCAATCAGGTCTCGTAATACTCGGCCATATAGCCGGCTGAATGTTGAAGTCACCGTAATACCCCTATAATTTTCGCATCTACGCGGATCTCCTTTTTTAAGGATAGACGACATATAACCTAATTTCCATTCTTCAGGTGTTACGTTTTCCTCAATACATCTGTTAAATAGTTGAGTTATCATTTCCGTAAGTTTTCGTGTACCGTTTTTTATTATTTCTGCTACTATTCCCCCTGGTCCGCTAGCCTTTCCATTTTTCATATTTTTAATAGCCTTTTCAACAGTTTCTACTGATATGTTAATAGATTCTCCACTGATAGTAACATTCGTATGTTCTTCTATAAATGTTGGTCGATTTTCTGTTAATAACTCTTTGTAATATTCTGCCCAGGCCTTTGTTGGTATTTTTTCTAAAGGTATTTGTTTCTTGTCTGATCTTACTTTCTCGATGAATTTCCATGCCTCTGTACATCTTCGCCCTCCTATATGTGTGTTTATATCGCGACATTTTTCCTCCCATACTCTTTTCTTTTCTCGTGTTACTAATTTCCTCACATTGTTTCTTTTCTCGATATACAACTGTTTATCGGTATTCAATTTAGTGTTAAGCCATTTAAGATATGCTTGCTTTTTATTGTGGATTTCGCATTCAATTTCATCATTCCACCAAATCTTTTTGCTACTTGGTTTTTTACTTTCCATTGTGCCTAATGATTCATACGCGGCTCGGTGTAAAGCTTGTCGAATATGTTCGTACATTTCTTCTACATCGCGGAATTTACGTTCTGTGAGTTTTTGATCCAGTCTTTTTTGAAAGAGACCTTTTACACTTTCTTCTTTTAGACTTACGATATTATATTTTTCTTGATCAATATTAGTTAACTGTTCTTCGTGTCTGATTGGTGTTTCCAGTTTTTTTGTTCGAGTGTATGGGAAGTAGATGGTTCCTTTTAGTAGATAGTGGTCCGAACCGCATTCGGATCCCCTGTAGACTCTTACATCATTGATTTTCATTGACTTAGTTTGCCCTGTTACAATATAGTCAATTATGGATTTTAATTGTCTTGTGTGTTGAATCCACGTATATTTATGAATGTTTTTATGGTTAAAGAAGCCGTTTTCTATCTTTAGACAAACAGACTACAGCCTCGGAACCAGGACGGATGCAATCATAAACGAATTAAGCAAAGAAACAGGACAATGAATATAGCCACGTGGAACGTACAAGGAATAAATACTAAACAAGCCGAAGTAATAGAAGAAATTAAGAAAATGGACATGGACATTACGGTACTTACGGAAACAAAAAAGAAGGGATATGGTATAGAAGAAATTGAAGACTACTTACATCTGTATAGTGGAGTACCGAAGGAAGAAAGGGCTAAACGGGGAGTCTCCTTCCTAATAAAACGAAAATACAAAAAAAATGTGACAAATTTTGAAGCAATAAACGAAAGGATTATAAAAATTAATGTAAACATCTTGGGAAGACGACTAACCCTCTTTGGCATATACGCCCCAAATGAGGACGAAACAGACTACACAAAAGACACATTTTTCGATGAGCTCCAATGCGCCCTAGATTCTGTGGGAGGAAATAGAGAAATCATTCTTCTGGGCGATTTCAACGCCCGAGTGGGGAGTAGAAAAAATGACAAGGTGATAGGACAGTATGGTGAAGAGCGCGTTAATAATAACGGGGATAGACTAGCAGACTTCTGTGCACAAAATAAATAAAAGGATATATGTAATTAAATCTATGAAACGAAGGTAAAATGAATTTTTTAAAATATAATATAGAAGAGTACAAAGAATTATTAACCCTACAGTGGGCGCGTGATAATTTGTGACACGTTTAGGCGCGTGGGGGACAGTTGTCACCCAGTACTGTAATCCACTTTATGTTAAGGTTTTGTGGACTTTTTAACGTCTAGCTTATTAATACTTTTGTAACCAACAAATACTCAACTCGCAAATTAATTATAATTATTTTTATTTAAAAAAAAAATTATAAACTGACAAATTTTGACAATGATTAGAAGTAAGTTATTCTACACAGTTCACACAAATGTCCCTCAAGTGATCAACACACATCCACTTTTGACACTTGATGCACCATCTTCTTGTGGTTCTGTCACGGGCTCTTGCGCATTCATAGCACCGACCCCTAGATCCTTGCCGTTGCTCTGGTTGTGGAGGTGTTGGTCCGGCTGTTCCTAGTAAAATTTGGGCTCGCCTTCGTATTTCTTTGGGAACCTGTGTTATTGCTGATCTGCGCTGTATCTGCCGTTTTATCATTTCCCACGCGATGCTATTCAAGAAGTCAGTTCTATTCATTTTTTGAGAATTTTGCTGATTGGACTTATAAATGCATAAAGCGTTAATTCCTGCAATATTTAGCAGATTGTAAAAGACCACCATTGGCCAGCGTCTTGTATTTCTTGCCACATTATTTTTTTGGCAAAGTTGATCCACTAAATCTACTCCAACTTTTGTCATATTGTAAAATGTGACAATCTCTGGTTTATTTGCGTCACCTGTATCTTTATCAATAGCATCATCGTGATGCATTGTGGATATAACTAAAACTGCTTTATTTTTTTTCGGACAATAAGAAACAAGTGTACAGTCTACCTGAAATGCAAACATTGACGATTTCTCTGGTCTTTGTTTCATAGGTAAAAATTCTTTTGGTATTTCTCTCTTGTTCTTTCGTAGCGTGCCGACGTAAGATAATCCTATTTGTTTGAGATTCTTTATCAAAGGAAGACTGGTGAACCAGTTGTCTCCGGTAATATTTCTATTTGTCCCTCTAACTGGTTCAACTAATCTCATTACAACATCTTGCGCAGCGTTACTGTTTCTATATGGGCCTTCTGGTTGAATACCGACGTATGTTTCTAGATGAAATGTATAAGCAGATTTGGCGTCGACAAGAGCAAACGTTTTTATGCCATACTTGGAAGGCTTACTGGGGATATATTGCTTAAATGAGCATCGTCCTCTAAAAGCCAAAAGTTGCTCGTCAATTGTAAGGTACTCACTTGCAATAAAATACTTTTGGAAATTATCTACTAGAGCTTCAAACACTTCCCTTATTGGGGCTAGCTTATCAAGTTCTTTGCGAATATTTCTGGTTCTTACATCATCAAAGCGCAGACATCTAAGAAGAAATCTCATCCGCTTTTCACTCATTGTTAGGTAGCATGACTCCAACCCATTACCTTTCGAATTATCCCACAACTGATGAAGATTCTTTCGTGAACATCTCAAATTCCCTATCAAATACAGGAGACCAAATAGCGCTCTAATTTCAATTACGTCTGTTGGTCTAGCATCTCTGTTCCTTTGATAGCTATTACGAACTTGTTCAATATAAATGTTAGTTGAATTCGTTATAATGCTAAGAATATTTTGATCAAGAAACAAATCTAATATTTCAGTTGGAGTTTCAGCTTCGCGAGCTTTCCCTTTTGACCCAGGCAAATGCGTTATGATATTGTGAGAACGCACTCTAACTTTTTTATTAGGCACTGCCTTACCCCATTTTGTTGCTCCATCCTTTCCTAGGTAATAGTGCTTCATTAGTTGATCCTGATTGTCATCGTCGTTATCATCTTGTTCATTTTCAGAAAGTTCCTGTTCGGAATCCGTATTATGGTCGCTTTCCGACAAATGATCTTGTTCGCCTTCGTCAGATTCTGCCTCATCACACGAAGACATTTTTTCATCGCTAAGCTCGTTAAACCATTGGAGCCAAACGTTAGGATCCCTACTTGTCTCAAACTTCCTCTTCTTAGTTTCGGACATTTTGAAAACTATTTTATGTAATAAGCAGGTTCCTGATAAAATAGAGAAAGTACTAATTTATTTTTCATAAAGTGAAATCTGGACGAGTCAAAAGTGAGCATTTTAGTAATATAAATATATATGTACAAGTAACAACTGATGTTCCTCATAATCATCACTAAAATAAATCAGAAATTATAATAGAAAGAAAAAACGTTTACCGATAATGTGGCTCAATATAGGTACGTGTTTGGGCGCGTGGTTGACAGGTGTCCCCCAACTAACGCAGTGCACTGATTATTTTATGTAAACTTCTTACTGCCTGCAAACTCAGAACCCTACTGCCGGGATATTGTTCGAGACGCTTTAGTTTACAGCTACTGAAACCCGCACATGCGCAGGACCATTCAGTTAGAAACAGTGCGAAAATCAAAAAGGCTGGTTGACCGGTGTCAACCACGCGCCCACTGTAGGGTTAAGAATAAATTAATGGTCTTTGTGGTGTATTAAGGTTTACACAAGATTTGGATAAACTATGGAATAAAAGCCTATAATAGGTATTTTTTTGAGCGGATCTTCATGTGAGTGCTGTCAGTTGGATCCATCTGAGTGTAGTCTGGAATTGGATACATACTACATGTGAAGATATTGTAGTTTTTGGGCGATCTTGAGGCTGTGTGGATTTTGATATTTGGGTTGGATCCTGATGTGGTTAGCTTGAAGGATTAAGAGGACATCGTAATTCCACTATAATAATTCGATATATTATTGTTGCTACAGTTGGAAGTAAGGATATAATAAGGCTCTTACAAAGGGGAACAGTACGGGTTTGGAAGGCTGCCAGCTTGATGGATGCAATTACGGGGGGAAGGTGTTTTTCGCAGCGGAGGTTGTTGCTAGAGGCTTGGTTTTGCAAGGGTTTCTAGAAGATCAGGAAGTGGACTACTTGTGTGGTTGCGACTAGTATCATGTGGATTGTGTTGCAGTGAGTGTCGGGAAAGGTAAATGTTAATATAATATTAAACAAATAAGTCTTAAATACTTAAGAGTATTACATTTTTAAGGATAATTGCTTTGATAGATGTTTGATATAATTGATATGTGACGAAGATCATTTGGATAATCTCTGAAACTTCTTTGTGGCGTGAATCTATAATTCATATTCTTTTTTGGGTATTTCGCCACTTTGCAAATTAAAATGATTAAATAACGTATTAAATAACGAACATTTCGAGGGACACTCTGCCCTCGTTATCATCGGTTAACAATTAAAAAGGAACAAGAAAACTTAGCTTTTTCACGGAGATTGAAAACCACCAACCTCCAATGAATTGCTTGACATTGACGTTTGTTGATTATTTAAACCTACTTGATCTGATCTTAACGAAAGGTATGGGCCTAACATAACTAGTAACTTCCGAAATTGGGAAAACCTCCACAAGAAACTGGCACACTCTGAAAATAGTATAACTTTCCTATGTCGTTGTAGAAATAGCTGTATTATTCCCAAAGGGTTTAGACTCAAAGCACCTTATGTAAGTGCTCGTTCTAGTAATATCATGAAAAGAGCGAGTGAAGCTCTAGTCAGAGATACAATACAATTTCACAGACATAACAAAGTTATATTATTTTCTGACATCAACACACTGGAACAGGTGATGCAAAGGGATGTACGGGAAGACGATTTCAACCGTATGTACAACTCTATTAATTATGCCTACATCAAAACACACACAGAGCAGAGACGTACACATTTAGAAAAGTTCCAACACCTCATACAAGAAAAACACACAACTGAACTGAATACACTAAAGAACAGTGACACTTTTCTAAAAAAACAGTAGCTAATCTGTCTTCTAAAGAACTAAACGCCACTGACAAATTAGTTCTTGGCAAAAGACTCAACTACGCAGTGGCGCCAAAACGAATTAATAAACTTGATTTAGTTACAGCCATAGAAGAGACTTGTCAAAAACTTTCAGAAGACATTAGACAGGAATACAGGATTAGAAACAAAATCATACTTGAACGACCTTACACAATCAGACAAAATATATCCAAACATGAAAAACAGTCACTACACACACTAAAAACCGATAACACAATTAAAATTCTACCTGCAGACAAAGGCAATGCCACAGTAGTACTTGACACAACCACATACAACGAAAAACTTTTAACACTAATTGGTGAGGGACAATACACTAAACTAAATAAAGATCCAACACATACAATAGAAACAAAAATATACAAAACACTTTACAAACACAGAAAACAATTTACAGATATTGTAAGACGTAAATAACACCACACTACAGTAAACCACTACATTTTATGGATTACCAAAGATACACAAACCAAATGTACCACTTAGGCCAATAGTTAGTTCTATAGGTTCTCCTTGTTACAGTTTAGCTAAATATTTACTTAAAATACTGACTTCTATATCAGGAAACACAGACACATATATAAAGAACACGCCACATTTTCTTGAAAAACTTAAAGAAGCAAACATAAACACACAACACTTAATGGTTAGTTTTGATGTAGTTAGTCTCTTCACTAATGTTCCAGTAGACAAAACACTCAACATCATTAAACATAGGCTACAAAACGATAACACATTACATACACGAACAACATTAAACATTGATACCATTATGGAACTTTTAACACTATGCATTAAAACGACATACTTTCAACTAAACAATGAATTTTACCAACAAGATTTCGGGATGGCAATGGGTTCTCCTCTATCTCCTATTGTTAGTAACATTTTTATGGAAGACTAAACAACAACATGTCTACACATACACTAACAAACCAGTAGTTTGGTGGAGATATGTCGATGATGTTTTTGCAATTTGGCCTCATGATATGGTTGAGGTGGACAAATTTCTTGAACATATTAACAGCAAAGAAACCTCCATCAAATTCACATTAGAAACAGAGCAAAACAATCAGT
>OW679194.1:26121733-26255510 GCA_940337035.1 Agriotes lineatus | reverse complement strand
CACAAAACGATACAGAAAATAACATATGATATAACCAATCTAGAACGGAAGAAACTAAAGAAGAGTATCTCCAAAAACGAAATGAGGCAGAGGAAACGATAAAGCAAGCAAAAGCAGATTCCTGGGAAAAATTAGGTAAAAGAATTGAAAAAGATTATACAAGCAATCAGAAACAATTCTATAATGCAATCAAAAAATTAAAAGGCAGTCAAAGAAAACAGATAAGGAATATTAAAGATCAAAATCAACTAATCAAGAAATGTAAAACGAAAACAAGACTCTCCACTATAGGTCATTACAGGCTAACACCGATAAAAAACCTTTGACCCGGTTTACGCAGACGACATAATGCTGATAGCAAGTACGAAAACTGAATTAGAAAGAAAAGTTAACATCTGGAACGCCTGCTTAGAAGAAAGGACAATGCAAATAAATATAGGAAAAAAAAAAGATTATGCATATAACAAAAGGAGAAGAAGATGAAAATATAAATATACAAATAAATGGGGAAAGATTGGAAACCGTGAACAAATATTAGTATTTGGGCCAAGAATGGAACAATAGATAACGAAATACAAAATAGGATACAAAAAATACGATCAGTAGAGTTAAGCAACGCTCGTTCTGGTCAGAACTTGAATGGGAGTTTCACGGCTGTTTCTCTCGGCACCTCGTGGTATGGCTGCCACGGAAATAGTTGGTCCCGGATGTCATAATAACATCACGACATTCGTTAGTGGGGTTGGAAGTCCCCAGCGACGCCTGTAATTGGCCTAACGGCTGTTGGCTAAGTACAAAATAAAATAAAATAAAAATAAAAAGTAACATATAAAGGGTGTTTTTTTAGAGAGATACAACTTTAAATTGAAATAAAACACAGAAAGATGTTTTTAATATCCATGAAATTGGCTTTATCTGAAAGATAATTTTATGGCATTTATGTTTGAATATGATTTCGGGCATGTGGCCGCCGCGATTGGCGTATACATGACGTAATCTGAAGGTCCAATTTTCACACACTCTTTTCGCAGTAAATCAGGCTGTATTGCATTTCAGCAATAAGGAGTCGAATTTTGGCTTTCAAGTGCTCAATTGTTTCCGGTTTATCGGCATAGACATGCGACTTTACATATCATCAAAGAAAATAATCCAACGGCGTCAAATCGCACGAAGGAGGTGGCCAGTTAACAGATCCACAAAATGGATCCACGAAATGGATCTGTTAACTGGCCACCTCTTTCGTGTGATTTGACGCCGTTAGATTATTTTCTTTGAGGATATGTAAAGTGGCATGTCTACGTCGATAAACCGGAAACAATTGAGCACTTGGAAGCCAACATTCGACGCGTTATTGCCGAAATACAGCCTGATCTACTGCGAAAAGTGTGTGAAAATTGGACCTCCAGATTACGTCATGTACACGCCAGCCGCGGCGGTCACATGCCCGAAATCATATTCAAACATAAATGCCATAAAATTATCTTTCAGATAAAGCCAATTTCATGGATATTAAAAACATCTTTCTGTGTTTTATTTCAATTTAAAGTTGTATCCCTCTAAAAAAACACCCTTTACTATCAAATCAACAACACACTAATAGGTAAAAAGAGAGTAAGAATAAATACGAAAATAAGAATCTATAAAACCATATACACACCGACCCTTACCTTACATATGGATCTGAATCATGGCCGATGAGAGACGGAATGGGACGTTTTGCCGTCGCCGTTTCGCCGTCGCCGTTTCGCCGTCACCGTTTCGCCGTCGCCGTTTCGCCGTCGCAGTTTCGCCGTTGCCTTTTCGCCGTCGCCATTTCGCCGTAGACTATTTTACATTTCCGACTTAAAAAAACATTTTTCACTTATCTATATCTAAGCAAAAAATGGAATCAAAGTTTTACATGTTTTAAATGATACATGTTCGAAATCTTTAATAGCTTTAAAATATTATTCACATTTATTTCCCATTAGGAGGACGTTAAAGGTTAGTACAGTTACACTTCTTATATGCATTAAACCGTCTGATTAGTTGTGGATGGTAATGAGCATACTTGTTACTTTTTGCTAATCCTTTTATCATGCACATGGTGGTCATTATACTGATTTGGTTTAGAAAATTCCCTTTAAGGTCGTATGACCGTTATAATGATTTCAGTGATTTGCCCTTTAAACTTATTTGAAATGAAAACTGAAATCATTTCCGTTCAAAAAGTCGAGTACAATTCCGTCACCGTGCAAAATTATGAATAATGAATTACGTTTTAAAATCGTGCATACTTATATGGGAATGGCCTCGCGGACCCACATATACTGAAACTGTTGCTAATGTAGCGGCGTTAGTACTTAAAAATGTTATCACAAACATCACAAATTAAATGAGGAATCTGAATGAATTGGAATTTGCATGCCTTGCATTTCAAAGAATAATGAGGCGAAAACTGTTACCAGAAACGTGACAATCGTATGCGGCAGCCATTAGTCTTTGCGATCAAGCCGCCGCGCCGGCACTCTTCCCTTCGGCCGTAGTCGGAAAGCCCGCGAAGTTCAAATTGTACACAAAACCAGCTGTATATGAAATGGTAAGTGTAAACATTTAAACTTGATATTTAAGAAACTAGGACGCTCATTTTAGCAAAACTATACTTAAAAAAGGATGTAATAAAATAAAAATGTCAATAATGTAAATTGAAATTTTGAAGAAGTAACAAAATGAAGATAATTGTAGAAAAGGTACATAAAAATACAAAAATGAATTGCAAATCAATGAAAAATAAATCTTTTGTTATTTAGAAGTTTACGTGGAACTATATTAAAGGAAATACTACCAGTATAAAATTAGAAAAAAGTGGAAAGGTAATTAGGTTTATGTAATGAAAAGCGTGCTTTTTTAATGTCATCTTATTTTTTACAATTTAAAAAATGTGTAGTTAGGAAAACAACTATTCTTTTTCATTCGCGGTTAACAACTGTAAGAAAATTTACAAATTTCACTGCAATATTTTTGTTAATAGTGATTCTTGGTTTTCCATTAGTGCAAATACCTAAACAAGCCGCAACACCGTTTCCGTTTTTCTCAGAAAATTCTTTCTTCAATTTATTTACAGTTATGCCATACCGCGAAATTTTATTCAACATTGCAGACGATACAACTTCTTTTAGAGCACTGAGTTGTGGCAGATTGTCGCGTTGTTTTGTGATCAAATCCTCACGTCTAAAAACTGAAGCTCTTCCTGAAATAAGATTAAATTTCTGAAATAAATGTTAGGAACATTACATGAATAATCTTAAGTAAGGGGAAAACCTGTATTACTTTTACTGTCACGACTGAAACCATTGCCTCTTTCATCCCAACTGAAATTGTATTCACAAGCAACACCAAGTTCTTTGTTTAAATTATCGGCTTATAAGGCTTGTTCGTTATCGTCGGCAGAAAGAGACCTTGTAAAAAGAATACTGCTAAAATGTTGTTCTAGGAATATTGTATTTCAGCTTGAAAATTTTTAAGAAATTATACCAAACATAGGAAAACACTTAGGAAAGCGAAAACTCAGAAAGAAATTTATAATAAGCATGTCATTGAAAATTGTCAGTCAAAACTGTCACAACGTGTGACGACGGCGCCACCTGGCAGAGCCAAAGTTGGCCGAATAGAGTTAGGTGTTGAACGTAGAAGTCATACGAATGTCAACGTTTCATAACAATCTTAATATGTTTTATACAACAATTTGACAAACCTGATTCAAATATTTAAAAACAATTTTTTATATAATTTGTGAAATTTTAATACCACTTTAAATGTTTTATAAATATTTTAAATGCTCGAATATTTGACTAGTGTCTGGGACGGCCATACTACTACCTTAAATCGGAACCTTCTGCTTTTAAAAGATCTTATTCTAATCCAGGCACATCTGATTTCGAATTATGGAGACGAATGTTCTCAGTACTAGCGGAAAAGAAAAGTTTTCATCTGGTGGCTATTTATATGTTTTTGACGAGTTTTCAAAGTGCGACAGAAGTGTCAAATTCTGGCGTTGTGATGAACGTGGTCGCTGTAAAGCTAGAATACATACACGTGGAAGTGAAGTAATTAAATGTATTAAAACTAATTCCCACGATGCTTCGGCTGCAAAAGTTGAGGTTGCAAAAGTTGTCACAAAAATTAAAAAAACGTGCGATAGAAACAATGGAACAAACATGTCAGGTGATAAATGCTTGTACCGAAAATGTCTCTCAAGCATCACAGGGTTCAATGCCAAACAGTCATGCTCTGAAAAAGGTTGTACGAAGAAAATGCAACGAGATGAACAAGGCGCCACCAAATCCTGTGAGTATCGAAGAATTGGTTATACCTGAAGCGTATAAAATATACGAATCAGTGCCAGGACAAAGTGAAAATTTTTTACTGTACGAAGGTACAAAAGAAATTTTAGTTTTTGGTCGGCAAAGCTGGCTGCGACATTTAACAGCAAACACGTGGTTTGTTGATGGAACTTTTAAGATTGCGTCGTTGTTATACGCGCAAGTGTATGTTATAATGGTAAAAAAGCACAGAGGTGTACATCCGATCTTATATGCACTACTGCCAAATAAGTTAAAAGCTACATATGTTCGGTTATTTGAAATCATCAAGACTACAACCAAATGTAAATCCCAGCGCTATATTTAGTGATTACGAGCACGTTGCATTTTTGGCATTGAAAGAATCTTTTCCCGGTGTGAATGTGAAAGGCTGCTTTTTCCACCTTGCTCAAAACATGCGTAAAAACTTGGAGAGTTAGGTGTAATTTGCACTTATAACGAGGATGCGGAATTTGCACTAAAAGTAAAAATCTGGTGTGATACACTCACACAACTTCCTTTTACAGTGTTCTTATAATTAGTCAAAAATTTCATTTTTTATTTTTAGCCATTTGTCAAAAATTTTCAAAAATTACAAATACTACAAAAACGGTACAAAATAGAGTGTTAGTTAAAGAGACAAATTTTCTCTAGAATTTTAAGGTGAATTCAAAAATGTAATAATATACCGGGTGTTTTATTTAAAATGGGAGTTAATAACAAAAATAGCAAAAAAAACAAAAGAAACCCACTTTAGAAGTATTCAACTGGAAAATCACCTATTTCACATCAATACACATTAAAAATGTAGTAAAAATGTAAAGTTTAAAAAAAATCGTTAGAGCCGTTTTTGAAAAAATCGAAAAAAACTGAAAAATCACAAGAGTAAACACCTACTTCCGGTTATGCGATTTTCTTCAAAAGCTTGCTGTCTCATCTACATAGTACACAAAACTTTAATATGAAGTTTCAATGCCATACCTCTTTTCGTTTTTGAGATATTCTGTTCACAGACACACACACAGACAGACCAATGAAAAAAAATATGTTTTTTGGGATCAGGGGACTCTAAAACGTGAAGATCCGTTGAAAACTCAATTTCGAATTTTTGGGGTGAATCCAATACTTCCTTTATAGTAAAAGGAAGTAAAAATGGTGATAGCTCTTGCATTTGTGCCAGTTCATAATTTAGATGCGGTAATTGATGCCGTTGTCAATGTTTTGCCTCCTGAGTTGCTGCCCCTCTTAGATTGGTTTGAGGATAATTATGTTGGCAGACTAAACCGAAGAGGAAACGGTAGACGAGCTCCTTTATTCGATATTCAAATGTGGAATTTGTACGAAAGGACACTCGCTGAAGAAGATCGCACCAATAATCATGCCGAAGCTGCACATAGAAGGTTACAAACAGAATTAGGTACGTATATGTTGGAAATTATGTACCTAATATCTTTGCTAGTAGTAAACTTTTATGTAGTCAAATAATTAGAAAACGCATTCACTAAAAATATCTTTTTCAGGTGTTCAACATCCTACAGTGTGGAAATTTATTGATGTCCTCCGTTCAGTACAAAAAGGCAGAGACATCTACTACGAGCAACTTGTAGCGGGAAACAATCCACCTACAAAATTAAAAAAATGCCGGGATGCTGATACTCGAATTTTGCAAATAGTTGAAAGTTTTGCACAGTATGAAGATATAACAGAATATCTTCGTGGCTTAGCCCATAATTATCAAATGGGACAATAAAATTAATCATATTTTACAATATTACTATTTATATTTACATTCCATTAAAATTTTCTTGAGCGCTAAATTACATTAAGTACCGTATAATTTTGACATTTTGACTTATACATAGAACCCTTAAAAATAAAGTAGAGTATGTTAATCAACATCTATCGAAAAACGTATAATAAGCGAGATACAATGCGTTGAAGTTGAATAAAAAAAAATGGAAATAATTTAATAACTTTAAAATGACAGGAAATTGTTTCTTCTAATTTTGTACGTGATTATATCGGAACGTGCTCTACTCCAACTTACAAAAACGGAAAGAAAACTATATAGTGGTATAGGTACCGGGGAGTGCTTACCCCTTTTTATAGAAAGCTATGATACGCCACTGTGTAAAATAGAAATTCACACAATTTTTGAAATGTACATTCATTTTACAAAAAAATGTTTTTTTTTGCAAAATGATATACTGTTTTCTGGCAAATTTAACTTTTTTCAATACGTGTGACTTTTTCTTGATTAAATGGCTAGATAGATTAGATTCTAGTTGCTGGAAAAGAATCGAAAATAATTTAATTATCTTACCAGGAAAAAAAATGCACATGGATTGCAGAAAGTTAAATTTTCCAGAAAATGGTGCAACCTAGAAGCATTTGCTACAATACTTTTATTCAATGAATGTAGATTTGGAAAATGTTAAGTTTTATTTTATTCAGTGACGTATCATAGTTTTTATTACAAAGGGGTCCCCATTCCCTAGTATCTACGCCATAGTTTTCTTTCTGTGTTTTGTAAGTTGAAACAGAGCATGTTTCGCTAGAACCACGTATAAAATGTGAAAACAATATTTCTTGTCATTTTAAAGTTATGAAGTAATTTCCATTTTTTGACTCAACTTCAACGTCTTACATCTCGCTTATTATACGTTTTTCGATATAAGTTGATTAACGTTTTCCTCTTTATTTTTAAGCATTCCGTGTATTCCTAAAGTTTCCCGAAATAAATTTGAACCGCCCTGTATATATGTTGCGTTACAATTTAAATATTACTGTATACTTGCTGTTTAAGTACAATAGAAATTATTAAACTTATTATGCATTTTCTTCCGGCAACGGAGTACAAGTATATTATTGTAAGTTAACAAAAATGACAGTTTTAAGCAAGCAAATTAATGTCCAAATAAATAATGTGAAGGTTTGCATTATATTAAAGTATAAAAATAAATTAAAGTATATTACATAATCATTTGGCATCTCGGCCTTTGTACCGCTTTTAAGTTGACGGCGAAATGGTCGACGGCGAAACGGCGACGGCGAAGTGGTCGGCGGCGAAGTGGCGACGGCGAAATAGCAGACGGCGAAATGGCGACGGCGAAATAGCAGACGGCGAAATGGCGACGGCGAAACGGCGACGGCGAAATGTCCTAGACCCGATGAGAGATAAACATAAGTCAAAAATTAATGCGGCCGAAATGAAATATCTAAGAAAGATCAAAGGAAAAACTAGGAGAGATTGAATAAGAAACAAAAGCATAAAGGATGATTTAGAACAAATACCATTAGTGAGCGAAATAGACAACCAACAACTGAGCTGGTATGGACATTTAATTAGAATTCCCGAAGAGAAAATTTCCAGAAAAACAATGAACATAGGAATAATCGGAAAACGGAAGAGAGGCCGGCCTAGGATAAAATGGGAAGAAAATCTAAAAGAAATAGTGCACAGCGGAGGAAGAAACATACAAGAAGTAAGGAACGTGTCAAGGAACAGAAAAAAGTTTAGAAGATGGATAGAGGATCCCAACTACACCCCAACGCTATAACGGCATTTACGGGGAATGATAAAGAAGAGAAAAAACCAAGGGTAGATGCAGACGATTATGGCAAAGAACTAAATCAAACCGCTATGGATATAAATCCCATAATCATTAGTTAGAAAACCTAAACCCTAGAGATCCGAATATGTAAAGAGCTTCCAAAAGCATTCTTAAGCAACAGATGATAATAATACCTACGGTACAAGTAAATAATATTACATATTCATCTATTTCGGCGATCCTGACTTGCCTTGTCTGAGGCCATGTTCCTACATAGAATGAAGTGCCCGAACTTTACTATTCAGATGATGAAAGGAAAGTAAAGTGTTCACCGGTCACCTAGAGCAAATATTCACTCTCGCGTAATAAACCCAAAAAGCAATGCACACTCATAAACTGGAAAATTTTCGTTTAATTACTTTTCTCATTTATTTAATTTGGCCATATAGTCCAAGAGCCAGCCACGGGTTTGCCTGAAGTATTTTTAACAAGCGTCTAACTATTATGGAGGGTCCCTTTGAATATACTGAGATGGTGGTTTTGGCCCCCTTGCGTCCTTAAAGGATGAAAAAAAAATAATAAGAAAAATGTATAATAACAAGTCTGGCTCTTTGCTATGTTAAAGGTAATCATATCTTATTTAAATAAAAAAAATTACAGACGCTTTCGCGGGTGGTAATTTTACCCCAGATTCACATAAAGTTGCATAATAAACTTAACCATTTACTATAAAATATCGAGAGATCCAAAAAAACTGATCCTCAGAGGGCTGTGGAAATTCAAACGTGTGAATAATAAGTTGGTGGCACTGTAAGTCGGTCAAATCCGAGGTTACCAGATTAGGTTTTCCGTCAGTTTTGACACAGACTGACGCAAAATCTAACCTGCTAACCTCGAATTTGACATAGACTTACAGTGTTACCAACATATTATTCCTAGGTTTTGTGTCAGTTTTGACACATTATTTTTTTCCGCCCTTCAAGGGCACGAGGGGGCTAAAACCACCACCGCAGGCTTGCCAGACTACGGGGACCCTTATCAGTATATTCAAAGGGACCCTCCATAACAGCTACAGACTTGTTAAAAATTCTCTAAGGAATCCGTTGCTGGCTCTTGGACTAATAAGGGTAGATCAGAATGCTCGAGTTCGATTCATACTCAAGTATATAAACAGACAACACATTAAATATAAAGTGTATATTAGTCTTTGTAATATATTCCAAGTCTAAAATTAATTTATGTAATGTATGTACATGTTAAACGGCAAATCAAAATGTATTTTGGTCGAATTGAGGCGAAGCTGTCCTCTTGGAAGATCTGGATCTGTGGGCTTCCGCTTTACGGCTTTCGGAGGGTCGTAATATTCTTAAATGTTGCAATGACTTTGCCTTAAAGGTTATTGCAATCTGCCGGCATGTGGGCAAAAGCTGTAATCTCCATTTGGTGAGGCCCTCGGGCCCAGCAAAGAGTCATGTTGCAGGTAGGTGGTGCCCTTACCTATATATGGCCGGGAATTGACCAAGGCGACGCCGACGCCTAGATAGTCAGTTTGCAAGTTCGTCGTAGCCTCCCTGGATGCGAAGTCATTGTTGTCATCTTTGATACCGAATGCCGACAATCACAAGAACAGGTTGAGGAATGTTCTGGTAGCTACGAAAGACTGAGTTCATAAACGCAAGTGTTTTCAGCAAGCCAGGCTTCTGGTTTTATACTTTGCTAGGTCTTTCTCTGGGTCACTTTCTGGAAGAAGCTTTGACAAAAACTGCTCTGGACACTGTTCTGTGGGTGGACGCTGAGCGTTGGGCTCTCGGCTTTATCGGGTATTTCACGCGTACTGGAGATGCAAGCCCCGATTGTGGCTTAAGAGCAACATTTACGACACAACCGCATATGATGTAGGTAATGTAAGGTAAGGTAATGCAAAGAGAGGGTTTATAGCATCTGTTGGCGCTTTCCGATTCCCAGACGTCTTTTCTACTGTATCTACTCGGAGAACTGTTCTTTATTTAGATTCTTTTCGCTTATTTCTTTGATGATACTTCCCCCCCCTCCCCCAACCACAAGTTTTCCTGGGTCTTCCTCTATTTCTTCTCTCTGATGGTATTCATTCCGTGACAACCTTTGGTAGTCTTTCTTCTGCCATTTTTGTCACATGTCCGTACTATGCAAGTTGTTTATTTATTTATAACGTCGGTTATAGTCTCTTGCATTTGTATCAATTCTCTCTTTCATTTGCTACACCTTCTCTTCTCGATACTCGACACGATCTCCGTAGGACTTCCATCTCAACCGTTATAATTCTTCTTTTATCATCTTTTGTCATCCTCCTCTCTTTCTACTCTATTTCTACTTCTGATTATTTGTATTTACCGCAACTCTTCACACGTTTATTGTTTATTGCAATATATTTCAGATCCCCTTTATGTGGACAATGGGGATCTGGTGGTCCACAAACTGTAATGTTTATAGTTCTAATCTCATACCGCTACATTCCTTTTACCATTGTTTTAGTACACATTGTACATATATTTTAGATATTTCTAAGACATGTAACATCCTCGTTTAAAACCTATTTGCTGTTCTGTTTTAATCTTCACGTTTGATACTTTGTTTAGTTCTTGTAGTGCTTTTATCGTAGTGTGATTTACAATCGTTTCTTGTAACACTTCTCACATCTTTCCAATTGATATGCTAGCATATACTTTTGTAAGGTCAACAAAGAATATTCGAAGCTCTCTTCCACTTGCTAAATTTTTTCTATAATGTGTTTCCGGGATTGTCCATACAAGAGCTACCAGCAAAGAATCAATTTTCCTTCTCAGCTCCTCGGTCTTTGTATTCTTCATTTTCTTCTAGGAGATCTTTTAAAGTTCTACCGTAAAGACGACTAAGTGTAGATGTTACTGTTATTCTTCCATAATTTTCACATTCTTATTCGTACTTCTTTTTGTGTATGGATAACATCAACCCTTTTTTTCATCCCTTTGGAAAAGCTTTTTCATTTAAACATCTACTAAATAGTTGTGTAATCCTTTTTTCATTTTATCTGGTTCATTCTTTATCGTCTCTGCCATAAGTCTCTCTACTCGCTTACTTTTTGATTTTAACATTTTCTTTACATTTTATGCGTTCTGCTTCTATGCGATTGTTCAGTGGTTGTTTTGCAAATTCCGTTATTAGCTCTGTTAGGAAACGCTTATAGTATTCTTCCCAGTTCTTTATTGATATGGTTTTTTTTGTCGATTCACTTTTTCAGTTTTTACATTGTCAATGAATATCCAAACTTCTGGACATCTTCTTTCAATATACATTTCAATCTCTCTACATCTTCCCTTCTGATGTTTTGTCCTCTTAAAGTACTAACCTTCTTGCCATTCCTCTGGTTTCGACAATTATTTTTCTGTTTACGTCTTCTTAGTATTTATTCATTTCCGGTATTATTATTCCTTTGCGTTTATGTATATATCACCAATCTAGAATCATATTTGCCTATTCTTCACTGTTTTATGTCTCATACCTAGTGCTTCTTACTAAAATTGCTTATTCTCAGTTTGACCAAAATTTACAATTTTTATTTTTAAACTGGTTTGCCTCAGGTAAAGCTCAAATGCTCTGGGTTCATACTCAAATGGTAATTTTAATAAAATACTATGTACATAAATTAATAAAATAAAATATTTCCGGTGTTCGATTGTTTCGGAGACGTCTGCAATCCACAGTGTGCTGGGTTGGCTAAGAGTCCTGTATCCACTTAGTAGCTGTCGTTGTGCTGGTTAGTTCAAATGAACGGGGGTCAAGAGATCTAAAACTAAGCAAAAGTCATATAAATAAGATGGCGCGGACTGGTTATTTATTTTGTCAAGCGGTCTGTTTCAATTGAATTTAAGTGTTTTACCTGGTGACGGCGATGTTTATTAAGAGTGTACCAAACCCGGCTGGACGTGGTACGTCCTTTCTCCATAAATTGGTCACTTGGCGAAGTGGTTTGGATGAACAGTGTTACTCTTCGCAAAGCCCGCGTTTGACAGTTGAAAACACCGGGCACTCGAGTGTCGGCTGGTGAACCAATTTACCTGCGGCGAAAGCCCCTGGATCATGTTGACCTGAACATTTCTCCTGGTACGTAGGTAAGTCGATTTGATTATTCAATTTTGATGTATTGGAATAATTTTGAGCTGGTACCTGAAGCTAAACGTAGGTTCTGACTAAGATCGATAGACCTGACCGGAGTTAGAAACTTTCGGTTGACGCGGGGATTCGTAGCTAAGATCGATAGACTTGACCGGTAGTTAAAAATTCCCAGCGCTTCCCGGGATTTAATTGGAATTTCTAGCAAAGATCTATAGACCTGACCGCTTCTAACGAAGGATAGTAGGTTGAGAGAGGTCCGGGAAAAAAGTTATTGTTGATCAGGAAAGCGGGGCCAGGCTTCGAAGAACCTGGTGATCAGAAGGGAGGTTTAGGTCTGAAGACTCATGGCTCAAGTTCCTTGAAATGACGGAGGAAGCTGCCTTTATACTTTTCGATGGCTTCTTTATCTGTGCTGCGCTCCAGGTACGTTTAGGAGGGGCCGCACCGTGCATATTTGTACGCGACTCGACGCACCGCTGGTGGAATTGTCTTTAACGTTTTTTCAGCGTAAAGCTGATGCAAGTTTATGATAGGGACGGAAATTAGGGCTGGACAAATGGGCACAAATTTAATGTGAAAATTACACACAATTACACTGGCGCTAACGTCACAATCTTATATCGTCTACTATCGATCTCAGTTGTATATCTGTTACAGACAACTTGTATCAATTAGTCATTTTATATAACGGCTAGGAATGTTATGTAATTTCATAAACTTCCGAAAATACCATTTCGTTTGTTTAATGAAATTATCACTTATAACGGGCGGGCTTAAAGTAATGAGAATTATTAATTTATTCGGAATATGATACACAACTAATTCAAAACAAAATACAACAATGGTTATCAGTACCTACATATTGTAAGAAAATATATGCATTATTACAATATTGCGAAAGGCCCTGCTTCTTCAATTTTCCTCAGCTTAGTTGGAACCTTTCTGAACATATCCTGGAACACTTCTAAATCCATGTCTTTAATCTGTTTTCGTATTCTGGTTTTTAGATGTCTGAAGGATGTCGCTTCTCATCCATCACTGTACACTAATCGTGACAAAATTGACCAGAAGTCCTCTATAGGACGAGCTTTAGGCACGTTCGGAGGATTTGCTTCTTTTGGAACAAATTTTATGCCATTTTCATTCAGCCAATTTTGAGTGGAACGAGCATAATGGGAGCTTGCTAAATCAGGCCAAAATACATAATTACCATCGCCATGATATTTCTGGATAAAATTCTTTACAATCGGTAAACATTCTTGTTGATAGACTTGGGCACTGACAGCAGGACCAGAAGAATCTCTGATGACAGCTTCTGAAATTCCTTTCTCAGAAATGGTAACCCAAACAAGAACTTTTCTTTCAAATTTTAACTTGCACTTAAACCTAACACTCTCAGGAACATCATTTTTGTCACTTGTATAGAAACCGTCATTTCCAGGCGTATTGTCATTAGTAAAAGTGAAGTACTTCTCATCATCCATGAGAATTGAAACTTTTTGTTGCAAAAATTTTCTTCTCAGTTTTCGACACTTCTGTGGGATTTCCTGAAGCTGATTCTCGGTGTATTTGGGAGCCTGTTGTCTTTTATAATACCGAAGATTATTTCACTTTAAAATATTGCGAATACAACCCCTGGAAACTTCAAATTTTTCTGCCAATTTGCGTTGAGACACGTCAACCTTGTTTCCAGCACTTCTTACGACTTACTTCTGTTGCTTGTCGTTTAAGGCCGGTGGTCTACCGGTTTTACGAAGTGTTTGAGCAGGCTTACCTGCTTCCCATCGCTTAATCACACGATAAATTGTAGAAATCGGTATATTTTCACATTTAAAATGACTAATTGTTTCATTTTTCGGCTTCTGTCCAAGTAAATTATATATGCGCTCGCGTAAATGCTCCTTGGTTTCCATTACTACACATAAACGTGCACTTTTAACGCAATAGTAAGTTAGAACCAGCGTAGAGGTAACTCTAGCAACTGTCAAACTAGCAACAATTGTTATTTTGTATCAGCCTACTATATTATAAAAATTCTCATTACTTTAAGCCCACCCGTTAATACTATAAGTGCTCAAAGTTATGTCGATTATTCTTGGGGTAGTAGGTATCACAAAATTGCGTGTGGGTACAACTAGGACGAGTTGCACATGCAATGGCCATGAGTGATACCACCCCAAAAATAGTCTACCTAACTTTGACTACGAATAGTATTCGGACGACTATTCAGTGAACCAAACCCATTTTCGAAATTAAAAAGAGTCAACACTTAGTTACACATGTTAAAATACAATTTGTATAAACATCAAATATTTTAATTTGTTCAAAATGGTCACTTGCGTACTAGTACTAGTCGCTGCAATTCGGTACTAGTACAATAGTCACTAAAATTTATCTTGGGTGGCTATGAAAAGTAAACTCCGACGTTTTCATTGGTCCACTTTTGACAGATGACAGGTGAACTGAATAGTCGTCATTATATTGAAAGCCTAGGCAGAAAAAAGTGTTCGTGGCTCAAGAACATTCGAGTTTAGACAGGAATGGACAGCAACTGACTAATTAGAACAGCCAAGAACAGAAACGATTTTGCCAAATTATTGCCAGCATTCATCGATGAAGACGCCACCGTTAAGAAGAAGAAGCTCGGTGAAATTGTCGTCATTATATAGAATGCCTAAGCGTTTTTTATAATAACTGCAAGGCTGCGGAAAATATGTTATGTTAAGCTTGAAGTTGGAGGTTATGTTAAATAATAATTTTTATCACCAGGCTGTGTGTCGTTCTAGCCTGTTTATGTTAGTTGCAGCCTTTGGTTGTGTGTGTTGTAAACATCCTGAATTAATATGTACATTTTGTAATTTTTTATGTTAGCTAGGTTAGCGAATTATCGATTGCTATTAGTTGAACTGTCTCTGGTAATGAATTCACAGATTGTTGCCTGATGCCGGTAAAGTGTCGCCTATCATAAATACCTACAAAATTTGCTTCGGTGATGAGTTGGCACACATCTATATTAAACTTTAACTTTAAAAAATATATATTGCACGAAATGCCTACAGCTGATTAGGAAACATATACATATAAGACCTAGGTAATATATAAAAAATTGTCTTAAGAGATGGATTTTATAAACTACCTAACTTTGCTAGGCATTATAAACTGCCTAGCGGTTATATAAAATGACTGATTTATACAAGTTGCCTGTAACATACATATTAACCTCTTTATTTTGGTAGAATTAGTTGGTCATTCTAAGTTTATTGATCTTGAAGAAATCGACAAATTCGCTTCGCTATCATTAATTAAGTCTTTTTCAAATCTTTCCACGACCATTTCATTTTGTTTGAATCCTATTTGGCAACTGTAGTCTCCTAACATTAACACTTTTCTATTTTCACCTACCTCGTCAATTGTTTCCTGTAGGTTGTCATAAACAGCCACCTTTTGTCTACGCTATTTCGTCATCATTCCCGCAGTGATTTCAAAGACTGGTAGTTTCTTTCCATGTTCATGTACATTCTATTCTCTCGTTTACCGGTTTAAAGTTAGTGATACGTTTAAAAAAATCTTGACTCACAAGGATCCCCGTTGGCCCTTTCTTCCTGCCGTGCTTTACTATACAGCTGTATAAAGCATGTCACTTCTTCCATTCCTAATTCTTTTTTCCCCATTTCGGATACTGTTATCACTTATCATGTCAGTGTTTAGTTTTTCCATTTCATTCCTTGTAAGGTCCATGTTCGTTGTTTGTTTTCATATATTCAGTTGTCTTCAGTTAGCTCCGCCATGTTCCGAGTCAGTTACCTGGTTTTTTTTACAATTTTGTTGTTTTTCGGAGAAACTAAGGAGGAGAATAGCTTTCAGGGTCATTGCAGTACGCAAGCTTCACCGCCAGGCAAAGGTACCTACGACAAAGTGAATATCACAGTAAGGGTAACAATAACACATCTAATAATACAATTCTTGTAGAACCAAAGTCGCTGACTGAAACAAATCGATATATTAAAGATCTACCTGGTTATAGATTAACAAAACTTCTATCTACCACTTCCAAGGTCCTGGAGCCAATCATTCATTAAAGCCTAAACATGAAAACAATTTAATACAGGAACTTAAATTTGGATTTAAAAGTGACACTCCACCAGTCAACAAAAGTACTAAGACTAACACAAATAGTCGAATAGGGATCTAAAAGCAAGGTACATATCGTTACCACAGTTGTGAATGTTCATATTCCTTCACCGTTAGCGTTTACTACCTTTTCTCCAAATCTGTCAACTATTTGTCCTCCAATAAAATTCGGGCATTCAAGGCACACATAATAATTACTTCCTTTTTGTTATATACTTTTTCTATAACTTCTTGGCTTGTAGCTATTGTACTTACTTATTGTCTAGCTACAAAAGTAATTATTGCATTGTTTTTATTTCGGTTACTGTTATGGCAAATAGTATTTACACCTTTTCCAACTCATGGAATTGCCATGATCTGTACAATTTTAGGCAACTTGTATAGGCACATTATACGACCTCAGAGACATGATTTCGCATAAAACTACCATTGCAATCGGCCTCAGTTTTTCCAACAGCAGCAGCTATATTCTTTCAATAGAACATTTAAGTAATTGAATATCAAATTTCAATAATTGGCTGATCGTTGGAGAAAAGTAATGCATTTATTGTTGCATTGTGTTGCAAATAAATTTCCTTAGTGCTTTTCTGTTTCGTCGGCCGAAGGTCATCTATATGTAAAAAGTAATATTGGCAACAAAGTGGCAGTTAGCATCATTCTTTGACTTCTAATTTACATTAATTGCTATACCTTATGTTCAGAAATGTTTTCTTTCGTAATTACAAAGTAGTAAGTGGGGCTCGGATTAATGTATTCTGGTCCAGAACCAGATGCACTTACCTCCACTGCTTTATTATAACCCGTCGTATATGCATATTGCATGTTTCTAAATTATTATTTGCTTCCTGTTTGTGTGAGCACGTTTTGCGTGCAATTTTAAATAAGGTTTTAACCTGCTTTCGAGATAATAAACTTTTGAACAAAGACGGTGGACCAATTCCTTCCTCCGTCTTGATTTATTGAAGTTAAATGGACAGCGGCCATGTTGTTAAATGGACCTCGCCCACGCCCTTCGAGTCAGACAATATAAATAGATGTAAAATGCGCTTGAATCGTCCACTTCCATTTGTGATTTGGTCACGAGCATATCGTTGCCATTTTGCTGTGTTAGTTTTCATAGCTACTGATGATGGCAGCTTGGCTGTCGAAATACGTATTTAGCAGTTGTTAAATATTTGTGTGGTGAGGAGTTTTTAACGAATTGTGTTATTACTATTTAGTGATTATTCATCTTGTTTCCAATTGGAAAGACAATATCAATTTCGCAGCAAACGATTGCATTTTGAGGTGCCGACCTTAGGAGCCAAGGACGCTGATCGTTCAGCACCCAGATTAGTTAGTGACTAAAGTTGATGCAAGAATGGTGTGTCTGAGATTAGTTATAGCTGACACCACCACTTTTGACGTCCCAACTTGACAAACACCATGGTTATTCGTAGTGCTTCTCTCTTTGTCGCATCCTCACCAGCGAAATTGTGACTGGCGGGATCGACGTACCCGACCAAATTACTGCTGCTTGTAAATGTGTACGTTTTGAAGATTTATACTCATATGTATTTAAGTCGTATTAAATGGGGCATTTACAATGCGATAAATTTGGAAACTAAAACCGCCCTCAGCGGAGCTCACTATAATTTAGCTATTATTTTACAATGGCGTGTATATTTATGGCGTCTTCCGCACATTTACAGGCATGTTGAACGATAGTGAAATTGTAATTGCAGTTTACGCTACAGCACGTAATCCACGTTCTTGTTGCATCACTAGCTTGACGTTGCCGACAGGGTAAAGTATTTTTCCGGATTTATTCAGAATTTTATATAATTTGATCCAGCTTGGAACAATCCTGGATAGTGTGACATGTTTTAAATAGCATAGCCATTCTATATTTTAATACGTTGTGCCTTGATTTGACACTGATATCTGAACTCATATAATGCGATTTCAGGGTAAGCATAATTAATCATTATAAGCAACCAGGTAAGTTCAATCCTTGGCAGACCAGTTTTTTTGGAAGCCGAGAGTCCTTGTCCTGAAGAAAGGATTTTCCTTTGCACTCCATGTCATTACATTCGCTCTCCCGGATATTAATTTTCATCTACTTATGGTCCTCACCTTGATAGGAATTCTGTTCGACCTTATTTGATTAACTTTTTGTATAACAAGCGTCGTCAATTATTTTCTTCAGAGAGCTGAAGCTAAATCAGAAAGTGAGTAATGTATGTGATGCTATTTTAAACCACCGGCGAGTCAGTCGACTTTTTGATCAAACACTAAAACATTTAGAATGGCTCCGGTAATACAATGGACTTCTCGTCGACGTGTACATCCAAGTTTTGTTATAAAAGTAGGTTATCCTCGTCGCTGCGCCCGATAAAACGGGCGGGTTCCGGGACATTCAGGTTCCCGTCCATTCGATTCTAACAAACCGCGACAATACATGGGACTGCGGTTTGCAAAGATACGAGATAACCGGGTATTGTGTGGTCGAGAATTGCCTGTCCCTGGGCGAGTATACATTACAGTTAGCCTACAGACAACGCCGGAGTGAAACATAGTAAATTCATACTACGGATATTCGCGCAGATAACGCACGTACCTATCTAAGGCGCCGTCGCTGGCTGCTAATTTAATCCGCGACGTTTTTCAGCTGCTGCAAAATAGAAGTTTAATTGGAAACAATAATTAGTGACTCGCAATTAACTTAAATAAGAATGTTGAAAGCGGCCGAGATTAGCGCAAAGTGGAGTGTTTATTATGGCTATTGTTTACTTAATCGCAATTTTAGCGGAGTTTAATTGCTCTGTGTGAGAACAGCGAGCTGTTAAATAAAAGTAACTGCGAATCTGAGCGTAAACATATTTTTGTTATTGCTTTGAGCGCTTCGAATCGAGCTAATTACTTCAAATGGGAGAAACTAGATAAGTGAATGAATTACCTTGTAAAATAATTGCTTTTTCCATCATTTGAAAAAGTTGAGTAAATAATAAAAAATGTTTCGATATCATCCAACATCATTTTTTGTGACTGAAGACAATAACGTTAAAGTTTTAAGTAAGTAAATTAATTTATTTAAGTAAGTAAAACGTTCCTGACTGATAAATTGCTTCCTTGTATTTTGCTTCGGGGATTATACAAGCGTTATCCTTAATCTAGTCCACAATAAAATACACATTCCTTTAAGGTAGACGCCTTGATATTTTATAATTGTTTCCTAACAACTCGGAGTCTTGATCACAGAAGAAATCCTGCACTGCTGCCATAACAGCGTCATCACTCTCAAATCTTCCCCGAAGACAGTCAGGGGAGTAGGGTGGATGCTTTATAACTTCAAACCCAGCGTTATGAATTACATTCCAGAACCAGAACTCTGCTCTTCAAGAGATAAGAAACATCAATAAAGAAATATCGAAAAGCCTTAGAAAAGACACCAGAAAGTACAATAACGACCACATTCAACGGACTATAGAGGAGAACAAAGGTATGAAGGTCCTTAGAAAGAGAATTCACACCGGCCGAAATGAGATAATAAAACTCAAGACTTATACAGGAGTACAATACAAAGACAAGAAAAACCCATCGAAATAAAAGAAAGGACTGGAGTTATAAACCAAGGATCAGAGGAGATCCCCGACATAACGCTAAATGAAATATATAACGCACTAGGACAAATGAAACATAATAGAGCACCAGGAGAAGATGCCATAGTAATTGAAGCTGTCAAAACAGGTGGCAGAAGGCTCATCGAAAAAATTGGGAATCTCTTCAACCTTTGCCTTTCACACTCGGTTACTCCCAAAGACTGGGATAACATTCTTATGGTGATAATATATAAGAAAGGAGACCCTACCGACATAGGAAATTATAGACCTATAAGCTTGTTGTCACACCTATATAAGCTTTTCACTAGAATAATTACCAACCGACTCGAGAAAAAACTCGAATTTTATCAACCGATAGAACAGGCAGGCTTTAGACCAGGATTCGGAACAAACTATCACCTCCTAACATTAAAAACTTTAATTGAAAAAACAATCGAATACAATAGACCTCTGGTATTGGTATTCGTAGACTTTCAGAAAGCGTTTGACACCGTAGAAACTCACCATATAATAAAATCCATCAGTCAATGCCGTATCGACTACCGCTACTCCCGACTAATATACAATATCTATAGAAACTCAACAGCATATGTTAAGTTACACCAAGACTCTAACAAGTTCCCACTTGAGCGAGGTATGCGACAAGGGGACACAATGTCACCAAAACTTTTCATCACAGTACTGGAATATGCATTCAAACAACTAGACTGGAGAGATAAAGGTATAAATATAGATGGCAAACGGCTGAACAACCTGCGCTTTGCCGACGACGTTGTACTCATTACAGAAGATATAAACGAGGCACAAGCCATGCTCGAAGAACTTGCAAAGGCAACAGAAAAAATAGGTCTCCACATAAACAAAGAAAAAACAAAAATCATGACAAACCTAGTACTGGCGGGGAAAATCACGCTACACCAAGATAACATAGAGGAAGTCAGGGAGTATAAATACTTGGGTCATGAGTTAAGAATACATAGGGATAATCAAACACACGAACTACAAAGGCGAATCAGGCTCGGATGGGCAGCGTATGGAAAACTATCATACATCTTCAAAAGTGACATCCCCACAAGTCTCAAACGCAACGTGTTCGACCAGTGTGTTCTGCCCGTCATGACGTATGGCTCAGAGACATTGACACTCACAAAAACCAGCGTAAAGAAGCTAAAAATCGCCCAACGTAAAATGGAACGAATAATGTTGGGAGTCAAACTGTCAGATCGGATTAAAAACACAGAGATTCGTAGAAGAACAAAAGTAACTGACATAATCGAGAGAATTACACACCTGAAATGGCAATACGCTGGACATGTTGCAAGGCTAACGGATGATAGAGGGACTAAACGATTGATTGAGTGGAGACCACGTACCGATAAAAGAAGTAGAGGAAGACCCCCTACACGTTGGGGAGACGACATCAAAAGAATATCAAATCGCTGGATTAGGGAAGCACAAGACCGCGAAAACTGGAAGCGTTCAAGGGAGGCCTATGTCCTGCAGTGGACTCAGACGGCTGGGTAAAGAAGAAGAAGAAGAAATAAGGCTCTTATGAACTGGGGCGTTGTCTTGATGAAAGAGAATTCCGCGTGACAGTTTTCCTTTTCTTTTTTCTTTAATGCAATCACAAAGTTTTGTAACTAATGCTGCATAATATGGACCAGTGATTGTGTGGCCACGTTCCAAAAAATCTACCAGTACTATTCCTTCGGAATTAAAAAAAAGTGTAGCTATTATCTTGCCCGTTGAAGCCTATACACGAAATTTGCGTGGAGGAGGAGATGCTGGATGACGCCACTCCATACTTGGTTGTTTCCACTCGGGATCAAAGTGATGAGCCCAAGTTTCATCAACCGTAACAAAGCGATCGAGGAAACGTTTAGGATTACGGTTAAACAAGGCTAAATTGACTATTGAAGAAGCGACTCTCACATGCTTTTGTTCGGACGTCAACATGCGGGGTACCCAACTTGGTGACACATTACGAAGCCCTAAATAGTCATTTATTATGGTTCCAATCGTACCATTTGAAAGACCTATTATCTCGGTTACACGTTTTGTGGTCAATCGACGATCTTCTCTGATCAAGTCAATCACAAAATCAATGTTTTCTTGAGTAACGCAGAATTCGGCCGACCAGCACCTTTAGCATGTTCGCAGGTTGTTCTTCCACATTTGAACGCTCGAGACCAATTTTTTACTACTTGATAGGAATGAGCAGAATTTCCAAGCACGCCAACCATATCTGTATGAATTTCTTTAGGTGTTAAACCTTTGTTTTATAGGTACTTGATGACAGCATGAAGCTCACCTTTTTCCATTTCCCAATATCTTCGTGCAACCACTACTTTCAACTTGTACAACTTTGAAACTATTAAAGCTCGACTAATCGAATTTGGCAGTTTATTTCTCAATAAAATAACAAAACAGGTGCGGTTACTAGGGGCAACATATTCCAAAGCCATCTATGCTGGGGACAACAAATACTGTACATCCCTCGTACTATGCTGGACTCAATTCATCCAAGAGAAAAACGTTGGTCCCACCTTGAGTCGTCGTACTATAATTGAATAATTTAATCGTTTCAAATGTGAACATGATGATGTTCAAGACGACGCAACGCTAAACCCTTCTCCTTCTCGAAAGGCAAATTCTGTTTCACAAGTTCTTGAAATCGACTTGTCGAGACAATACACATCACTGGTTGCGAGTCAAGGGTGTTCAATATGATTCTGAAATGAAACGCCAGAGACTATGTACAATGGACTCAAAAGTCTGCCACATCCAGAATTACTGTACGAAATATTAAATACATTTACACTAAATGTTTATAACGACAAAACATCGTGATTCACGAATTGTCGTGGGGTGCAGCAAAGTTTTGTCCCACTGGTTCGAGACGGTTCATGGGATAAAACCTAAAGTTGTTAGTGTAAATCCCCGAACCACATAATATTAAAAAACAAATAGAAAGAAAAAATAGCTATACCCCGTTGTTTATTCACACAATATATTAGTTTCGAAAATTGCAAAAATAAGGTTGAGTAAACGAAGAGATTCAAAAGGCATTCCCCAAGATTGCAAACGACAAATGCTTTCACTCTTTTAAATTTCAATTTCAAATGGTTCAATTATATATATTATATATAATATATATATAGTATATAACATATTGCAATGAATGCTATTTAAATTAATACGATAGTTATGACAGAAAAAAGTAATTCAAGCAGCAGTTCAAATATTATATTAAAATATTCCATATAAATGTCATAATTTAATTTTGAGACCGTAATCAATGTAATCATATAGCATTAGCCCTGACATAATATAAAAAACAAGAAAACAATGTAATAATAAGTGGGGGTACAACAAAGTTTGTTGGTAGTTGGCTTCCCACAAAACCCAACCCAAAAAGATAAAATAAATACTGTATTTACAATTTAATAAAGTGTTTAATATTAGTGCAGTGTCGGGGATAGGCTGCAGCGGTTTGCAATTATTCTTAGCCCCTCTCCATATTATAAAGGTGTCTAGATGTGAGAATCTGCCTAGACCTTGTCCATTAACAAACAAACAAACAAACAATAAAGCAGAACCAGATTATTGGTAATTAGCTGGAGGTCCAGTGAAAGAAGTAGAGGCCATAGAAGCCCAAGGATAGCGGCAACATTTATGCATCACAATGGAGCCCTAGCTGCAGACCCAGGATCAAAGATCAGAGCCATATCAAAAGAAGTACAGAAATCATTCTACAACCATCGCATTAATAAGTTTCTAGAAGGCTTGCAAGGTATGCTAACCATAAGTAAGGAGCCCAGACAACGAGGAAATTGTTGGTGAGCCGATACAGGCCTAAACATCCAACTGCAGAACAGGATTCCAAAATCAGGAGTACTTTTCTATTAAATTTAGTGGTAAAATTTCTGTGCGAGTGTTTTGTTTACATTCACTTTATTTACTTACTCTAAATCACATAAGCCACGCATCAGTAAGTTGTTGAAAAAATAAGCTTACTAAGTTTGTACCGCATGAAAAATATTGAGCTTAAGTCACTATAAGTGTTGACATTAAAAAAATTCCCATAACTTCAAAAATCCCATGCAAAGATATCCTGTTGGTTAAATAGGCACCTTAAAAATAAGAAAATTCAATGAAACCATAACAATTTATGCAATTAGGGCAGTATATTATAAAATAAAAACTCAGGATGTAAAAACCTAACCCATTAGATAAGAGTAATGAATTAACTAAAAGTATCAATTAATAATACATTATGATTATAATTGGTATTAAATGTAATGTTGTTTATGCATGTACAAGGTTTTGCTGGCATAGTCATAATCATAATCATAATTTCAAACAGTAAATACTCGTACCTCAATTTCTACATAAAGGTTTAGCATTCACTCGGTGTATTTCAGAATCTGGGAATCGTCTGGCCACAATAGATCATCTGCAACGAGGAGACACAGATATCTGACCGTGACCATACAGAAAAAAATGAAATAACGATGAGCGTTCAGGGAGGAGCAAGTGCAATGACGGGTAGTGCCGTAGTGCGGGCTTTTTTACAGGTATGGAGTGCAGTCATACAAGGAAAAACTAAGCCAAACCGCTCCGGATTCTGAATGAAGATAAGCGTAGCTTAACGATACTCATAATTCACTTGCCGAACTGATAATCTGCATATCGATCGACAATGACTGAAAAATAAGTAGACTTCATATGGTGGCAACTGAACCAAAAAGAGAAAGGTGCAAGGGTAGGCCAAATTACATACCGAATATAGCAGGTTACCGCAGGTGAGTTTACTTTTAAATAAATTCTGATACTAGTTTAACCAGTTGAGTTCCAGCAATTGCACAACCAACACACACATGCTGAATTGAATTTTTTATGTTCTCGAAGGACGAACTCCACTGTTAGAGTGAACAAAAGAGGATCCTTGGAAAATCTCTCGCACAGCACCAGATACAATATTTAAATAGACACAGGAAAGTGCCCCCTAGTAATTTATCAATGAGAGATCAATCAGCCCCTCCCCCTCTATTCATCTCACTTGCACCTGTAGACGGTTTTCTCCTCTTTTACTGTTATAGCTCTTAGGTGTCTTAAAGTAAATTGAAATTACTTAGAAAAAATTTCAAATACATAAATATTGTTTAATATCCAGTTACTACCAAACAGTTACAGTAACGCTCTTCAGCCATATGTTATTAAATGTTGCACAAATTGTCTGTTATCTGATTGGTCATCGTAAATCACATACTATACTTATACTGGTATTAGCTGTAGCAACCGGCGTATGTCGTAGGACAAATTTAACAACTTTTGTTGTAATATTTGTAGCCACTGCTAGAAGACGAAACATCACCAAACCAAACACGAGATCGTTCACACACAAAAAGTGCACAGTTGTCAAACACAAGTGTCCTGTTAACCGAAGCATCAAGAACTCGATATATAAGGGTGTGTCTAAACGGAGCGTGTGGGCCACCGTGAGTCCCATTCAGTAAGGCACAATGAACCCTCCTTATTATTAAATGAAATGTACTTGTGTTCGTAGCTTTAAAAAACACAATCAATAGGCATAATCAGTAATGGTTTTCTGTGATAATATCCCTATTAAAAGTAATATAAAGTTTGTTTACAAAAACTCGAAAATAGGAAACCGTGAATGAAGCCTTGATACTTTTGCCGCTTGTAATGTTGTGCATTATATAAGAGGTATGATGTAATGTAATTTAGTAATGAATTACCACAATCTAACTCAATTACCGAGAGTACTTTTAATTACCACAAATAATGCAAATACTTGTGAAGTCATTTAAGTTCTTTAGAGTGATTTTATTACTCAAAAGTAATTGAGTAACTGAATGCGGGGTTCATTATTTTCAAAAGTAATTGTCAAGTATGCTGAAAGGCAATTCAATTTCGAAGCAAATCAACAAAAAGGCATTTAATTAATAATTTCATTACAAAGTAAGTAATTACTGCCCAGCCCTAACCAGGTGGTAGAGAGTTTTAACCACTCCTCATATTAACAGGGCTGGTCAAGTGGTCAAATACCATCTAGTCCTCAAGATTTAAAGTGATTAAAAGCTTTAATAGCCCATGTTGCTTTTAATTCACTTAGCATTTGAGATGCTACGCTCTTGTCCTATGAAGAAGTTGAGGCAGCGCATGCAGGCCATTGTAAAAAAGCGAAACGTACCTCGGGTAGCTGTATAGCCTAATGTTCTTTTGGCTGATTTTGTTCTGTTTGGTTTACTATCATATTCTTATGCAGTTAAATATTTTATAGTGTTTAAAAGCTTGGAGAAATATTTACACTATCTTCTTTGCACGTCTGCTTCTGTTAATAAAGTATTCCGCGTTGGTCGTTTATTATTGTGGTATATTTTTGGAATCTTTTTTTTACTTAGCCTTTGCTTTATTCATGTCTTCCATCTTCCTTGTGTTTTCAGTAATTATTCTTCAGCGGCCCTGAATTGTTTTGCTATTTTGTTTGTATGGGAATGACGTTATTCCAGCACGGTTTTTAGTCAAAATTAGAGCTGTAATGAGCTTCATTCTACTTAAATTTTTGGTAACTTTTTATTTTAATTGTTGTTTGCAGGTTACGAATAATGTCAATGCAAAATCAATGTCACTGGATTTTCTCTGGTTCTATTTTCTGTCATTAGTAGTAGTTATATTTTGTGCTAGAATGACATAACATACCAATAACCAAATTTAAAAATATTAGACTTAGTTCGCCCATTTAGATCTCGTCGTCTAAATAAATTATTATTACCAACACAATTTTTTGTAGTAAAATTTCCCCAATTAAGAGGTTTTCTTTTTCATAATAAAAAAAAAGAAAATAGTATAAAGCACTTGTTATAGAAATCTTGTTTCCGAATTTCAAACTCGTGCAAGAATACATAGTTTTCTATAACTTATACTTTAATATACTATACTAAGCAGCAATTTGTTCTACCTTTTCTATTATTTATTTCTCGAACTGACCTAAATGTACTACATTAATTTTATAAATTCATTCACTGTACTCTTTGGTTAATCGTAGCTGTAAATATTTACTTGTCTTAATTTAGTTGTTGTAATCTCTGACATTTCATGTTTTCAAATTCAGCCCTTTATCTCTCGTAATCAGTATTAATTGACCTATCGCGAATTTGAATTTGGTTTAGTTTTATAAACACTCGTTTGAAGTAAAACTACTTAATGCTAGCCTTGCAAAGTAATACCTAAGTACATATTGATAAATTAGTAAACCAATATCTACGTTTTCAAAATAAAAGAGTAAGGGAGGATATAACTATCAGTAGGCAAAGCTAGTTGATTCAAAGAAAACAGTATAACGTAAGAGTACACTAACTAGTGGAAGACATCTGTTTAATGATTGTATTATATTAGTTATATTTTAATTAGATTCTTAAAAGGTAACTAACTTTTTTAATATGAAAGAAATATCAGTAAGTATGCTTTTTAATAGCATTACAAACATGTCATGTGATAAATAAATATCTAAATTGTATACATATTGTTTACATTTAATAGTAGTTCAAATTAAAATTAAATCATAATATTATTGAAATATAATACCAATTATAAAGATTACTAGTAACTGGAAAAGTTATCAGCATTTATAAGGCTTACATTATTACATAATTTATTACTATTTAACCTTCATTCCCAAGTTCATATATTTCAAATAAAGATTTCATAAGAATTGCTTTTTACTCTGAAAAATCTGGATTTAATCCTCTCGATACCGTACAAGAAGGCTCTACAGCTAATCGAAGATGATTATCGATATGGAGAGTAGTGAAAAACAAAACCACTATTCACTAGACTTAAACATTTTTCCGGTTCAGCGCAATGAGAAAATTCCATGCAGACCTTCAATGAATGTTCGGAATTTGTAGCTATTTAGAAATACCTCTAAGCATGAATAAAACATTTATTATTTATGCCCGTAAAAATAAAATACTTTGGCAACAGGCCACTTATTAGCTTTCACTTTGCTGCGAGTACATTTTTGTAGTCATAAATTCGGCATCAGTCGTTGTAGGCATCATTACTTATTAATAAAAATCAGGAAGTGGAAATGAAAGCTGTTCACCACGAAAACACTTAGGGATACGCATATTCTGAATAATTTACCTGCATAAATGGACGCGACTATACAAAAGATCAAAACTGAATGAGGGCACCCGCACAGGTGCGCTTTCAGCTTACTTTCCAGTCTGCACTTCCATTACACATATGCGGTTAATGCTATATGTTTTGCTCCACGTTATATCAGTTTGTCGAATAAATCGTGAAAACAACGTAGAAGTCTTTCTACAAAAAGGTTCTCGACCGGAAGTATAAATGGACGCTATTGCGCCAGCTACCCGAGAGCATATTTTTAATTTTTAAAGTATATTTGATGGCACCTCAAAAATTAAAATTATATTCTCGTATATGTTTATTTTCAGAATTAATTCAATACCTCAATACTTCAATACAGTTGCATTCACATTTACAGTAATATTGTTCGTACTCTTGTAAGATTTAAATTCTCTCTATTAATCGTATTTTTTAATATGATGTCGCATTAAATTACTAGCGTCGTAATAAACATTCGGTATTTTAATGTATTATTATTATATAATATCGAATCAAATCAATGTTAAAGGTACAAATATATAATATATATATATTATATACATACATACATTAACACGCACACACACACACGCGTTACACACACACGAGCACACACACACTTCAGCCTTAGCCCACTCGCTTCCCAGATGCTCTTAAACGAAAGCTTGCTTACCGTTTTGCAATACGAAGCTTTAGCAAGCGCCGTGGAATACTCTACGGATGTAGAGTGTTAAGAGTATTAAATAATTAGTTGATGCTTTATAGAAATTTATACTATGTTGCAAACGTCAAACTTGAATTAGAAATTTCAATTTTTGTTTGCTAAGTTATGACTATGAAGAACTATTGAATATCACAAAAGTTCCTATTGGAATCTTATATAATAGTTTTCATAGTAGTTTAGATTATTTGAAAATTGATCCAAAACAAGAACTCTTAAGAAATATTCTATAAATAATAAATATAATAACCCGAGGAGGATGTTATACAAAATATATTAAAAGATATACATATACACACGTATACTAGAAAATAATATAGAAAATACAAATCGGGGTAACTGACAATTCTTCTAGTCAAAATATACTTGTTCACAAAAACCAAAGCTACTGCTGTGATATTAATAAGAAACTTAAGTTCAAATAGGTACTTGCATTTATTTTCTGCCGTTTCCAGAACAACTTAACACCGTTACTTATTAACTAACTAAATTCTAAGTCTAGTTTAACCAACAAAACTCGGTAGGCTTTCTCAAAATTTCTAATAAACTTATCAGAGCAACTCTAAATTTTGTACTTCTGTCACGTACAGACGTACCTGACAATTCATAATAGCTCTATGAATTCTACAAACTCGAAGGTTTCACACGCTAAAATTTGTCAAGCAGTCAAAAATTTTACAATTCTCCTAAAGGAGTTTTCTCCAGCCGACACGTAATTGTTATGACCGAGTTGCAACAGTTCCACTTCTGATCACGTATTAATACTCTAGTTTCGCCCAATTTTTCGGCTTACGAGGTAAACCCTGCATAAATTTACCTTTAACCATTCCGTGAGATTTGAATATTTCCATCTTGCCAGCGAAAAGCACGTTCAAAAATACTGGCTAAATACTCGCCTGTTGTAACTTTAATATGACCACTTTGCTTACGAAATTCTACTTTAAATCATTTAAGATACAAATTGCTTATGGCTAACTAAAGTACAGTCTATTCGTGCATCCACGTATAGTTCGCTTTCACTCAAGAACCCAAATCTTAACAACATTAAAATGCAGGAAAAGGATCCTAGTTGGTACATTGGCAAAAAAAGTTGAAAATATATGATCGAAAGTGACGGTTGCATTAAGGCTATTGTGTTTCACACTAATCTCCCACCTTACTACTTTTAAATACGTATTTATCATTGTATTCGCTCGAAAAAAGCTTGTAGTAAAGCAGTTAGGTGTACCTAGCAATTATTCCCTATTATTATACGAATTATTTACTTATTTTTTAACCGACCACTATGAAAAAGAGGCATAGGACGTCCCAACAACAGATGGCGAGAGGGAGTAATATGAATAATACAATTAAATGTCTTAATCTGGACAGAACTGCCTCATAGCCTAACAGAAAGTAGAAGATTGGTAATTTTTTTCACTGATGCTAACTTTTGACAGTTCAAAATCCATTTGGCTGTGCAAATGAGGAGCTTCCGTCAGACCTTCTATTGGAAGTGATTGAACTGCAAAATGATGATATGCTAAAAATGATGTTTAAAGAAACGGATCTAAACTAATTCTAGGTATAAAATCATATGCTCGGGGATTTATATCTGTATTTGGGAGTACTTACCAATGTGTAAGAATATTTTCGAAAATGAAGTATGTAAAATCGCAATACAGATCATTATTAACAGATGACCATTTGCAAACAACTTTAATGGTAGAATGTACTAATTTCGAACATCAGTATGATGAAATATTTTTTCAGAAAAACAATTACATTCATCGCATTAGTACAAACAGTAACCAGTTCTATAATACGTTTATTAATAGCTGGAAATATTTGATTCGTTTTTTCTGTGTTAATACATATATAATAAATATTATGTAAACATTTCACTATGAGTAGAATTACCAATGTAAAATGCCTTCGAGTTTGCTACCTGGGCCGCCGAGTCTACAAATTTTAAGTTCTGGCCCTATCCAAAAAAAAAAAGTTTGCCTACCTCTGTTTTAGTCTAACAGCTTTTAGCAACTCTCTGCTCTTTAAGAATACAGCAAACATCACTCTGTTCATTGATCGCTATTTTTTGGGCGTCACCGGAGTTAGATCATCTTTGTAGATCCACACCTTACTTTCCTGACGAGTTGGACAGTTGTAAAATGGAATATATGTTTCTTCATCAGTAACGATTTTAAAAATAATAATACGTTGCCCACCATCATTCTAAAAATTAAGGGTATCGCCGCTGATTTTCTAACGCACTAGTCAGTAAGCTTATGCGGCACCCAGCTGGAAACAACTTTCTTTAGTTTTAGTTCTTGATGTACAATTCTTGAAACTGACTCGGATCAAATACCAAGGCACTCTTCTATCATGACATACGTCACTTTTGTACAGCGTTTAATGTATTTTAAATATTAAATCTTCAATAAAAGATCCTTAATTCCAAATGACAATGCTGCTTTTCTTTACAGGTTAAGCCCGTTATGAATTATAACGGGCTCTTTATCATGAATACCATAGAAACACACGTTTGTTGCTATGGTATTGATGATAAAGGGCCCGTTATAATTAATAACGGGCTCAGCCTGTAAATAATCTTGTTACCCGTAGAGACAGAGTTCAGTAAAGATACGTTTACTATTCGGAATACCATAAAATAGGTTTATGGTATTCTGAATCGTAAACGCCTGCTACTCTGTAAGTATAAAGAGCTATATTGGGCCGTTTATAATCAATATCATAGCAATATACTGCTATGGTATTGTGACGTTAGCGCCGGCCGAAATCGTATTTTTACGTATTGGAATACGTTCGAATTTGACCGCCGCCAAAACTTCGTCACAAATTGTCCGAAAACATCGCCGAGGCAGGAAGAAACAATCGAGGTGCGCAGAAATTACGAGCCGCCGGCGCCGTCGTCTTCCAGCGCATCCCTGCCTAAAATCCTGCACAAATTACGGCGTATGGTAATGTATAAATACGAGGTATCGTACGTTGTGAAGGGGACTTAACTTGACTTGCATCCAGCGAGCCGAACCAGCTTCCTGCCTGGGGCCCCCTCAGGGCCCAAATCCTGGTCCCGCCCGAAGAACCTTTTGACTTTTAGTCCCAGAACCAATCGTCCCCAGAAATCCCCGAAAGATCAAAGTGGCCCATTGATTTTCAGTGCCTATTGATATCCGTCGAGCCTATTCAGGAGTTATCTTATTTAAAATTCAGACGTGGATCATTGTTTATATATGCCTGTCTGGAATTTGTATACGTTTACTCCTCGAAACCGGTGTGGTCTAAAACTCGTACGTGGTTCGTTGTACATATACGCCTGATAAGAGTCTTAGACCTCCTCGAAACCGCTCCCCGACAACGTTCACGTAATTCATTCAGAAAACATTTTAAAAACGTGGCCCTCCAGGTCCGCGCATAAGCTTGAACAAGAATTGCGAGGATAAGAGCCCACAACGAAACTCCCGGAATTAACGTACTCGTAAAAATTCAAAGCTTCACTTACCCAGAGGGATCTTGTCCTGAAGATTTCCCGTGCTTTCTGCAGTGCCGCAATTCATAGTACATAATCTAAACCAAAAATTGTGTGAGGTTAGCTTCAAGCTAAAAGTAATTCAGGTAGCTTAAAGGAGGGTTTAGTCACCTTGAATAACGTAATTAGAAAACCCCTAGTTATCACTTAGGCACCCCTGGAATTTCAGTAACAGCTTTAAACACAAATTTGGCTTAAAAGTTATTAGCTGACACACGATATGTAGTTCCACCGCCTTTTCACTTATCATAAAAGGTTTTGCATTACACGAGGTTTCACGGGCACTGCAGGATAGCTTTGACGTAACGAGGTTACGTCTCACGTCAAATTCATTCTCAACACCCCGAAATAAGGGCAAATCTAACTTTATTTCATGCCCCCGATAAAAATAAACAACTTAACCTAATTTCTGTTTCCAGTTTAGCCGAGTAGAGGACGCTCTCCTAACTACGAACTGCTTTCGTCCGGTAGCCGAGAAGATACGACCGGAGAAAACATCGTGGCTTGCCTAACCCAGTAGGCGTCAGCCTGCCCGTGATACATTGAAATTCAAATCGTTTATTCGAAAATACATAGAATATTTTAGTTATTGTTTTAAAATGTAAATAGGTATACAAAATAAATCGCTTTGTTTGATGTGTACTTGATTGTATATTTGAGTTAACCAGACTGAACCCTGGCATCTGTGGCTATCCGAGAGTAAAAAGTTTAATAACATTGGTAATCAATCCTAGCTCAAAATTAAAGATTCCAACCGTAGAAAGCCAGGATATTACATGGCGCCCGAGCAGGGACATAAACTCAAGTATATAGTCAAGTAATTCATCGGCTTCACCAGCACGCAATCCAAGTGGCGCTCGAGCAGTTTTACCTGAAAAATAATTAGTTATCAGTTAAAGTATAATTAATTATTTTAAATGTTGTACAAACCGCGACCACAGACATGTACCAGAACCAGATGTTACCGCCGCCAGAACCGCCTGTGACTACCTGCAGAAATGTTGGAAAACGGCCCCATAGAGGCCACCAGCTTGTCCAACACCAGAAAATTAGAAACCTCCAGAGGAATGTTGATTCCAAGTGCGGAAAAGAGGAAATCCAGTCCATAGAGAGCTCCTGTTTGAAGTCCAGGCCGTTGGAAGATTCCAACCGTCGAAGGCCAGGGCGTTTACGCAACTAGGTCACCTCCAAGTGGCGCCAGATATTCCAGAAAGTACAAAAGAACCAGCTGAAGTCCAGAAATCAGCTTTGAGCACAGTACTAAGTTTTGGAGTCCAGATCATCCCCGTGTTCGTAAGTTCCCTCCATAAAAACTTCCCCCCGAGACGTCTCCTGGTATACAGCTTCACCCTGAGAAGTACAGCCAGCTACAATAGACGTGGAGCATCGTGCTATCCTGCAGCACAACCTCCCTCGCGAGAAGTTTTTGGAACGCGAACCCTTCAGGGAAATCACATCCAGTGCAACATCTTCAAAGTTGAAGCCATCTTCGCAGAACCGAGGTAACCTGCAAACATACAAAATGTCCATGAAATTGTAAGTTGGTCTCCGCAACCTCTACTAATTTCTTCCAGTTAAAGTTCAAATATTGTGAGAAAGTCGGTTAATCCCGTAACCTAAATACTTTCCCGCGATTGAACAAAACCTGAATGAATGCGAGTCGATACCGCGAGCTCAGCATCAGTAAGTAGCATTTCTTCTAGAATGCACCCCGTAGAATTTTATGAGCCCGGAGAATGAATGTACGAAAAGACAAATGATTCGATACCGCGAATATTTAGTCTCATCTAGCCTGAAACTGCTTTCACGTGGTTGATTGCAGTACATGAAATTTCATTCCGCTTATCCAGAAAATTCAAGAAAATTACCAGTCCTGTCCATGCCCGTTGTACCCGCCAGTATTATTAATTGCATGCATGTTGTTGAATGTCTCCTGAGAATGATCACGCTTTCGCCTTGGTGCCTATAAGAAAACGTGCATTTGTAGAGCATGAACCTATGGAATTGTATGCAACCGATACCGGAGTACAACTAAAATTTTTCCTGAATGTTCCCCGTGAAATTGAACCCAGTGAAGATCCAGGTGGAAATTAATGCCACAACAACCGCCTGTTGACCAGAAACTGCAAGCAAGTTTCCCTTGCATATCAGCAGTTGCCTGTCCTAGCTTTCCGAACTTGTTTTTTTTCGAGAAGTCCTGAAAGGAGTATAGGTCGAAACCGCGATTTTTATATCTCCCCCAGTTGAAAGTATTACAAAAGTATACTCACCTAGTAGACACGGCCAGAAGAAACGCCGGTTACTTCCATAACTTCCGCGTTCCCTAGAATGTATGTTGTCCGAGTTGTGTGCCGAGAATTCCAGGATCCCCAGGTGTTTTCCAAGCCGAAAGGGGTACTTCCATGAAGAGGGCGTCCACCCACCGGCTGTTTCCTCCATAGGAAGGGGCTTGTGTGACGTTAGCGCCGGCCGAAATCGTATTTTTACGTATTGGAATACGTTCGAATTTGACCGCCGCCAAAACTTCGTCACAAATTGTCCGAAAACATCGCCGAGGCACGAAGAAACAATCGAGGTGCGCAGAAATTACGAGCCGCCGGCGCCGTCGTCTTCCAGCGCATCCCTGCCTAAAATCCTGCACAAATTACGGCGTATGGTAATGTATAAATACGAGGTATCGTACGTTGTGAAGGGGACTTAACTTGACTTGCATCCAGCGAGCCGAACCAGCTTCCTGCCTGGGGCCCCCTCAGGGCCCAAATCCTGGTCCCGCCCGAAGAACCTTTTGACTTTTAGTCCCAGAACCAATCGTCCCCAGAAATCCCCGAAAGATCAAAGTGGCCCATTGGTTTTCAGTGCCTATTGATATCCGTCGAGCCTATTCAGGAGTTATCTTATTTAAAATTCAGACGTGGATCATTGTTTATATATGCCTGTCTGGAATTTGTATACGTTTACTCCTCGAAACCGGTGTGGTCTAAAACTCGTACGTGGTTCGTTGTACATATACGCCTGATAAGAGTCTTAGACCTCCTCGAAACAGCTCCCCGACAACGTTCACGTAATTCATTCAGAAAACATTTTAAAAACGTGGCCCTCCAGGTCCGCGCATAAGCTTGAACAAGAATTGCGAGGATAAGAGCCCACAACGAAACTCCCGGAATTAACGTACTCGTAAAAATTCAAAGCTTCACTTACCCAGAGGGATCTTGTCCTGAAGATTTCCCGTGCTTTCTGCAGTGCCGCAATTCATAGTACATAATCTAAACCAAAAATTGTGTGAGGTTAGCTTCAAGCTAAAAGTAATTCAGGTAGCTTAAAGGAGGGTTTAGTCACCTTGAATAACGTAATTAGAAAACCCCTAGTTATCACTTAGGCACCCCTGGAATTTCAGTAACAGCTTTAAACACAAATTTGGCTTAAAAGTTATTAGCTGACACACGATATGTAGTTCCACCGCCTTTTCACTTATCATAAAAGGTTTTGCATTACACGAGGTTTCACGGGCACTGCAGGATAGCTTTGACGTAACGAGGTTACGTCTCACGTCAAATTCATTCTCAACACCCCGAAATAAGGGCAAATCTAACTTTATTTCATGCCCCCGATAAAAATAAACAACTTAACCTAATTTCTGTTTCCAGTTTAGCCGAGTAGAGGACGCTCTCCTAACTACGAACTGCTTTCGTCCGGTAGCCGAGAAGATACGACCGGAGAAAACATCGTGGCTTGCCTAACCCAGTAGGCGTCAGCCTGCCCGTGATACATTGAAATTCAAATCGTTTATTCGAAAATACATAGAATATTTTAGTTATTGTTTTAAAATGTAAATAGGTATACAAAATAAATCGCTTTGTTTGATGTGTACTTGATTGTATATTTGAGTTAACCAGACTGAACCCTGGCATCTGTGGCTATCCGAGAGTAAAAAGTTTAATAACATTGGTAATCAATCCTAGCTCAAAATTAAAGATTCCAACCGTAGAAAGCCAGGATATTACAGTATATAGAGGCTATGTACTACATTAAATATGTCTATTTATTTAGATGAATACAAAAGGAAAAGTTCAATACAGTAATTATATTGAAATGATTAAATGTAGAAAATTGTATTAATGACTGCTTATTTAATTGAATGATATGATTGGAATTAAAGATTCAAAACAAATTTTAAAAGAAAGGTATTGCATTTGAGTACTATTTGATGGTGGTAACAAGAGTTAATAATAAATACAAAGTTTAATGTTGCATATGACAGAATAAAATTTTATTGTAACAACTTATAAAGTGGGTACCATTCAAATTTATATAACATGTAGCAGGCAGGAATAATTGTAGTCTAGGATAGAAAAAAAAATTGGTTTAATTATTGTAAATAACAAGTTGAAAAACAGTCTGTAAAAAAATTAAGTTTGGTGAAAAATAAATCATAAATTTGCCCTTATCTATTTAATTGAAACTACAATTGATTCAAAAGGGTTACTAATAATATGCACAAGGTATAAGCAAGTGAATTACGAGAAGAAAATAATATTTAATTAAAATAAAGATATGGAATGGTGGGTCTACATATTAACAAGGCATAGAAGCAAGAAGAATAGATTTGGATATAATTGAATTGGTGTTATATTACAAGTCATCAGGAGTTACATTAATTGGAGTATTATTGTTGTTTGGAGTTTTCGAGGACTACGCCTGAGGAACCAAGAATCAGTTGACAGGGACCGGCTTGCTTGCATCGAAGGGAGGAGCCGTTGGAGGTTGCAGATTGTGCTGGATGCTGGCGACGTGTACGGAGATACAAGGAGCTAAGGAAGGACACAGTTAGTTTACTATCTAAATTGGAAGTATACTTACCAAGGAGGAATTGGACGTAGGAAGGTTGCAGGAGTAACAGCTGTGTTGGGGTTCGAGAAGGAGTGAATGTCTGCCGGTGTCTTGGGGTGTAAAAAGTTGGAAGGCGGTTTGTTGGTGACCAGTGTTTTATAGCTGAGGTGTAGGATTGGATAGCAGGAGAGTGGCACACCAAGGTGAGTTGGAGCTGTTTCCAGGTGGGTCAATACAAAGAGATATGAAGTAATCTAAGATAAAAAGACAATTAGAAAGGTTTATTACAATATCATTGAATACTTATCATAACATTATTGGGTCATACAACATTGTAAAGAATTTTATCTTGTCATATAGGTTTGAAAGTGTCAATGAACACGGTATTTAATTAAAACTTTGACAGCAAGCGACTTTTATAAAATTCAATTCAAATAAAGAAAATAGCAACTACAAACTTACTAGATTTTGGCGAACCAACCCTGAGTAAGAGCACTCATACAATTGCAATAATATTTAACAATAATTTGTAATAAATAAAAAAAACTTGATATTGAACTAATAAGCACCAAAATATAATACAAAGAAACCTTAATAGTATATAGAACAATATAGACCTCAACAATACGTATGTTGCTTTAGTATTGATGATAATCAGCCCGTTATAATTTTTTATCGTGCTGTAAAACTGACAAACGTGACTGTCAGTTTTACGTCAAATTTTTCAGTTCGGATAATGCGGTTTTAGAGTCAAGTACGACTATAAAAGAATATTTGGATTCGTTACATATAAATAAAACATTGATACACAGTTAGGGTCCACCGTTACTACGGTTTTGCAGTTAGTCAGTGGTTTTACGCATCCTGGTGCGGTCACTTCGCGTCGTACTTCCAAAATTTAAACTGCGCGCCGTAAAATGCAACCTACCGCACTCGTAATGTCATAGATACTAATGACACAAGTTTGATTATAAGCACCTTAACGGCTTTCGTTAAGTGCCATGGGCAAACTTGTTCACTATTTTGTCTTCATCAATAAATTATGGTGAATGTATTGTTTCTTTTAAGTAATAGATTACCGTACTGAGTGCGGTAATATATATTTATAACCGCACTGAGTGCGGTAATAAATATCTTAACAATACTCAAATTAATTCAGCAAGTAGTCTATAACAACACCGATGAAGATAATAGTGCATTACTCAACCAGTTTAGAAAAGTTGTTTTACTGAACAAGTATGGCTGGTTTGAGAAGAAGCAGTTCAGTAAATCTACTTTTCTAACTCGCTCCGTATACTATTTTATTTCATTTCATAAGAGATGTGAAATATTAAATTTTTATATAAAAATTACACCAAATGTGAAAACATAATCAAGCTGAGCAGAACTCGTTTCTGCTTCTAACGCTCGTACTCAAAGCAGCCAGACTTGTTCAGTAAAACAGAACATTTCTAAACTAGTTGCGTAATGTACTATTGCATGCTTAACCCGTAAAAAAAAGCAGAAACATCATTTGAATGTAAGAATTTTTAATTAGAGATTTACGATTTTTAATACAATAAAACGTTGTACAATGCTCGACCGTTACCAGAAGTTTCTGTGCTCTGCACGAATAGCAAGCGAGCGTGCTCGCACGTAAAGTTCTAAGTTATGGTGTTGCAAAGAAAATTACTATAAAGTCATCATTTAATACTCACACTTCAAGGAGAACGGCATTTCAGACAAAGGACTTGTAACTAAAATACCTTCTATCATTTCTTACATATAACTGAGTTAATCACAAGACAGAGCTACTAATAATCTGTTACTCATTACATTAGCTTTTATATATTCTAGTTTTTAAAGAAGATGATCAAGTATTAATACCGATGGCACATGGACACATAGACTTTTTTTCTAATAAAAACTACATTTGTTTACGACATTCACTTGAGGACCCGCCAAGAAGATATATCCTCTTCTATTTGTTTTATTACTCGAGAAATATTAAATTTTGGATTCTTATTCGTCAATTTGTGACAGGTGAATTGAATAGTCAATTAGGTATTTTGAAAGCTGACAGTATTGATAATGTGTTAAGAGTTTTTAATAATTACGAATTAAAAAAAGACGGCAGTTTAGATTAATTTAGAGAACTATGCGGTATTTCCATGAAGCTTGCAGTTTATTTAAAGGAGCCGAGAGGGCGAAGTTGACGGGTTTAATGGTTTTCAGGTTCACCACAGCACAACCATTGTTTCGATATAATTTTCCAATTTGTCGGAAACGAAGTCCCTCAAGCGGCAGTTTTCCCGGCTTTGGAGAGCAGCGTCGTGCCAACTTGTTACCTTGATATATGAGCGGTTAATAATTACAAATTCTGAGCCTTGGGTGTCAAATAGTGAGTAGGTGCTACGTTAGGAGCAGCTGACGCACTAATTATCGTCAGCTTCTCATTAGTTCGCCTCTTTTGTGGTTCTGCGTATCTCAGCGGTTGCATCTCTTAGTTCTTCCAAAGTTTAACCCTGCCTGCCACGACACACTGCGATGAGCGTTCATTACAAATCGCTGCTTGGTTCCATCTCGCGCCGCTTTGTGCGAAATGTGTGGTTTTTCTTCTTCCTTTCTCCATACAAGAGCCGACACACGGCACCATTAATCATTTATAAGCAGCAATTGTTGAGTTAAAAACAATTTCACCCAACGCCAACGTTGGAAATGGCGCATGAGGGGTTTGCTCAGCAAAGCTGCCGAAGTTTCGCAATTAACATTGTAAGAACGGGAATTTTAAGATTGAAGACACGTTCAATTAAAGTTGCCAAACTGGTAATTCTGAGCCGTCAGATGCAAACTCATTTTTTTAGCCGTCTCCGGCAGCGACTTCGTTGAAGGTTTAGTTTTTTATATTAAGTTCCTGATATATTCTAAAAATAAAAAATTCAATAAACTCAGATTTGATGCTAATTTCAAGAAAAAAATGTTAGCTGTAGTAATTAGTATGGCAACATTGCTGTGCGTTATGCTCAAATCAAAATGGTGTGACTACTGGCATAAAATCTGGTATATATTTTAAGAAATATATGGGATATAAAAAAAACCGCCAAGACACCAGCAGTATCCCAGTATCTGAAATATTTCTTCCACCATCTTGGAAAATGGCGGCCGAGAACAAGTTTTTCTGTAATACCAACTCAAAAGCGACAAAAGATATCAAAAGTGTTTAAATTACTGAAATATTTACCATAAAAATGTGAATATTTTTTTGTTTGATAATATTGTTAAATTTTTAGAAATAAAAGATTCGTCTGTAACTTAACATTTGTTGTGCAAGTTTATTAACAATTGAACATGTCCGTATTAATAATAATAATAATAATATTTATTGATGCAGTTTATCTGTACAGAGATATTTACACATGTCAACCTCGTCAATCCATTGGTTCACACAAAGTTTATTTTAAAAAATTCACTTACATCATAGAGTGGGTTTTCGAGCAATATTTGTTTAATTGTATTTTTGAATTTAGTTAAAGGCATGCTCCTGATGTTATAAGGAATAGTATTAAAAAATTTGATTGCCCAATAATTAGGTCCGTTATGTGATTTGGACAGTCTATAGAAATCACTGTACAAGTTATCTTTGTGCCTCGTATCATAGGTATGAGTACCACTATGAGATTCGAATTTTCCATAATTACTTTTGGCATAACATAGACATGTATAAATGTATAATGAAATATATGTAAGTATTCTGAATTCCCGATATAGGTATTTGCAGTCAGCAGTGTAAGATACTCCACCTATGATTCGGATGGCTCTTCTTTGTAGAGCAAATATTTTTTTGCTACACGGAGCATGACCCCAAACAATAATTCCGTATAACATGTGAGACTGGCAAAGTGCAAAATATGCAGTTTTTAAAATTGTTGGAGATACAGATGTTGATAAGCTACGCAGAGCAAAAATGTTACTTGCCAATTTGTGGGCGATATAATTAACATGCACATCCCAATTTAATTTAGCATCAAAATGTACTCCTAAGAACTTACTTTCGCCAGAACAGTCATTATTAGGTACTGGTCGCAGGGTAAATACTCTGTTGTGAGTTTTATCTCGGTTCAACGTGAGATGGTTTGATAAGAACCATGTGTCAGCCCTATTGAGGGTAGCATTGCATTTATCTACTGCAGCATCATAGTTTGAGTGCGAAACAGTGAGCGTGGTATCATCAGCAAAGAGGATAGACAATGATCCATTTAAAAAATGGGGTAAGTCGTTGATGTAGATCAAGAAAAGCAGAGGCCCTAAGATGGAACCCTGAGGTACTCCACAGTTAATTTGCAGTCTATTCGATATTAAATTACCGACCCTTACTGCTTGACACCGATATGTGAGGTATGACCGAACCATTTTTAAACTCAACTCATCAAGGTTATACTTTTTTAGTTTATCCAACAGGACGTCATAGTTGACGCAATCAAACGCCTTGCTGAGGTCGCAAAAGGCTGTAACAGAGTATTCACCCCTCTCAAAACACCCAATTGTGTTACTAACAAAATTAACAAGTGCACTGGAAGTGCTCCTATTAGTCCTAAATCCATATTGATTATCATTGAAAAGAAAATTAGACTCGAAATAATGTCTTATTTGCTTCTCAATAATTTTTTCCAGTATTTTTGAAAATAGATGGATGCTTACAAGAGACTGCTTGAAAACTACCTAGAATCAAATACATATCGGTGGTTTATGAGGGTAGCCATAAATCCAGTAACCCAAGCATTTGGCACACAGCAGCGATTGCAAAACCTCGTCACCACTCACCAACCCAAGGTTGAGTTTCCTTACAACTAAGCGGCATAATAAAAGCGAAAGATTTAAAACATCAACAACTATCAAAAATAGAACCACGACTTAAATAAATGAAGGCGCAGCTTTTTGAAGAAAAAAACAAAGCTCCAAATGCAAATAAATGATGTTCAGGGTGGAGCTTGTAGTGGACTGTATGATTTTAATTTGGACAATTACAGGATACGTCTTAGGTGAGCCGGAATTAAAAAGGATGCAAACCAACGGTCTTGTGTAGTCTCACACAAGAAATGTAGCAAAGACTTGGTTCCGTTGGGCAGAGGTTTATGACCACAGAAAGAGATTTTCTAACTGTATTAATTTATTGACTAGAAAGTTCCTATTTATATACATAATGATGTAATAACGTAAATTACAAAAGTTTGTTACGGTATTAAAAGAACTTTACGACACCCACCCAAGGTGAGCATCGCACCACAGAATCAGTCCTGAAAAACTGGCACACTTGCCCTGAAATCGGTTCGAAATAGACTAATAGGCCACGGCTGGAACGCTCAGGGAGTCGGGCGTGAGTCACACGATACGTTCTGGGCAAGCGTGTTGTGGCATAATATATATATAGGGTATGTCGAAATCATGAGGGCGCCACCAAGCCTGTCTTAACCCGGCCAACCGGGCCTGGACGGTTAGACGGGAGCGAAGCACGCAAAATACTCCGCCGATAGGATTACTCAAGAATTGCAAGGTCAAATAACAATTTCGGGATTGCCTTATGCAAGGATTGTAATTAGGTGTCAATCCGACCGCGACTACGCCGCTGTCTTACCCACCTGCACGCTCAAAGCTCCCTCGTTCCGTCGCACAATAATCAGTACAATGAAGGGGGCGCTTATCTGTAACAGAACATGCACAAGTCGAAACAAAACAATAGTTCCCTTAGCTAACAAATCATGTATTGACTAACGGGTTACAATGGGGCAGCAGAGTGCGTCGCCCTATATCTATAACTAGACTATAACTAAGGACACCAGCTGGCGCGCGCGCTCTAAACCTAGCGACAGATGTTGAACAGTAATGAACAAATTAGCTCTCGCAACATGGACAGTCTGCAATTCTGAATGAATGCCCAAATATGCTGGCGCGACGCCTTATGCAGCGAACAGCAAAGATCAAATTAGCACTCCCGACATGGACAGTCTGCAATTCTGAATGAATGCACAAATATGCTGGCGCGACGCCTTATGCAGCGAACAGCAAAGATCAAATTAGCACTCGCGACATGGACAAATATGACGACAGTGCCTGTAGGCACCAGAGATGTGACGGCTCGCTCGCGTTCACAGCGGTAATCAGTTCAAAGACACATACCTTAATATGTAGGCGGTTAGGGAGCCTGGTACAGTTGAGTTGCGACAGGCTGCAGTCTTAGGTGGCAGGTACCTTCGATGTTCGACGGCTATAGGGACGAGTGCACATCCGCCATAATGGCGACGTGAGACACGTCACGACGCGTACGACGGGACGACGAAAAATGGGCCACTTTCGTTCTGCGGGACAGATCCTCGTAGGTCGAGATGAAGGGGGCACGACCCCTTACTTACGGAAGCAGGAACTGGGCTCAAAAACACCCACGCTACGCCGAAGACAATTCGAAACTCACACTCACAACCACCACACGAGCGTTCTCTGCAACGGACTGCGGTCAACTGCCCAGAGGGAAGCGCTGGCAAAGGTCACCTTGGTCGTGTCCCCACGTGACTAAACCTCGGCAGCCAATCGCGGGGCGATAAAATGAAACAAATTAATGCCGGCACCAATGGTATCACGCCTCAGCGGCGTGCTTTCTAGAAGATTCGGAATTCTTGCGGGCGATATGCTCGGCTGCCACAGCGCCATCAGAGGGGAGCTCCAACCGACGAGAAATGCTGCGCTTGGGGCCAAATATGTGCGAAATCATGATTCTGGAATTAGGCGATGGAGCCAAATAAAGAACTAAAAGGGTTTAGCATACGGGCACGCTGCCCTAAAGCCTAGGTGGCTATTTAAAATACCAAAATGACCTAACAAGTTCATTACATTGTCCCAGTTCAACTCGCATTTCTACTGGCGTGTTACATTTCATAACAAACGGTGACAGCAATTCCGCATAATTACAGTTTATTCACCGGGTCATTCAAGCAATGCTGACAACTTTGCCATGCATTTCCGTATGCAACCGTTGGTTTACGAAATGTACTTATAATTAATTTATAAAAGTTAACGATTATGTTTTGGTTCCTAAACAAATGACCTCAAGAGAGATGCTAATGTATTTTGGAAACTGTATGTGGCTATAGTCAAATTAGAGAAGGGGATGTGGCAATTTGTTTTGCTAAAATTAAAATCATCCTTATATATCTGCATTAAGGCTTCTTAGGACAGACGCGGCGAACTGTGAGAATCAGAGCACAAAATTGATAAACTATTGCTCACGATTACAAGAATAGGAATTAATTTAGAAAATTTCTCTTTGCTTTAGTATGTTGGTAATTGCAATATAATTGGTACTTTCAGATGATTTTTTTCCTATAGTTATTAGATAACCGTATATTTAGATTAATTACTTTTTAACGTTATGTTGATATAACAAAATTACGCCAACAAATTGAAAATTTTGTCTCGAAGTAAAAATGTTAATGCAATTTAGAATAACTTGTCGAGAGGGAGTTTTACTAAATAATTATTTACAATTAGAATCGTGAAAAAACTATACAAAATCGTCGATTCAGTATTTCACATGGAGGAGATTTCGAGGATATATTCGAAATTCAGGCAACCCAAATGACAATCTCTAACTTGACTACCTGAGGATTATAAGTGATTGACAGGTCATTAACTTTACCTGATATACAACTGAGCGGGATTAGTTTATGCAAAAATAATTTGAGTAACAGTTCGGTATAATTACAATGACAAAATTAATTATCTTCTGTAATAGTGTATCGAAAACTTTTATTTTATTTTTAAACAACATTGTAATACATTTGTTGACCAGAAACTTATTATTTTATTAGTAGAAATCGGCTACCTGTATAGATATTAGAAATTTACGGAAATTGTCAGCTAAGACAGAATTAATCTTTTTTTGTTTTTGTGAATGGCTTATGTTTTCAGAATTGCAACAAAGGGTGTTGACTTAGTGAAATTACCAATAAAAAGCAGTACATTAGTTATTTTTAACTACGGTTTACAAATGGTTCGCAGAATTCAAGCGTGGAAGACCAACGTTTGATGACTATCTTCGCGAAGGTCGTTTATCCACCTCTGTTGTCGCGAAAAATATCGATGCTGTGCGTGAAATGATTTTTTCTACAACTGACACATAAAAGTGACATTGACGTTTCAATAAGTGTGCGTGAAATTGCGTTTCACACACTAGATCGGAAATAATAGTTATTTACTATACAAGTGGGATACCAGCATCATTAATATACGTGTATGTAAGCACACAAGTATATTAATGATGCATTATCACACATGTATTGTACAAAATTTTATCTACGACTGCCTAAAATTGAGAAAAGTGCATTAAGAGAAATGTCAGATCTGTCATTTTCAAAAATATTTTAGTAGGCAAATGTCATTATGTCATTCATTTGACACTATTTCAGTTAGGAGAGGTGGTCACCCTAGCCACAGCAGCAGCTGTCACACCATGACCCATGGCGACAGATGCCCCGCTCTGCTGCAGGATTTATTTAAATTAAAACTTAAAAACAATAGGAATAAGTTGTGGAAAAACATAACCATGCAGTAATAACAAGAATCACCCCATCCATACCACATAATGTTGTTTCTTGTTTCATATAAGGCAATAAATTCGCTTCACGGAAATATTCAACGCGTCAATAGCACCTACCATTAATTCGCGTCAGTATGGGTGAAGTAAAAATACATCCTCTGTGTGATGTTGATGCTGTTACCAATTTCGCACAAAAAGTCACGTACTACTTGAATTTGATAGCACTTGGAAGTGTGAAAATATTTACGAATAACAGACGACTTGCAATTTGAATTGGTGAGTAGGTACTATTTTAATTTAGTACACCTTAAAACTCGCGCCGTAAAAGAATGAAATAGTAGTTACCTCAGATGTTCAGATATACACTAACTTTTTTGTTATATATTTCATGTACCCGGGTTTACCCGGGTACTGCTTTTGGGTACCCGGTTTTCATTTTAGACCGGGTACGACATCCCTAATTTTTACTACTAACTTAATTTGATTTTTCAAATTATTTAGTGTCACAATGTCAATGAGGTAAGTTCTGGGTAAAGTCTTTTACAGATTTTTTTCATAAGTTTCAGAATCCATGTCTTCTACTTTATTTTCTACTTCTAATCTGTAGTTTTCATCAACTGTAGCAAAAGTTCGCCTTTTAAAAGATTTTCCTAAAATACATAATTACTTGAGGTTTTTTAACTGTACATTTATTACTCATATAATCCATTATAGGTACTTAACGTTTGCTGTTTAATTTTGCAGTATATTGTTTTTGACGTGGCGTAAAAAGTTGTTTAGTAAAATATCCAGGAGCTTCGCTGACTATAGATGTTTCAATTTGACATAAAAAATTGCCTTTAGTATTATAAGATATAGCTGCAGCTTTACATCTACATTCGTAGGAATTCTTTAACGAAAAGTTTATGTTTTTTCCTGTAATTTGATTACTACTATCAATCACTTTTATTATTTTTTTTAATATACCTGGTGTCACTATAAATCATCATAAAAAAACGTCAAGTATATCAATGTATTTGCAGTTTGTTTTGGATAAATTGATAGAACTTAAACTATAAAAATATAGCTATGTAAGCTTTCATGCTTTGAACGTATTTTGTTAAAAAATATTTATGCGAAAGATATGTATGCTCCATTTTCCACTTTGCGAAATAAATTACAATAGTAGATTCTGGAAACTTTAGGGTCATCGTTATTTCAAAATTCAAGATCGCCTTATACCGTTTACTTGCTTGGTCATAACCAGGTTAAATTGGCATACGTACCTGTACAAACAAAGGGCGAAATTCCGTAGCTGATACTAAATACAGATAAGGATCATTAGCGTAGCAGTCATCTCTCATTTATAATAGTAATTGATGTTTTCAAATTCATCTACTAATTACCTATGCGAAAAGCATAAGAATTCTGTCTATAAATAGTTAATTATATTAGTCCCCAACTTATTGATTACAACATATCAATTGCATCAAAAGATTTCAGTTAAAATTATTTAATTTGGTGATTCGAAAACAAATGTATGGATGTATTGGGCTAACTTGGTTTTAAATAGAAGGTTCCTCACAGGTAGTAGATTAACAGATAAGGTACTTAGCGATATAATCCGCTTTCGACATTTCCATTGAAGGCAAAGAGGTGTATCTAAAGTTGCCTAGACATGAAATTCAAGGCGGAAAAGAAAATTTACCTTACCCGCTATGGATATCTATGAGCTCTCCAAAGCCGCCTTAAGCGAGTTTATAGCCTGTTTATCTGAAAACCAAGGTGAAGAAGAAGAGAAAGCCCAAAATTGTGTTGCATGCTGTTCGGCTGTTGTTGTAGATGCTGCTGCTTTAGTTCATTTTTTTTATACAAAAACAACGACATTCTCTGAAAATATTCATAGCAAGAACGTATTTTTACCTGCTATAGACTTTTGTCTTCGGAACTTCGAGAAAGTGAACATAGTTTTGAATACGTAGGTACTTCCCGCCTAGCCTTAAAACTGATTTGTACCAATGAAGAATCAGTTACATATACCTGTTAGTTAGTAGTGGTAAACTTGTCCAATTCTCACATGAAGAAGCAAATACCAGACTTCTTGTTCACGTTAAAACTGTATTACTGTCAAGTAATAAAACATTTTAGTAAATACAGTGAACTCAGATATGATTGTTATCGCTGCTGCTGCGTTTTACGAATTGAAGCGAATAGGTAAGCAAGTTCTTTGGTTTGAGCATCGAGTTGGAAAAAACGAGCTGTACTTTTTTCCACTCTCAATGATCCTGGAAAAACTGTGTTGCAATATGTATGCGGCACAGCCGCTTTTTCAGGCGTACACTGGCTGTGATACGATATCCTCCTTTCATGGTGTTGGTAAAGTAAAAGCGTTTAATGTATGAAAGAAGATAGAAGAAGTTATACCAGCCATATTTAATTATTAGATTGTTATCAGCAAACACAGTAAATGAATAGAATTTTGAGAAGATTCAGCTCTTCACAGTACTGATGTATGATTTAACAAGTCGAGCGGAAGCAGTACATAAGCGCAGAAGAATACTCTACACAGTCCTAAAGGTGAAACGTACAACCAACTGGGGGTAGACGTAATGAAATTGGGACCTCGGTAGGCGAGCGGCGATTGCCGTTGCAGCCGAGGTCACAGTGAAAATCGTGATCGTTCCGGCCGGAGCGATTGAGAGTTCAACTCCCGGCACGGACGGTCTAGATTTTCACTTAATTAAGGCTTAGGTTTAAGTGACGCCCACGCCCCCTGAAGTAATGCGCGAGAGGTTCCTGGGGGCAACGGTAGTCGGTACGAGAATAAAAAAAAGACGTAATGAAATTGGTAATGTGACGAAAATAGTATTGAACTATTTTGGAGAGTTTTGCCACAAGCTTCTGATGAATGCTCCGAGTTGATCAGTTGCCGATGCAAAACTGTGCGTGTTGAGAAGTGCAAAAGCAAACGGTTTAATTTTCAGTAGACTGCATTATGCGCATGTGATGGATATTATTTTTTCCACTTATGATGGCCACGTGGAAGCTCTCTTATTTTTGGCTGAATCAGTAAACTTTCTAATTTTATGTTTTTTTAAATTTATTTATTTAACAGCAATCAAAATAATACATTCTATAAGCTATTGTACTGGATGGAGGAACAATTGAATATATTGTACAGAACTATTGTAATTTTTAATAAGCTTAATACTTACATCATGTACAAGACTGAATAAAAGTAAATAAATAATTGCATGAATGGGTTCATTGATTGTAGTGTTTTGCCCCCTATAGCAATTCGCACATCTGCAAGTTAGGTTATTTATGGCTAGCTTTCAGTAGACATGAAGACTCAAATCTGCAAGTTAGGTTCACCGACATATTTAGACTCCCGTGTTACGCCACTGGGCTGTAAAATTAAAAAGCAGCAACACGCAGACTCACTACGCTGTCAATTTATCTATCAACAAATTGAATTTTCGTGCGGTTCGTTTCTGGTGTATTGACAAGTTAATTCAAAGGCAAATCTATGAACAAATTATCAGGTAATTCGAATCTCGCGCTTTATTAAGCGTCACTAGTCGTGTTTTGTTTTTAGATCGTTCGCGGCTTCCTGCGAATTCAATTGTTTTTAACGCGTCCTTTCATGTGAAAAAACATAATAATAATAATCATTCCCAAAAACTCCTAACTGGAGCATAGGGCTGAAACAAAGTTTCGCCAACGAACTCCCTCCAGCTCTTTCCACCTTGCTCTGATTCCTTAAGCACTGTTCGTCTCCATGTTGTTTATGGCCTGCCCTGTTTTAGTTTTCCTTACGGATTCCAGTCCAATACCGTTACTGCGAAAGCCTGCTGTCCCTTTTTAATTCTACATTGGATGTCGTCCTCAGTGCCTCCCTTAGCAGTAATAATACACCCTAGATAACAGAACTTGTCAACATTTTCTATTGCTTCCCCATCGATGTAGAAATTATTGCGACATAACCTCAACTTATATTTTTACAATTTCTGGACCTCATGCTTTTTTTGAAGTATTGTAAGACTGGGATCGGTTTCCTCTTATAGGACTCGTTCCTCATGGTAAGTTTTGAAACTCTAGCACGGATATTTGCTTTGCAACACTAACCTGACCTTTTTTTGTCTGCGGGAACTGGCTCGAAACAGCTTCTCCTGATGCTTGCTGCTGGAAGCGGAACCCTAGGATGCTGGAACTGCTGCGGTGTACTCCTACACGGCGTGCGGACGTGGTACCAAAATTTCAAACGCCTGACCTCAATTGTGCTCAAAATATGATGATCGTAAACTTCTCGTCGTTGGCGAAGTGTTTCGGAAGGTGGTCACAGATGAAAATATTTTTTAGGTGATGGATTTTTACACCCACCTTCTCACATATGCACTACGAACTCTTGATCACGATGGTATAATTATTTTTAATTTATTTCAATTGTAAATGGCTTAAAACTCAATTAATCTGGAGAGACAAATTATACTGTCATGAAATAATTTTTATTCAATTGTTTCTCCTCGGGTAGTTAACAACAATTGCCTATCTAAATTCATAATTGTGGATGTTAACCAAGTACAAATAAGTTACATATAAACTAAATTTTAACTTATATTATAAAAATGTACAAAAATTATTGTTTGCTCACGTTCGTGTTTAAACTAGGTTATAGCGCCACTCACTATGTTTTATTTGGATTGTCTGTTCACTTATGTCACTTCACTGACTCATTTTTTTAAACACCAATCTCGTTCATTTTTGTTGTGTGAATTTCTTGTATTTTATAATAATTGTCTGCTTTTCACCATTCTTCAAACATTACCGTTCCATTTTTTATAGCCTTATTTGATCTAGTATTGTGCTCTCTTTGCACTGTATTAAGAACATTCTGTCCTTACCTTTATTTAAAAAGTTCATAGAACTGTACTTATTCAATTATACTGACATGTAAATTTATTTAACACGCATGTAATAAACCCTTTGGTGATAGATTTGTTAAATTTTTATTGGCTTTACTTTGCACCAACCTCGTAATTAATGCTAATTAATATTTCTGTGACTCTAATTTATTGAGCTCTGCCTTATTGCCATTTATTCTGAAGTAATTCCATTTAATATCGGCAATGCTTTACCAATGTAGTTATGAATTAAAATTTCTGATGTAACTTCTTGCAGTTGCCTGATTTACCCCAGCTCTGTGCTTTATTTACTTGCTTTATTTATCTATGCTGCAAGCAGAGTTGAGTAACGGGCTAAATACCATCTCAATATATCCCTCAAAAGGCCTGGTGGGTCATCCCCAATGGGAAGGCCTCGTCTTCACTTCAGGTCAAGTCTGCTAGCCATTTTCTTTTGGGTCTGTCTTGCACGAGTGGTTGTAGTGTAGTATTCTGATGATTTTCAAAGTTCTGTTGGTGTTTCTGGCTTCGTTCTTCTTTCTTTAACGATTGGGGTATGGAGATCTTGATCAATTATGTGATTGGATATGTACCATGGTACATCGGTTATGGCTAATTTTATGTAGGAATAAAACGTTTCAACGTTGTATTTAACATGATATTGTTTTTCTAATCATTTCGGTTTATGCTAAATAAATTCCAAGCTACTTATTCAAAAACGTATTTAATTATACAAAAATTATGTCAATAACATGGATGTTAGAGGGTTGAAACAGTTTTTAAGTTTTCGCCGAAAATTTAAAAATTAGCCGCTATCTTACAATATAGTCCCTTTGATTTCTAATCTTTAAAAAAGAGTGTAGCATACAGAAGTTCATAATAGGACTTTTTATGGCTATTATTAGCCAAACTGATTCCATTTTTGAAGTTCGCGACTTATTTTTATTCTTACAAAATAGAAATCAAACAAAAAATCTTTTTACGGTAAATATTTCATTAATCTAAACATTTTTGATAATTGTAACCGATTTTGAGTAATTACAGAAAAACCTGTTTTCGGCCGCCGTTTTTTAATATGGCGGACGAAATATTTTTGAGACGTTTTGTGTTTCTATGGTTTTTATATTCCCCATAATTGTTAACATGCATACCACATTTTATGCTGGTAGCCAGGATAGCAATATGTTTATGTTAACATAGTGCACCATTGGTACAAAGTGTAAATTACTGTCGAAAATCTTAAATTGCGATAATTTTTTCATAACTTTGGTTTTCAAAGTAGAGGTTTCTCTTCTTTTTGTACTGGCTCCATTCATTTTCTCTAAGGTGGATCTATCATAGGTCCTCTGATTCTCGTTATATGATCATAACTTTTTCTTTTTCCCATTACTGTAGGCTTTACCTGCTTCTCTTTTATACTAATTATCCCTTCGTCCCGATTGTGTTTCCAGGGAGTACGAAACCCAACTGCCTGGGTATTTGCCGTGTGAAAGATACTATTTAAGTCTTCGCAATTTTCAGCAGTCATTCGGGTTATATTTTGTCGATTTGTGCTCTCTATCAATTTTGTTTCTTCTTTTAGCAGAATTTGTAATGTTTGTCGTATTCCCTCCTTATTGCCAGGTTGAGTATTCTTTCTCTCAGGCTGTGTTCAAATATTGATTTCCAAAGTATGAGGGTCTACTACTCTTGTCCCTTTCTCTTGTCGTCTTTTTATCATTCTTCTCCATCGTTCCACACCTCTTCTAGCAAACATCTTTCTTCCATGGCTTCTTGAATTAATTTTTTACGATTTTTTTAATCTTTCCCTTTTGATCCTTTCCTATAGTACCTATTGGAACAGTTACTTTCACTACCTTTACTCAACCATTCGATTAAGATGACTATACCGTCAATCTTTTCTGGTGTATTACGTCTACAGTTTCTTTCATTTCGAAGTCTCTCTAGTCTATATTTTCTCATGCTCTTGTGATGTACAGCTACTTTTTTTTTCAAAGTTTTATTATCAGTTCAGCACGGGGTGCTATTTCATGACTGCGTTAATGATTTAATTTGTACACGCTACTCACTACTTACTAATGAAGATACAAATGAGAGCTTAGATAGAAAAATAATTCTCTAACTCGGGCATAGTGTAAATGTAAGGTTAAGTTTAGACACCTAGGGCATTAATCACTATCATTCTTCAGTAGTTTGATATGCAACGATTGTCGCCCTAGATTATAATAAACTATTCTAAGTTATTATAGAATGTTTTAATCACTTTTGTTATGTACTGGTGGATTAGCGAAATGCCAGTTTCTCGGTGAAGTTAGGAATTTCTGATGAACCAGTCTGCTTCGGTATTGATGAAGAGGTAGCACCCCAAACACTACATCCGTATGTCAATACAGGCCGTATGATTGAGGTATAAATCAGTGTTCCACATTTAATTTTAAGTGGAGATTTTCTGTTTAGGATCAGTAGCTGATACAGGAACATTTTGTAATCGTCTTGTAATTCTTGTCAGTTATATTTTGTTACTTTAGGACTTGAAACACTTCCCAGTAGACACACGTACGTTTAAAATACGTTCAAAAGTCATAGTTGAAGAAACGTTATTAATTGAAATTTAAGCCTTAAACTTTAATCGAACAAGTAACTTCAGTTTCTCAACCTAAATTAGACGTTGTTTATTAGCAATCTTTTAATTTTACGTAATTATATCGTTCATTAAATGTGTTGGTTACGACATTTATAGAGCGTGTTTGTATGACCCCCATATTTTACGAGAGTTTTAGACTTCCAGTTACTGTAAGACGTAGATATTACGTTATAAAAACCCGAAAATTTAACATTTTCCACATTACGTTCAAATGACGTCAATATAAAACTTTTTTTAGATTAGTGTTGATATAACGTTTTTATAACATTGACATGTCATCCATAAACACACGTAAGTTGTACCCTTCTTCAGTTAGGTCGGTGTGCTGAACACGCTCAAGATCATTGCTTGCATGATAGTGCTGACTAATTGAAACACGTTACGCAGTATGCTGACAAGCTGTCGTTTGTCTAGTGACCTGGATTCATAGACAAAATCTGAAAATCTGTGAGTTAGAACGTTGCATTAGAAGAATATATGGTGGGTAATACGTTTTATGATCCACTAAGCTTAATTGGTTTCCCATTTAAGGTAAAACAACTTGCGACTTTGGGTGAAACTACACAGTGTTGAAGCAGATACCCGATCTGTTTTAAGATTTCGTTTATGAACTGAAATCACAGTCTTAATAGAATAAGACCTCCTACTGTCGTTAACATTTGATATACATAAAATGTCACTTTTGCATCAAGTAATACGTCGTTTCAATGTAAAAAACAAGTTGAAGTTGTGGTTAAAATGTAACGTGCGTATAGCATCACCACTTAACTAACAAATAGCCTTCAGAAAACGTCGTTTTAAGGTATAAAGCACTTATATTTTTTGTTGAAAAATTAAAGACGTTGCAACGTCAACATATGGGTGACAATTGAGCAACAGCATGACGTTCAAAAGACGTCGGCTTAGTAATCGAATGTAAAATGCACGTTAAATAGAACAATAATGTTGAAAACTTACATGTTTTGGATCGCATTATAACGTCCACACAGGACGGTCTTGTTTGGTGCTGACTTAAACGTTAAAAGACAGTCACAGGCTAACGTAGACTCAACCACATAACGTCGAAAAAACTGGTTGATTTTTGCGACACTTTAACGTTAATATACCACCTGATCCAAGATTTTTTCAACATGGCTGTGCACACCGGACTTCCTCTGTCTTACATTCATTTTTACTATATATTTTAAAAGTAAACTAGACTTAGGATTCTAGGAGATACTGATCAGAGCTACATTTAGTCCCTCTTTGACTTTGATAGTCGACACTTTTAATTTGGATATTTGGTTACAAATTACATACTCTATAATTGTCGATCGATCACATGTAGGCTCTATTTACTTAAACCGATGAATGTATTTGTATTGTAACCACCAGCTAAGTATTTTTAAAGATTTTCTATGGCACAATTCAATTATTACTATTTTTTCGTTATCGCTTAGCATATTTTTTTCCATATTTGCAAACTACAGAATTGCAATTTCTTGCAAATGTTTCCTTGAAATCGTCCATCAATATAATTTCTATGCAATCGGTTACTGAATTTTTTCAGTTTCATATGAATACACCAACTGAAACAACGTCATGGTTCATCAAATTCAGTTGTACTTTCACAATTCTGTCACTTTTTGGCTCCCACGAGTTTATGCATTGTTTATATTTTTTCTGTATTATTATGGCGACATCACTACGGGCTTTTTCTTTCTTAGGGAATTCGTTATGTATATATCCCTGTTTTTTCCTCTCTACATTGCCCTTTTTTCTAGTTTCATTTAGTGCATATACATCTATATTAAATTTTCCGGTTTTTCATATTATTTGAAAGCCTAAAATAAATCCAGTAAAACGTCAAAACAGTAAAGATAAACGGGGAATGTAGCTGAGATTTCCATCTGGCGAAAATTTAAATGGCCTCTGAAATACCGTCAAACCCTGAAACAACCAGAGAAGTGCAAAAAGTCAAAAAGCCATTATATTAATTAACCACCTAATTGCTTACGATTTTAGAGCATAAATGTGCATTCAAAGTACACACATGCACCAATAGAACTTCTAAAAATACATCTACGGAATTTAAAGCCATCTAAACATTAACAAGCTCCAAACAAAACAAAGAAATGGCTCCACCCTGAAGTTGTATCTGGAAAGTTTTCAGAAAGAAGAATACCAAAATTTACCTAAAACGCATAGGCAACCTGTATGCCCAAGAACTTTCAAAAATTATAGAATTAAAGAAGCCTAGGTAACCCAACATACGCAATGTTCAACTTTTCCAGAAATACTGTTAGAATGAAAGAATATAGTTAAAAATATATTAATGCCTATACAAAATTTATTAATGCATATAAAAAGAAAGATTAAAAATACAGCTTTAATTTCCTTCTGAGATCTTTATCCGACTGTTTCAAAAACTTCCATGTGAAGTAAAGCTAGAATATTTATGATACGCAGGTTTCTTGGGAAGTAATTTTTCAATTTTTACTTCCTTTTACTATAAAGGAACTATTGGATTCACCCCAAAAATTCGAAATTGAGTTTTCAACGGATCTTCACGTTTTAGAGTTCCCTGATCCCAAAAAACATATTTTTTTTCATTGGTCTGTCTGTCTGTGTGTCTGTCTGTGTGTGTGTCTGTCTGTGTGTGTGTCTGTCTGCCTGTGAACAGAATATCTCAAAAACGAAAAGAGCTATGGCGTTGAAACTTCATATATAAGTTTTGTGTACTATGTAGATGAGACAGCAAGCTTTTGAAGAAAATCGCATAACCGGAAGTAGGTGTTTATTCTTGTGATTTTTCAGTTTTTTTCGATTTTTTCAAAAACGGCTTTAACGATTTTTTTTAAACTTTACATTTTTCTTACATTTTTAATGTGTATTGATGTGAGATAGGTGATTTTCCAGTTGAATACTTCTAAAGTGGGTTTCTTTTGTTTTTTTTCTATTTTTTTTTATTAACTCCTATTTTAAATAAAACACCCGGTATATTATTACATTTTTGAATTCACCTTAAAATTCTAGAGAAAATTTGTCTCTTCAACTAACACTCGATTTTGTACCGTTTTTGTAGAATTTGTAATTTTTGAAAATTTTTAACAAATGGTTAAAAATTAAAAATGAAATTTTTGACTAATTATAAGATCACTGTAAAAGGAAGTTGTGTGAGTGTATCACACCAGATTTTTTTTCATGCAATTATAAGGATAAAAAGTCTGTAAAAGACTTTACCCAGAACTTCCCTCGTCAACATTGTGGTAATAAATAATTTTAAACACCAAATTAGGTTAGGAGTAAAAATGTTTTCACGTTTCTCATAAATTAAATAAATTTTCAAATAAAAAGAAAACGTTACCGGTGGTCGAATCCGAATGGCAGGCGGACCGCGTGTGCTGCCCCAACGTTTTGTGGGATATTATGAGGGGTTGCGCTATTTCTATCTTTTCCACGAAGCACCGACCATTCGAATTTCTGTGTCGCAGCTATATTTAGTAACGAGCTAATTTGTGCCTTCTTTTGGTATCGTAAAACAGTTATTCTGTATTTATTGGTTCCCATTTTTGGTAAGAATAAAGCCTGCACTATGTACAAATTATTACTTGTATCTATTACTAAGTTAAATGAAAAATAAACAAAATTTTATTTTTTAAGGTGCTCACCTTGTATATATTCGTCTGAATTTTTTCCGGTTTCATTCCAGATATACAGGGTGATTCAAATTAAGTGCGCACCATTGCTATGTTTGTTATTATTGATTTTACAAAGTAGGCTAAATTAGCAAACTAGTAGTGGTTTTGCTGCTGATTAATATGCAATTGAGAAAAAACAATCGAATAACTCGTTGGCGACAAAATTAAAAAATATATATTTTTAAATGAAACCCTATATATTTTTCAAAAACTTGAAATAAAAATAAATTTGTGATATAATAGTCTTAATACACTATTGTCTTAAAACGAATACTAAAGAAGTTATCGCAAGTTTTAGTTTATAGATAAATACATTACATACATTATTCTACTGTAAAAATTCATTGCAGGCTTGTTTTAAGTTTTTAATTGAAATAAATAAACAACACTAATTACTTTCGACAACCAAACGTACGACAAATTGATTTTGACAGTTCTGATGTTTACGTCATTGTTTTTGTTTTTAGTAGCCGCCTACTATGAATTTTTCGTAAGTACGGTGTATTGCTGATATAGGTAAACCAAAATCTCCCCTAACTTCTTTAATATTCATTTTAAGACAATAGTGTATTAAGACTTTCATATCACAAATTAATTTTTAATTCAAGTTTTTGAAATATATATAGGGTGTTTCATTAAAAAAAACTAAAAGTTTTTAATTTTGTCGCAAACTCGTTATTCGATTGTTTTTTTATTAATTGCATATTATTCAGCGCCAAAAACACTACTAGTTTTCTAATTTAACCTACTTTGTAAAATTAATAATAACAAAGATAGCAATGGTGCGCCCTTAATTTGAATCACGCTGTATACTGGGTGACCACGAAAGTTGTTACCCCCTAGTTTTCCCATAGTTTTGAAAATAAAAATGTCAAACTTTTAGGGTGGTACAACCTGACACCAACCATTTCAACGTTTTCATGGCCTGCTATCTAACAGTTATGTTGTTTTAACGAATTTACGGCCATCTTTGAGATTTGTTAAAAAGTAACTCAGGAGGCCATGAAACAAATGATAATGTGTAATACGGCATTGAAAAGGAAATTTTTTGCACATTTCAAATATTGAATCAAAATGGTAGGTTTCTATTTAAAGTAAAAAAGTTGCTACCACTTCCGGTTGAAGCGGAAGTGATTTTAAATGTTTGTTTACGCTAAAAAATGTCACCCTATAAGTGAATTTTACCCTAAAAGTTTGAAATTTTTATTTTGAAAACCATGGGAAAAACTAGGGGGGTAACAGCTTTCGTGGTCACCCGGTATATACTACAAAATATTGTCTTCCTCCTATAAATATTTTTTTAGTTATACCGCCAACAGACAGACAGACATACAGATAGACAGACAGACAGACAAACAGACAGACGGAATTGAGAAAACCTGTTTTTCGTCATCTAGGAACCTTGAAACGTAAAGATGTGAAGAAAACCCGGAAGGTGATTTTTTCGTCATTGCAATACTTCTTTCGTCTTTCAGATAAGGGAAGTAAACAGTTAAATTGTATATGCTGCAAATGCGAAATTTCCCCAATTGCTGTACATCATTTTGACAGATACATACAGTATACTATTGAAATGACCTATGTGAACCACGTTTTTTAAACAGCGAGCTGGAATTTAATTCTTGGTTGCAGAAAAAGAAAATGTGGTGTATGAAAATTGTTCGGAAGTGAATAGACGGAGCTGCCCCGTTCTGGATATCCTGCTAACGCAGCAGCTCTTCATTCGAGTTAACCCACAGAAGAATCCCGTAGAAATGTTACTTTAGCACCACAATGCATTCCCTAATACAAGTCTGAAACCCGGGAAGCATTCGCCAAATTGGGGTGAACTGTATTCCTTCGTCCACCTTATAGTCCCGTTCTAGCTGTTCCTGATATACACATATTTCTGGCCCAATTAAGAATGCACTTTATGGGACAATGTTTGAAGATGGCATAAAAAGTACAAGAGCTGGTATAGTAAAGCCATGCTAGCATAAGGCGTACTGTAAGTACATATGTGTTGATGCCGATTATGTTGAAACCTGCACTTACATTGTGAGTAAATTTCAGGCATTTAGAATAATTATTTTCTGAGAAGAACTGTTGAGCTTTGTATTTATAATAAAATAAGAGCTTTATAAACAATTACTCGTAACATAGGTACATCCGTTGTTTATTCTGATGCAACGCTTCTTGGTCACATGTGAACGTACTTATCTTTCTATTAATAATGGGCAAAAATTATTGTACTAATGTTATGCTATTGTGCAACCTATTAATTTTTCCAATTGCAAATTTAATGTAGAATCCTGCACAGGAGAATTAATCACAATTGTTTTATGTACTATTCGATTCGTTTTGGTCGGCATGTAATGGCTAATGTAATAACTAACAACAACTTATATTTGGCTTGGCGTAAAATTATATCGATACTTTAAAATTCTAGAGAATACTAGATGTTCAGTGGAAGCAACAAGAATGTACAATAATACCAATACCAAGACGATGAGTTACAAAAGGTATCAGAGCCAGGCCATGAAGTAGTAGTTTTTATTTTGTAATTCGAGGTTTTAAACATTCAGGTTATGTTAGTGTTAGCATTTACTGGTTCAACATTTGCTAACAATACTAAAAAGAAATATTCGAGGTACTGAAATAACTGTTTTGGTCATCCTTGTAACTGCTTTGTTTCGGTAGTTTGTGTTCTGATGTTGAAAATATTCTGAACAGTATTACCGTAGTAATTGGGTGTGGTGGTCGTGTTTGCAGTAAAATATTAAATTATATGTGATAAAGCGAGTGTATATCTAGTATCAAACGGAAAAACAAATGTACGGAGTAATGGACAAAGTTTTGTGTTAAATTCGCGAACGGAAACCTCTCATTGAACTAAAAATGTCATCCATAGTTAAATACAAATACAGATCGCGTTAAACCAGCGACCTTATCAACAATTTCGCACGCTCATGGAGCATTAACCTCAGTTCGGCTTATCACGTATCACCTTTCCGCATTTGATGCCCCCAATTATCGGTCACAATGCCTTTATAACTAAACTGCAACAGAAACGTAAAATTAACAGATCCGGCTCATAACTGTAACTGGTGGAATACCGCCCTACACGTAGAATGTACAGACATCCCCCAACATGTTTTGGATATCATTGCTCGATCGAAGTCCACTAATATTAAGGTATATTGCAATAAGTGTTCAACTCGTGAAAATTTCTTAGTTCAAAAAATTACTTATTGATACCAGCAAAAACTTCTCCGATCGTCGAATGGCTCTTGGAAACCGAATTCTGAATGCTCACCCCTAGTCGGAAGCGATCGAAAATATAACCCACGGGTCACTCGAACGCGTCAAACGATCATTTAATATTCTTATTGCTGGAGTACCTGAAAACCGAATTCTGATGACACATGTGTATTCACCGACATCATAAAATCTGTTGCTCCGACTACTATAAAAAACATTGAGCCGACACATATTCACCAACTTGGTCAATCTGCAAATATCGTCTCGTGAAGTCCAACTGAGCCCTCCATACGTCGGTTAACAACTATTGAAAAACAAAAACAAGCTACTAAACACTAATTTTAAAAATCTGTAAAAGGGGTTTACACCATAGTTCTCTCATGAATAAGATTAATTTGCAAATTAGAAAAAATTTAGTCAGCTGGGATTCGAACTCCGCGCTCCCAAGCGAATATTTGATGGAAATGTTCGAAGAGTTTCTGCTGCTTTATAAAGATACAAATTATTCTGTCCCATTTCTGATGTTTAGCCTGTATCTGTTAGGTCTACCTACCTTTATCTTTTGCAAATAAAAGAAGTGGAAGTTGTAATATTTTGAAAAATGAAAGACAAGGGGTAAAAACATCTTAACGTTCTTGATAATACTGAAACAACAAAAGAAACAATTCGGTAATTCAAACTAAATCAATTTGAAAATAAAACAAATCAAAAAGCGGGCCGAAGAATCGTCATGCAAGGGACGTTTCTTGGAATATAAACGTTGTTTATTGAAGTTCAACTAAACCGCACGAATGCTGTTTACCACGTTTTAGTCAGAAATCTGCCTGCAAGTCATTTGTCTGTATTTGGTTTTTCACAATTATGTTACACTGATTGATTATACGAGAATAATGTCATTCGTAATAACGACAAAAGTTAAATTTGAAGATTAATTTATTTGCGAACAAAGACAAAACCATTAAAAGTAAGTACTTATGTTCTTCATCTATTTATTATAACTTACAGGCGAATAAAAACCGAAATAATGCAGTAATTTTCTCATAAAGCAGCTATAATCACAAGAAAATTGAAAAAAACTGTAAATTGTTTTATTCTGAACGTCCCACACAAGTGACTCTAAAATATTTTAAAAATAAAAGAAAAATAGGTGTAAAATATCGTAACGAACCCAATAATATTGATACAATAAAACTAAATACATGGTTATGCAAATTACATTAATTATCAATTTAAAAGAATTTACCGGCAGTTGGGTTCCATCTGCATAACCTGCGTATGCTATTGTAACCCTATGGATATATTACAGTAGGCCATGCAGCCCTACTGGTACGTGTGTGACGAGCGGCTGTATTTAACAGAACAGTCTTATTGTTGAAACGTTTTGGCCCATTTGTGACATTATCCTGTATCTATTTTCGTCAAATTATTACTTTCATCTATTTCTCAGATAACGCAAAAATAAACAAAACTTATTATTTTAAGGTGCTCATCCTATACAGTGTCCTCCAAAAGTCGAGATAATATGAGAAGATTTTTTATTTTTGATGTCTCCAAAAACGTTTTACGTCAATAATTTGTGCTTGTCTAAAAACCTATTTAGCTCTTATCATATATACCGAATGATTTTTACTTATTTGGAAAATGGAGTTTTTCGAAATTGTCAAAATCCGAAAAGTGCAATTTTTCGTCTAAATGAGATTTTTCTTTATCCGATTACGTGGTCTAAAAATTCCCCATTTAGACAACTGTAAAAGAACATTTACAGGATTTTTGTAACGGTAATTCATTAACAGGGCTAGATTAGACTTTCTTGAAGCCATTTAAATAGATATTAATTAGAATTTTTTCCCAAAAAACGCCTTGCTTAAAAACGTAAAAATTATGCAAACATACTACTTTTCGGTAAATAATAAAAAATCTACAGAAGTAATTAACATTTTAAATTATTTTTCCCAATTCTAATCTTTAAAGTGTTCACATAAAAAAATGAATTTTAATATTAAGTCTTGGTATGTGAAATTTCGAAAAATTATTAAAAAAATGAAAAATTATTATTTAGCTAAAATTAAAAAAATTAGAGGTTTTCTGGCATTAAGATTGTTTAGTTAGATAAGAATAATACACTCTAAAAAACCCCATTGAAATCTTACTTAATTTCCGAAAAATAGCACTTTTCGAATTTTGACAATTTCGAAAAACTCATTTTCTAAATAAGTAAAAATCACTCGGTATATATGATAAAAGCTAAATAATTTTTTAGAGAAGCATACATTATTAACGTAAACAGTTTTTTTGAAAAATCAAAAATAAATTTTTTTACCCTTATTATGCCGACTTTTTGTCGGACACTGTATATTGTAATTTACCCTCCCTTAAAATGGGGTTTTAAATAAAATATAAAATTTATAATTAGGGCAAGGAATACTACACTTTATGAAATGAAAGTTTCAATTAAGAATTGCCTGTAAAACTCAGGGTAAATTAAATGTAATAATAATTACCCAAAATTAATGTTTTATTGCTCTTTCCTTATTTTATTTATTTGCAATAACTTAGAGCTTAGCTCCGGCGAACATGCAACAGTTCTTAACTCAGGGGGTCGGTCCATAAAATTAGTAGAAAAATCTGTATGACAATTACTTTCTGATATTAGGGCAAATGTACTGTTCCCAACTGACAGTTAAATAACCTGTAAATTTAGTGCAGTAAACAAGATGATCCGTTAGGGCCAAAATAGCATAAAATTTAACCTTAAACACCAAAATGGCAAGAATGCATCAGGTAAATAGGATTAATTTTGTGACGTAGCAACGGCTAACCTCATTGTTTTTAGTATGACGCAAACCAATGCGTGATTCGCGTTTGTTCAATTTTCTGCTAAAACTGCAACAGCACCCTCAATTCGCACCTTTTAGGGACGCCAGCTAAATTATTCGAAACTCGATGGATCTTGGACTCTGAAAACACGTTGAACTTCTCGGCAAAGGTCTATTCTTGACGAACCCCAGTTTCTACGATGCTGCTGCTCCTAGTTTTTATGGAATCCTACCGTTTTTGAAGAGGTGCTGCGCTGTTGGTTGGCACACTGGAAGGACGCCACGGCAAATACTCTCTTGGAAATGGGTTGCTGGTTCTTCATGTAGCACAAAAACATCGGCCTTCTGATGTCTGGAACTACCTCAAAATCGTCACCGACGTAGGCCCGCACTCAACGACGCACCAGGTGGAAACTTGCTGGGCTAATTGCACTATCTTGGAAGCTCCTACACCCTCGAAAATTACACCCACAGATGCTCGGCAACTTGGTGAATAACTTTACACAAAACTTCAGAAAAGACTTTTTATTCACAATTTAATACAGTAAATGTGGAGCTCAATTTGCACCCAACATGTAAAATGTAAGCTTGTTTGATTCATTATGACAAGACTCTGTCTCGTAACTAAGCAACTAGATTTATAATTGTTTAAAAGAAATTAAGTTTGATAACATGTTCGAACTTATGAACTACAGTTTTGATGTTGTCTTTGCATTTTCATTAAATTGTCCTTTTCATGGGATAAATGTCACCACACTTTACTCTGCTTTTAATTTTTCCTTTGGTTTATAATGCACTGATACACTTGAGTTCTTTTAGCATCCCACTAATTGTCTTTCGATCGGCGGCCTTACATTTTTCTATTGCTCTATTGCAATTATTGTTTTGCTAGTACTGTTTTAAGTTTACCTTTCCATTAACTTGCCGTTTTGTGGCTTACAAACTTTTAATACCTAACGCTCATACAATTTCTATACTTAAAAAATCATTCTGTATCATTTTATTCACATTATGTTTGACGTTACTAAGCTCACATCCGTCAGTTACAAACTAAATTTCATTGGCCCTTCCAAACATTTATCATATCTGAAACTCTGAATGTAACCCTTCTGAAACCTGCCTTATATCATGCTAACTTTTATCCCTCCAATTATTTGTTACTGCTGTTCACATCAAGTGCATTTATTAATGTAAAGTACTGATTATCTTGCGATAAATAAAATGTTCAATTCTGTGCTCATGTTGACCTTATTTATTCTGTTACATAGGTAATCAAAATTGCTGTGGGCAGTAAACCAATACAATATATGTGTCTCAAATTTACTCGGTTTCATGCCAGGTAGACATATAATTTGCATGCAAAACATAGTCATCCTACAACAAATAGCTTTTGAGTTATACGCCAACAGACAAACTGACAGACAAACAGGCGGGCGCAATTGAGAAAACCTGTTTTTCTTCATCTAGAGACCCTGTACCGTGAATATCTGAAGAAATCTCGGAAGGTGATTTTTTCTCGATTACAATACTTCGTTGGTGTTTCTTAATAGTTTGGGTACCAACTAAAAAAAATCATGTATCAGACAACAACTCTCGCACCATTAAATATGTTAAGGGTGTTCCTAAGATTGTTGACGTAACCTCGAAAAATTAATTACCAACATACTAACGTATGTATCAAAAGTTTTCGGAAAAAATAAAGTCTAATATTGAAAACCAATGTGGATTTATTAAAAACTTTTATCTAAAAAGTTAATCTTACATCTACATTAAACAAAACTAAAGTTTTAAACTGCAGCTAAAGGGCCTTGGTCTCTGATAATTCGTAATTTTGCATGAACATGTCCCATTAGAGTCTGGACCGTACCAACATCTATTTCCCGGATCTTATTAAATATTCGTCGCCGCAATTGTTCTTCGTTTTGGGCTTCCCAATCATTATTGTATACCTTTCTACTCAAAAGTGCCCAAAATTCCTCGATTGGTCTTGCTTGTGGTATTGTCGTCTTTTGCGACAAAATTGATATTAATGGTTTCCAGCCATTGTCGAGTGATTCTAGCGTAATGACAAGAAGCCAGATCAGGCCAGAATACTAATTCATCATTAGCATGATGAGTATTAATAAACTCTAGTAATTTTGGAAGGCATCTCTGTGTATAAATTACTGCATCTACCGCTTCTCCTTTAACACGTCCAACATACGGACGCGAAATTCCTGCGTCTGATATGGCACACCAGACTAATACTTTATCCGCAAATGTCGCTTTACATTTAAATGTGGTTTCATTAGGGCAATTTCTAATACCATCAGTATAGAAGCCATCGTTCCCTTTCATTTCGGCGTTCGACAAAGTGAAATATTACTCGTCGTTCATAACGATCACTTTGTTTCCATTAAAATATAGACGTATTAATGCTCGACAACATCTAGGAATTCTTCGTAGCTGTTGATCAGAATATTTTTAGCATTTCTTTCTTTTTCTAAATTGCAATCCATTATTCTTCAATTCCCTACTAATAGTCATATGAGAAACTCGAAATTGACACGATAACTTGCGTGTTGAAGTCCCCATCCTGTCTTAAGCTCTTTCTACCAAACCCCGGAAGCATAAAGTAAAACTCGTGAACGTCCAGTTTTTGGTAAATTTACGCACGGAATACCTTCTTCGCACTCGCGAATTGTTTAATAAATAGTCGAAATCGAAACATTCTGATCTCTGAACATATTGTTACATTTTGACGTTCGTGCTGTTTAAAAATTATACGACGCTTCTTGCATTAAACATTTATTTACAACGAGTAATTATTATTATTATCTACAAACAAACGAATTATCAAGGCAGAACACAAATTACTTAACCTAACGATACACTATTTATTTATATGCGCTGGATTAAACATCAATTAATTTATGTGGCTATTTATTCACAACTTAAACATTAAGGATTTACATGGTTATATATACGAGTTTATTTATATTACGCGCTTCGAGTCTGATGAGAACTGGATGAGAACTGAACTGTCTTCCCGCTCGCGAGCATTTATATCTCACGAATGAGTCTTCTAGAACAATCGAGACTTCACTCACTTTTCCGGAAAATGCGTGACGCATTCGCGTGTGTTGACTACGAGCGCGTTTTCGAAAGCGTGAGTCACCCGTTGCACCTGGCTCAAAGGTCGTTCTGGATCGATCCGGAAGGCTGTGAGTCATATGTCCGCAGCGGCTCGGCCCAAGTTCGTTACAATATTCACAATATCACCTTTGGGCATTAGTCCAATCAACGCATATATGTTCTTACGAATATCCAACTTGTAAAACATGTTATCAGAAGCTATTCAGTTAACGTGGTACGCTACACTAAATATCAACTAATATACCTTATTTTGTTCCACAGACGACTAGATATAAAACTATTATCGGTTCGTATGCCGTTGTTGAAACTTTTCCGAAAACTTTTGTTAAATACGTTAGATATCTCAATATTCTACACCAATATCTCTCCTCTTCCGGTTACATTTGACGATCTTCGTCTGCAAATCCTTTGTAGTACTGTCAAAATTGATGCCTGCCGTCTGTATCGCTCAGACGTCAGCATAAAAAAAGGGGCGGAGTATGTATGTATGGCGATAGTTCCTAGGAAAATTATTTTTCATAAAAGAGCTTAACCTTAAAACGAGTACCATTGATTTCTTGTGGTTATCATTCTCTGGTCCACTACGCCAATTTACTGTCCCTTGCATTGGTAAACCTCCCGATAGCGACCTTTATACCATGAAACGTTTTTTTAAGTAATTGAAGAAAACTCAGAAAACATCGACAACCTTATCATTCTAGGTCACTATAATCTTCCCAAATTAACCTGGCCCCTTACACAGTCCACCACCGGAGAAAGTTACTATTTTCCTATATTTTCGCAACAATTTGTTTTCTCACACGTTAGAGAAGTTCACACATACTATCGACTCTCCGCATAAATCTAACAAACTACAGAAATCTCTTTTCAAAATTGAATACCTAAGTCCAGTTGGTAAGTCTGACCATATTACTATTCTTGCCACTCTGCAACTCATACCTGTTACAAAATTAATTTTGAATCTCTTAATTCCCAACTAACCTCTCACACCTGGCTGGATATATCATCAAACGATGTAGAATTTCAATGGTCAGCATTTTTGTCGACCCTTACGACCCAAATTAATGCCAACACAATTGCTTTAACCCGCCCAAAGTGTCCCACGAGACCTTCGCTCTCACACGAACTACTCTCTAGAAGTAAATAGAAGCAGCCGCTTGTAACGGCTGAGTTCGCGCCACCCTAGTGTTTTGAATCACCTTGCTATTATTCATTATTCTGCTAGGAATAAAACTAAACTGTATCTCTTACATTGCAGTAATTAGATTATAACGTATTGAGTATTTAAAACCTGGAACAAATATTCGGCGCGCTTGAATAGTAAAATGCAAGCCAGCGGAATATGGCATAAAAAAAAGGGGCGGAGTATGTATGTATGGCGATAATTCCTAGAATCTCATGTGCTATTAGCAGAACTGCATGCGACGGAGTGACGTAACGGTTCGGTGCAAATTTTGAGCGAGCGGAAGCGTGGGAGACAGTTGCATGCCATAAGCGATCTGTGCGTGTCACCCGAAACGCAGGTACCCTACGCAAGGTATTTAAGTGCCAGCTTGGCGGAGCATCTCCAAAATTCAGCTTTAGTTCATAGCCAGAAGCTGCTATTCAGACGGCCGCTCGAGCTTCAAGAAAGCCAGTTGACTTTGTCAACACCCCGGAGCTGATATCTTGGGTAACTTGCTACGAAATAAAGACAAGTTTAGTTACTGTAATTACAAGGTAAGGAGAGAATCAGCTAAACATTTTTTTTGTAATTTGCACAACTTAATTAGTTCATACTTATCTTCTTAAACCTGCAATAGGTTACTTCATGATAAAACCATAAAATGAAAAGAAAGTATAAGCAAACACAAGTATTATTCAGATATAAAAATGTAAAAATTTTAATAAGGTTACGTTTCGCTGCAATTGTAACAGCTTCTTCAGACAAAATTATATAATTACAACATAAAGACATTAAGGAAATTGAAACGTACAAATATTGTTTTAAACATTAAGTATTAAAAAAGTTTTTATTTATATAAGTAATGAGAGAATTTCCTCAAAAAGTTAGCAAAAATTTTTAAAATTAATGAAAAATAATTAAGAAAAGTTCAAAAGATTATTAAGGGAAAGATTACCAGTGATAACATTTTAAAATTCGTGGGGAAATAAACAAAATAATGTAATAATCAACACAAATGTCTGCCATATGAAATCACTTATAATTCAAAAATATGACAGCAACAATTATAAGAACCATCAATTGTTCTTTAAAACTCCCAAAACTATTTTGGATTAAATATTAATGTACAACAAGGGTGGATAGTAATTGGAAAAGCGTGGATAGTAAAGTTTTAAGTCCCAAGATTGGGTAATGTTATTGTGTCCTTTCCGGAGTAGCTAGAAGGAGAAGGGAAATAATTATGTTATAATATCATTGAAAAAACTTTATATTACCTGTGGTAAATTTGCATTGGAAGGATTTTCGATTAACCTTCGTAAAACATGTATGTTTACAACGTTTGAATAAAACTGTAAGGGTAGTGTGGGGCATCTTGAAAAGGAGAACAATCGGTGCACACTTGGCAGGGTTACAAGGTACCTCGGCAAATCAGAAGGTAACATCTTGAAATCCCAGGGTGATCGGGGCTTGTTGCATCGTAGTTTTGTAAATCTGTTATGACATGAATTGAATAATTATTGTTGTATGTGTTAAAAGTTATTTTAGGGTAATTAAAAGTGGTAAAATAGCAAATAAAACTCTCAAAAACTTGTCGTTGAAATGTTAGGTTAAAGTTTTGTTAAAATAAAACAGGTGGGGTTTTTTTTGTTTGGTGGCAACTCTGGCTTTGCACGCTATCATTTATCTATGAGCACGCTTGTAAAACTGACAGTTAACTTGTAAAGATTTTACAAGTTAGTAACTTGTTAAAATAAACTTTCTTGATTAATACAGTGACTTGATAAATTGATGTTTACAAGTGAGTAACAAATAAAATAATATAGTAAGAGTAGAGCAAGTAGCGAAAAAGTTGGATCATTTTTTCATGGCTACCAAGATTTAAAGACATATTGAAATAACCAAGGTTGGTTAAACTGACACACGCATTGCCAGTTTCACCAACCTTGGAAAATACTATTCATTTGACGTAGTGTGAATCAAATCCGTAAATTTTCCATTTTTTTTTTAAACTTTAGTAATTTTCAACAACAAGACTGGTTATAGCACAAAGGGCTGCAAAAGGAAACCCAATAAAGAATTTATACTTAAATCCGTTCCCAAAAATGCGTTTACGCCAGCTATTTGGAGCAGAAATATAAGAGTTAATTTGAATGGTAACTCGCGGATATGTGAAAAACATTTTTCTAGATCGCACTGGAAAACTCTTGTGTTAAACTATCTTCTGGTACTGTACCCACAATTCTTGCAATTTTAGAAAAATGTTGTTCACATATCCGTCGGTTCCCATTCAAACCAACTCCTAAGGTTCTGCAGCAAACATCTCACGTATAAACCGTTCAATAGTTATTTTCCCGATAGGAGGCCGTGTTAGGGTGATGAATTTATTTCACACTGTAAATATGCTGTCAGTCATTAACAAAAGTTAGGTTATGCTCATTTTATACAAAATGATAATTTTATGTTAATGTACAAAACGTGGTTGCCAGATTTGGTTTTGGATTTTGTGCCACTTTTATTATTGGTTAAGATAAATTTTATGAAAGACAAATTGCTGATTCTGAATACGTTTCATACTTTGAGTACTGATGAGTAGGTATAATGGTATAATGAAAGTCGGTTTTTTATTGTAATTATAAATTGTATACAAAAATATTTAAATATTACAATTTATATATTTTTTCGGTATAAATAAAGCTTTTACAAGCCACTTTAAGCCCATTGCATAACAATCTGTCTCCATTGTCCCTTATTCATGATTTTATTTCTCCAGTCTTCTATTCCTTTCCTTGCTTTGTCTTCCATTACTGCCTCCTTCCACCTATTCGTTGGTCGCCCTCTTCTTCTAGTTTCTTGCGCTCTGCCTTCCAATACTATCTTAGTAGCTCTTCCATCTCTCATTCTCCATATATGCCTAAACCATCTTAACCTTTGAGCTTTAATGAAGTCTACTATATTTGGCTCTCCATACTTTTTTTGTACCTCTTCGTTTGTAAGTCTTCTCCAATCATCATCCGTCCGAGTCCCTCCAAATATTTTTCTCAGCATTTTTCTCTCCCACCTACTTATCGTATCTTGGTCTGCCACATTCATCGTCCATGTTTCACATGCGTACGTAGCTGTGGGTCGAATTACAGTCTTATAAGTCGTAGTTTTGCATTTCGCGACATTTGTCTTAAGGACATTATAATATTTAACGCGCCCGGACATCTCGATGCTTTTATTAACCTTGATTTCATTCCTTGTGTGTAATTTAAGTTTTCAGAGATTAATGTTCCTAAGAAAGTAAACTCCTTAACTCGTTCTATTCTCAAATCTTAATATTACGCCATTATTATTGATTTCTTTATTTTTTCCATTACTTCTTTGTTAAAGCTGCTGAATATTGTCAAGTGGAAGTTGAAGAATGGATTTTTTTAAATATGGCCACAGAAGAAAATCACAGGGAGTTAAGTTACAATACCTCGGGGGCCACACTGTAGACATGTTTTGACTAATAACTCTGTTTTTGTAAAACTCTCCAAGTAAATTTATGCCCCATCTTATTGAAAGTACGTAACCCTTTTGTAATTCATTGTCACGTAACTCTTCAAAAAACGGCGACAAAATGTCAGTATGATATGGTTGTGCATTTAGAAAACCTAAAATTTGAACTATTAAAATAAAATTTAATCGTTTTGCTGCACTCAATTACCTTAAAAAAATATAGGACCTATAACTCTTCTTTTACTAATTGCAGCCCAAGCCCCGATTTTTTGTGGGTGAAGCGGTTCTTCAACATAAAAATTGGGATGATTAGCGCTCCACCCACATCCTCATACTTTGTTAATTAATATAGCCAGATAAATAGAAGTATGCCTCATCAGTAAAGAAAATTTTCTCAAACGCATTATCGTTATTTCCTAAATTATTGATAAGCCAGTTACAAAATTTCAATCTAACCGGCGGATCGTTTGGCAGCAGTTCCTGATACACTTGCAACCGGTAAGGAAAATAATGCAAATTGCTTCTTAATATCCTATGAGATGTTGAATATGAAACATTTAATTGCTGTCCTAAATGGCGAACAGATACGTGTGGTTGTTCTTGCCCAATTTGTCTCGCATTGTTAACTACTTCTTCAGTGCGTATGTTGCAAATAGTATGTATCATTTTTAGGTCGTGGGCCAAAAGGTTTAATTTCAAAATTGTTCCGCCCCATAATATTTCTAATAGTTCTTTCAGATATCTAAAACAGTACAAAGCCGAAAATTAAAGCAAAAATTAAGTTTTATGCATAAAAACTTATGTCCCAAAAGTCACTAAATTTCACTGAGGTCGGTCCTGTCGGATTTATAATGCCTGTAAGCCTTTTTTTAGTACAGTCATTTGGTAGTTTTACCTGGAAAGTTTTCCGGGAGTTTTGAAAATGGGTAATTTTATAGATTTCGATGTTTTCTTTCCGAATTTCAGCTTTGCCACCTCGTATCTTTGCCGCTCGAGCCGCCATTTTGGAGAAATGGCACCTAAAAGCAGTTTTTTGACAATCTTTCCTTTCCGACTCATTTCACGATAAAAACATTTATATACAAAATGAAACTAGAGAAATTTTCCTACAGTTTATGTAATAAACTTTTTTTTTTTTTAAATCCAGTTTTGGCATACGAGCGCCGGAAAGTGTAGTTCAACACGCGTTTTGTCCCAAAAACTAATTTCCACGCCACCTTGAGGTAGAGTAAACGACGCTTTTTTTTATCGTGGTATCCCCAGTATGTCTAATCCACATGCAATTCACTATTCCAAAATTTAGCGCATTCTCCTTCGCTTCGCTGTTCTTGTTGGACCAGGTGTTGCGAGTTCAACGTCACAGACCGAAATTTCTTCCACATCATCCGCGATGGGATTATCAGTTTCATCACAATCCTCTTCGTTCTCGATTTCATCATACGTTTGCTCGAAAATAGTCTCCGTTTCTTCCTCTTCATCGTTATCTTGTAATGGAACTTGCGAGTTATCACAGGTACCACTACAATTCGTGCATATAACGGATTACCTTAACCCAGCCTTTCTGCATCCACATGCTTTCTTACATCTCTTTTTGCATTAGCAAGAAATAAGTTTTAACAAGCTTTCCGGAGCTAGGGACTTGAGTGTGGTAACAGGAATTAGCCCGTTCTTGTTTCTTTTCCATCCCTAGGTTCGGAACGAATGTTGTCGTGCTGCTGCTTCTGTTAGTGGTAGCGACGCTGCGACGCAATATTAAATTTACTGATGTTGTGAAGCATGCATATCTATAGTTGTTTAAGACATACTTTTCTTACTTTTCACATTACTGTAACTGTATAATTCAAGAAGGAAACGTTCTCCAGCTTTAACAATGATCTCTGGATCAGCATTTGGATTTTTGAATACCTGGATAACCTCGTTTAAATCTGGATTTTTTTCGAAGTAAATTTTAAATGCTGATGTTGTATCACAGCCACTGAAGGCATGCACGAACAAAATATGATCTGCGGTTGTTTTATCTATGATACTTTTTGTTGAGTATATTTGTTGAGACATTTTTCCTTTTCCTGGTTTGAGAATATATATGTTTGAACGCGTAGATAGAGCCGTCAAAAGAATAAGTAGATCTAAATCTTCGCCGACAACTATTACGAAATCAAATGCCGATGAAACGCTTATTGCGGTATTGACGATTAGCGTATCCGCATCTTCCGTGGCTTGTTTGACCATGAAGTTTTCAGCTTCAAATTTTGTCTTCAACATTCCAATGAGGCGGTTCTTGTTTGCATCATTTCCCAGGAATTTATTTTGTGACACAGTTGGGATCATTGTCTCGTCAAAAAGTATGTCTACTGAAGCAGTTTTTCGTGAAATACGATAATGGCATTGGATGTATATTTCGATCGAACATAGGTAACGTATTTATTGTAAATGGATGAAAACGATTCACCGTGATGCCAAATGACTCGGTGTAATAAGTATCTTCCGTCGATGATATAGATCGTATTTTCAAAATTTATATCTCCAGAATGTTGCTCAAATGGCTTATACATAGAAGATTTAATACATTTGTGCAGGCCTTCGTCATTGAAAAGGGATAATGAAAATGGAGCAAGTTCGTACGTAAGGAAATTTTCAAATTCTTTTTCAGATTATTTTGCAATGCACATTCTTTGGAAAATTAATAAAGGATTAATCGGGACAATGTCGTCTTCTATCCGGATGCCTGCATTCATAACACCAAGTGATTATATTCGGTCATTCCGTTTGAATTTTATGGTACAGAAATCGCTGCCAATGATTTTAGAAATGCCAGCACTACCAATTTCTTGAGACATGTAACAGTTTATCTTTTCATCTCCGATAACACCAGTGTTTATTGACATGATTTCTTTTAATTCTGGAAAAGGTGGATGATATCACAATCAATCCATCTAGTTTTTTTAAGTCGTCATTGTCACGATTAACCGAAGTTCTCATTTCGACATGCTGCTCGGAACTGGAAAAAGCTACATTGCAAAACTTTTCAACTTCGTCAAAAATATTGTGCAGGAATACCATTCCTAAAGTCAACTTGGAAAGCACGCTTTTCTTGACTCTTCGACCATGAGTAAGGCCGCCAAAACATTTCATCGTCCTCATCAACGATTGCTCAATTGTCATATCTGACCACGTACCACACCAAAATTTGTCGGAACGTCTAATTGTAAAGTATCCTTTAGTTGTGAAAAGTTCGTATTATTCAGCTGTCATTCTTCCTTCAAATTAAGCATATCTTGCAAATATAAATGGCAAGATTTTGCATATAAGAAGTGGCCATTGGCATGAAAATAAGGCATCATTTACTGGACAGTGTCAAGATGTATAATGGTTTGCGGCGCTCGTACGCCAAAAATACTAATTTTACGAAAAAAGGTTATCACATAAATTGTAGGAAATTTTCTCTAGTTTCATTTTGTATATAAATGTTTTTATCGTGAAATGAGTTGGAAAGGAGATATTGCCAAAAAACTGCTTTTAGAGGCCATTTTTCAACATGGCGGCGCGAGCGCCAAAGATACGAGGTGGCAAAGTTGAAATTCGGAAAGAGCACATCCAAATCTATAAAATTACCCATTTTAAAAACTCCCGGTAAACTTTCCAGGTAACCTCTTTTTTTAGAACCAAATGACTGTACTATTTGTAATTTGTAGTTTTGTGTCACCTTAATGACTTTTGGCATATTTACTTTAGTACTACAATTTTGTTGACAGATAGATATCCATAACGCCGATGTCCATACATATTATGCCTAGTTGGCAAACAAAGTATGAAAGGACTGGCAACATTGCATGTTAACCTCAAAATGTCAAATTAGACACATTCGTGAGCCTCCTGTACATAACAGCTGCTTCTGACAAAGTGTCAGAAAGAGTTTCTAGGGAGTTTTAGTTTTATTAAACATAAAAACAAAATTCCATGTCTACCTACTTGGCAAATAACTATTGAACGGTTTATAGATGCATTTTTGGGGACGGATTTAAGTATAAATCCATCCTCCGATCTATTCATGCAGCCCTTTGCACTACAACCAGCCCATGTTAAAGCTTACTAAAGTTCAAGAAAATTTAAGGATTTGATTGACACTTTACATTAAGTTAATAGTTTTTTCCAAGGTTGGTGAAACTGCCAATTCGTGTGTCAGTTTAACCAATCTTGGTTAGGTATTTCAATATTTCATTAAATATTGGCAGCCATTAAAAATGATCCAACTTTTTCGCTATTTACTCTACTCTTATCTAAACTAATATGCAAGTGCAGTACTATATTTTTTCATTTTTTTCTATAATCATCTATCTATTTAATTTAGTATAATTTAATTTATTTACAGTAGGTATAGGTTTAACATGGACTCTGCAATAATAGTTCATTAATAATAATTATAATAATTTTCTGTCATATTATTTTATATATCACTAATTTCAAAATTTTCATTCAACATTAAAAGTATTTACATTTGAAGTAATATCTTGGGCAATGAAGTACAATAATAGTTTCAGCACTACCTTCCTGCGAATTTGTGTAATATTATGTCCGAGTCTCTGAATATAAACCTGAATGGGTAAGAACATGGCGTCAAAGCCAGGAAGTAAATCGTCTGCATTAGTAGCAATTTGGAGAATGTATAATGATGATGAGAGATTACAAGGGAAAACCTTGTTTATGTATACAATTATTGCTAACTGTCATGAGTAGTTCTGCGAATTTACGGGAAATAATATATTCATCATTGAAACGTGTTAATTAAATTAAGGTCATAGGAGGTTTTTTTTTTTGTTATGGCAAGTGCACAAGTACAATTTGTATTAACTTGGTTAACGACTCTTTTGCTTTTGAAAGCCACAACTTTTTATTTCTAGTCGTCAATTTATGTGCTCCATAAATATTTGCCCAGGATCATTAGTACGTTCATGGCTGATACGAAAGGTAAATCTAATGAATCTATTATAACGTTATGTATGTAATTAAAGATCTTTTAAGCAACATGCATGACGAACCCTTATCGCCGTTGCTTTCCGTAGTAATGAATTCGTACAGCACGGTAGTAAAATGTAAATTTATTAAGAAACAGTCTTATCTGGGGTAAGAATGTCCTGACACATGCTTTTCCAACACGACACATTCAAATAAGTTACATTACAAGCCCCAAATGTCTTCAACATACTTCTGCGTTAAAACGTCACTAAATAATGACCGTAAAAAGTAAAATCTGCCAACGGGGATAAATTGGAGAGGCGGTGACAAATTTGAGACTGAGATTAAAATCTTTAATATTATTGCAGAGAAACATGCAAAGTTTTGTAATTCCAAATGAAGTAATGCAATTTCAGAAGTAAATATAACACAGTGCTGCAACTACTTATTAAAAAAAATATATAAGAAGAATTGCACTTAATATTGATTGGGTTTTACAATAGTTTTTTTGTTGGATTCTCTATTTATACAGATTGTCTGCACGTACTAGCTACACACGATAACTAGATACAGAGACGGTCAGACTGTCAGACAAACAAACCGTCTCTGTATCTAGTTACCGTGAGTACCCAGTACCTGCAGACAATCTGTATAGTCGAGACGTTTCAGAAATATAAAGATAATAAAATTTACGATATAAAACACCACCGAAGAAGTACAAACGTAAGTAGAACTAGGTATCTAGGGTTCATTCGCCTGATAGACTAAATTAGAATAGTTTCCTTAAACGTCGTCAAATAAACACGCGAGACAAAACATAGTAAAATATAATGCCGTCTAGCAAAATAATGGAAGTATAAAGGAAGTATTGTAATATTTGTAATCGCGAAAAAATCACCTACCGAGATGTCTTCAGATCTTTACGTTTCAGGATCCCTAGATGACGAAAAACAGGTTTTCTCAATTCCGTCTGTCTGCCTGTCTGTGTGTCTGTCTGTTTGTTGGCGGTATAACTTAAAAACTATTTGTTAGAGGAAGACAGTATTTTGCATACACGTTATATATCTTAAACCGAGAAAATTTTAGACAAATATATACAGGGTGAGCACCTTAAAAACTAAATTTTGTTTACTTTTTATTTAACTTAGCAATAGATACAAGTAATAATTTGTAGATATCGCAAGCTTTATTGTTGCCAAAAATGGGACCCGAAAGATGCAGAATAAATGCGCAGGTAGAAATAGCCCATTCTCCTTGCAAAGCATTGGGATTGCATACGCATCCGCTGGCCCTTCAAAATTCACCAACGGTAATGTTTTTTATTTGAAAATTTATTTAACTTATTAGAAACGTGAAGATATTTTTACCCCTAACTTAATTAGAGCTTTAAAATTATTTAGTGTCACAATTTCCACGAGGAAGGTTCTGGGTAAAGCCCTTTACAGATTTTTTAAAATTCCTATTCTAAGGTTGATCACTCTCCCGGAACACCCCCCAGAGCAAAATCTTAGCTACGCCAATGAATTTGTTGTTATTTTGGGGGTGACTAGGCTTTCTGCTCGGATGGTTTGCAAAACTATAGTAATTTTTCATATTGGTGATATTGCTTAAATATCAATTTTATACAACCGGTTATGGTAGTTATCGCGAGGTATCGATTTTCTTACGACACAATTCATTTTTTTTCTATGTATCGTTAAACAGTTTTTGAATACACGGTTACAATTCCGGAGAGATTGACCACCTAGAACCGGGGAAAATAATTATTGAAAAAAATGTCCTTATACACGGTATTCCCTATGTAACTCGGAAAATAAGTAACATTTTCAATCACAGTAAGCATATGTTTCTTACCACTTTGATCAACATTTTCTGGGGGCAAGAAACATTTTTGATAGCTAACTCGGCGAAATTTGGAAGCATTTGACCACCTACTTTTGTAGGTAAAAAATAATTAATACCATCGTATTGAGCTTTTACGAAATAAGACTCCAATGATACAGGAACACTGCAAACGAAACGTCTGAAAGTTGGCCTTGTTTTTTTGCTTCCACGACGCAATTTTCACATAGGTACGCATGTCACGACTGAACAATTTTGACAACGGATTTGCAGAATTGAATTCAAGCCGAGACGTTTTTCGTTAACAATGTCTGTCAACAAAAGGCCGTGTGCACATTTGTAGCAAGTCACGTTCTTACCGAGTTCCGTCAGCACAACAATACGTCGCACGACACACACGGGTTCATCTTGAGGTTTCTCATCTTCAGACGCGTTTCACTTTGCCGTAACAACCGTTTTTCACCTAACCTCACACCTTACTTTCGTAAACCCGCGTAAGCTGAGACTACGTCAGTGTAACTAAGTCGATACGTTGGCAACACTTACAGTCCAAACCAAAAGTTTTCAAGATGCGGATACAGTTTTTCATAGATTTCAACACACACGATCAGAATAAGTTTTGGTTCAAACTATCTGAACTGCCTTAATTTGCATACACCCTACGAAATGGTTAAATGTAGAAAAACCACGGCCTGCTGAATTGTGTGACAAATGGTGACGTTTGTCAAACAATTCAGCAGGTCGTGAGAATATCTAAGAACCGATTTAAAAAAATATATCCCACTGACATTCCCATAGTGATCACGCAAAAAATGTAGACGTTGCCATGGATCCTTCAGTTAGGTATCGCTTGCACCTAAATAGTATTGTACGAAAAGCTTATAAATTTAAAACTTTTACCAGTTTCAGGATATTAAGCCTTTGTTTATACAGGGTGATTTATAACGGGCGACCAAACTTCAACAGTATGTTGGGGAGCTCATTTTGCGTAAGAAATGTTATGTGAACATAAGTCGTATTCCATTTAGTTACTTAACTACAAGAGATCAAAGTTTTATTAAGGGGCGGGTCAAGGTAAAACTACTCAAAGTAGCCAATGTTTTAAGCTTCATATCTACTACGTATCTATGTGGGCCAATCATATCAAACTAGTTTTTGTATGTAGTTTTATCTGTTAAACGATATGGATTTCATGGCAATTTATTGGTAGGAAGGTCATTAAAAAATATTTTAAAAACACCTTGCAATTTACCTCCAAAGAGTTTTTCTCCCAAACGGCTTGTCCTTTTTATATCAGAACTATTCTTTTTCACAGTTCTAGTGTATGAGATAAAAATAGAATAAATTCTAAAAAAATGTCAAAAATGAGTTTGAAAAAGTGTATATACACAAGTAGGCTGATAACTAAGTCATAAATGTATATGTGCGATAATAATCCTTTACCGTACATGACAACCATTACCATACTGAACCAACTGTATTTCATTATACGGTAATATTAATTTCCCGTACATGGCAACGATTTCCATACCGCAACCAACTGTTGAACAAACCACGGATGTTATGAATCATAACAGCCTTAGATGTCTTAAAATCCTCGCTTTACGAGCTCAGATTTCAAAAGAACATTCCTAGATATGTTAATACCTATTACTTGATCACATGCATTATTTAAACACAAGAACTAAGACTATGTTCTGTGAAGCACTTGTTTTATCTAATTATTCTTGTTGCTCACTCTTAAATAGGCTATGTCTCGCACAGAATAGACTACAACAAATTCAACGAGTGCAAAATTCTTCTTGTCTACGTTATATTTTTGGAATTAAAAACTTAGCGCGCATATCGCACTACTTTTTGGAATTAAGATGGCTTAATATGGATACTAAGTAAAATTTACAAATTGTTTGTCATAATCATAAAATAAGGACAACAGTAAACCCTGAACACCTTTTTAGTAAAGTGACATTTCGAACTGATGTGCATGATTTAAATCTACGTAATTTAAACCCTAATATCACAATCCCTGTTCATTTCGTTACCATGTTTCGAAAAAGTATAACTCTCTGCCGTATGATATTAAAAGCTTAATGGTGGTTCCTCTAAATTAAACGACATATGCGCCAAAGACTTTTTTATTGCAGGAATCGCATATGTTAAATTTGTTTTTTGTGACTACCAGATTTGTATCATCTCATTGATTTCTATGCATGCGATATCTTTTGTACAAAATGAAATTTATTTTATTTTTTGGAGAATTACTTAGGTTATAGGCAATTTCTGTAACTATTATTGCTCAGTTTGTCAAGGCTTGAGAAGTAGAATAAAGCCTAACTAACAATTAGGCATATGAGTTCCGCCTTGTGATTCTTGTATTAACCTACTTGTAAATATTTTCATTGTTATGTATTTACTATTTGATGTGGTTATTAAACCAATTCCTGTTTTCTTTTTCTTAAATAGAAGAATAAACACATTTATTATTATTACAATAATATGTATATGTATCCGCTAATACACAAAAACCATATCATTTGCTGCATTAATATATGTGTTACAGTCAAATTTCCAATTGCAACATAAAAATCTTGAAGGGGTCCAGTTACTCAATGGGTGTGTGGGGGATGTCGACTGAAATAAGAGGAAAGCTGGCTCATGATAGTCAAAATGAGAAGGCGGATATAAAATCATGTTAGTTTAGGGTGAATTGCTGGATTGGATGGATGTGAAGAACTTGGAGGCTTGGACGGTGCTCAAACTCCAGCTATGACTTACCTAGAGAATCTATGCAAACATTTACTTGACTTCAGGGTATGCAAAACTGCACTGCACTTTACAAATATGAATCATACAATAAATTTAAAGGTTTATAATTTATATTATCGCGAAACAATGATATTCGAATGCGTCTGCTATAAAAGAGTAGAATGCAACTAGCTCGGTGGCACCAAATGAACAGAATAACGTAGAAAACTACAAATAAACATATCGCGGCAATGCCAAATTTCATTCAGCAATTTCCATACATTTTTATCCTAAACCCCTTAAGTAATTTAGTTTCACGATGCAGTGTGTTCCCGAGTTTCGAAGTAAGTTTTCCACGAATAGTTCAGCGCAATAAAGGGGTTCACAAACACATGACCTTAATAACTCCAAAGGCGCTCAGGGCGACCGTGAGGTTTCATTAAAAAAGCTATGTGGATGCTACCAATACTGCAGGGATGGATTGTACGGGACTTGCTCCTGCTCGAAAGTAATACCACATGAGGGAGAAACGCATTGAACAGCACTAGAACTAGGTAATGGTAAGTGAGCTTAACAATAACTCGGAACCATTTGCAGAACTGATCACTTGCAGATCTTCTTGCGATGACTTCCAAAATAGTCAAGCTCCAGATAGTGGCAACTGAGCCAAAGCAGGAATTATGAAAAGGGTAAAAAGCTTGAAATAATTCCAAAACGGCTCAAACAAATACGAGTAGGAACTCCCATTACATGACCAGCTTGGTAGGTGACGGCAGGTAAATTCTGGATATAAACTAATGTTTAATCCTGACAACCCAGAGACTCTGAACTAATCTTTAGAAGAATTTTATTTACATTTACCATGAGTTCTCGGAAAATTGTACTACACGCCACCAAAAGCACTATCTTAAAATGGACACAAGAAATGCCTCTCATTATATATTGCCAATTTCCAAAATTCACCAAAATTTCTTCAGCTGAAGGATTTTGAAAATTGCAAATTGAAGATGACATTGAGGCAACCTAATGTGCACCTTCAAAACGTGGCATGCAGGCATTACAACATACGGCAAGATTGCAGAAACGCAGGACAATTAAGGAAAACTAACAGCTAATATTACTTGAAATTTAAAGGTAACACGTGAAAAACAATTGACAGCACAGAACTATGGAGCAGTGGATTCAATTAAAGTTTTGTATAGTGTATGGCATAAAAAATATATGCAAATAACCTAAGTGTTGCCTCACCCTGTACATTTTCTAAATATTATCCAAAAGCAAGACCAAAACGTTTAAATGTATTAGAACTTGTGATAAACATACTGGTATTTGCAATATAAATATAAATAAGAGTAGAGTAAACGTGGTATGCACTAAAGATCACAATTATTTTTAGTACTAGCAACTCAACTGCCCGCATGTATATTTTACTTTAATTTTAATTATTCTCGGCATTTAAATATCTACGCAACAAATAATTGCAAAACGAAAAATCCAACAAAAGCAAGTAAGCGTTTCGAAACACAAACGAATAATTTACCTGCTGAAACCTTTAGTAAATAACAAAGTTGTATTATACTAAAAAATAATGAGACGGAGGACAGGCGTAAAATAGGTAAAGAATATTTTGAGCCTCCATTTTTTACTATTTAGCATTCAATTAAACATCTTGCCTGACTTTTTTGTCTACTACTATCATATCGGTTACTTCTTTTCTTAAACTTTACTTTATGTTTTACTGTTTCAGATTTTCTGCAGTTTATCCGAAGGCAGCAATAGTACCTTCGTCCTGAAAAGTGTTAATGATGCTTTTAAAATTTAATATCAAAGAAGTGAAATAACCGGCACAGGTGGCAGAGGCACAGAGGCACTGCCTAGTGTTGATAGTAGTTGCTTTCGGTACATTTCTTCCTCTCGGAAAATGGCTTGTGATAGAGCTGGGTGGCACACATCGACTGTTCGGTCCCAAATTCCCGCCAGTTTAACACTTCGTCATTGTCGGATTTAAAAAGCGGGACCAATAAGCAAGTATCTATGAGGTGCCGTATCTCTTGACATATTCCGTTGCGGAATTTCACCTTCGAATTACTTTGGATTTGCCTGTCTGCAATGTTTTTCGCATAGCATGGACCACCAGTTATACGCTGCGGCTCCAACCCAAATGAATTTTTGCCGATGGCTGGACGGAACCGCTGCATGGGAAAAAGATTCGCTGAACAATGCCGTCCTGATGTTTTTAGCTACCTTTTAATATATCTGAATGTTTTACTGCCTAAGAATATCGTCTTCAGCTAATATCTTAGGCTTTTTGCATTGTTTTATTTAACTCCCATTTCTCGCACTGGCAGGGCTGCCAAAAGACAGTAATTAATGAAAGTTGTGGATTATGTCACTTCACGCCTTATACGCCAGCATGACGTCCAACTGTATTAAATTGTAGTGTAAAGCTCCTTTGCATGTGTTCGTTCTTTTGCGATTCGCTTCCCCCGCGCTTCTTTTTGATTAGCGCGGAGCGAAAGAATTTGGTTTTTCAGAAAAGGCGCTCGACCTTCGATAGGAAAGTGCCTGGAATAAGAAATTTGCGAGTGGTTTTCTTCAATGGCAAGCACTCGTCGAGGATGCTGTGATCTCCGCACAATTTCAAGCCTTCTGAGGGATTTGAATGGCTTGACCATGTAGGCTGTTTTGTAGCCGTAATTAGTTTCTGTCGACAAATGAGGCCAATTTCCATTTTTGGTGAGATATTTTTCTAGTTTATTTCGCTTCCGAAAGCGTTGTTGGAAATATCGTATAAAACAGTAAGTACATGCAATTTGAATTTGAGCAATTTATTGAGTTGATAAGGGTATTGCCGCTTCATTATTGACTGTTTTGATGCAAAGGCCTTTGAATATAGAAACCCGCACGTGTACGTAGTTTTATCAATGCTCATGGTATTTTCACATAGGGATAGCTGACATTGTGTATGCACCTTGTAAAAACCACACGCAGCGTGTTCTTAGGCACCCGGCTCGAAGTAATTTCAATTTATACCGTTTTCCAGCCTATCGAAGTGAGCTACGTTTCGTAACGTTAGCTTGATGATTGCATTGTAACACCCAACCCTTCTTTATAAGGGTATGAATATTTATTTACCATGGGATAGCTCATATATCGGAGAAGAGTTCAATCGTTCACTCAGATATACCAAAAATAAGCAAAATACACCAACGGAGTATCCTGTATAACAATTTATTTTGTTTAGCTATGATACAAAATTCAATATTCGTGTAATAAGGAAAATGAGATGTATATTGAATAAAATTAACATTCGGGTAATGAAATAACGTCGCTGGTTCCTGCTACTTCTGCAACCAGCTTTACATCCGTGCTGGGGGTATCTGTCGACGTCGAAGGCGTTCCGCTTCGGGAGCGTCGTGCTCGGTCGGATTTCTTGCTTGGAGTCGATCTTAGCGTCTGCGTGAGATCTGACAATTTTTCGTTCGGCGGATTTCGACTACTGTAAATAAATAACATATTAAGATTGTTAACGCGAGTACTCACCCTATTTGTGTAACTACAGTTTGTTGTTAAAACACTCCGGGAGATTCGCCGCACGGCGGGGCTTCGGTCGGAAGTTGTTTTACCAAAACGACGTGGTTTTCGAGGTTGTTAACCTTGACACCTCCAGGTGCGTTCTTTGACGGGGATGTGGGCCAAGCCCGTGGGGCTCCCAGGCAAGTCGACTGCTTTGTCTCGCGCTGTTATCACGGTCGGACCTTTGGCCTACGCTGTCTTATCTTCCTGGAACACGCCGCCGCTCTCGATAACGCTAGAGGTCGGCGACGTTTAAATTTGCATATATTATTTAATATTCGAGTAATTCAATTCAAACAGAAGCTAGCGTTACAGCATGGCATCCAAATGTCAATAATTGCTACATATCACACTTATTATATGTTACTGTAATTGTGATGGAGTTGACCCCCATTACTCATATTTTGTTACTACTAGTAAGCAACGGACTTGTCTGACTTATTTTATTATTTAACCATTCTAGGCTTGCGAACTAATTGTATATAATTTACTTTTGTTACTGCTGACTTGTTGAAATTAAAGTTTACCGTTGCTACTGGTTATAGTTTAATAACTGGTGCCCAAATTGTTAATGTTGTGAAGATTATTTTCTAACGCTAAAGATCGCTGCCTAGTTCTTACTCACACCATAATTCTGATGAGTATTAGAGCTAGCTAGAGCTGTGCTATCTCTCGTTTAAAAGTGGTGCAGTTGCAGGCATAAGTGTATTTGCATTGCCTTTATTTCGAAGATTCTTGTAACTTGACTCACGGCTAATATTGAAACAACTATTAATTTCAACTGCACCTGAAATTAATAGTTGTGTCAATATTTTAGTTGTACATTACCTAATTTATTACCAATTGCTGTGCGTAACACCGGAAGCAGCCAACGCTGTTTTTAGCAGAAGCATAACACATATGTAGGAATTGAAGTAAGTTTCAACACTACTAAACCAGTTTTCCTAAAGCCAACAAAATGTTTATCCTGTTGAAAAGTTTTTCATTCTACTTACGGATTTTGTATCAGCATTTGCACTCAACAATTTTTCAGATAATTTTATATCTCTCTGATACATACATATTTTGACGTTCAGTGAGCAAACAAAATTATGGAATGGCCGTGTGTTCCCCAACCACCTTCTTGCTAGATGAAATGTCTTCAATGGGTTTAATACGGTAAGGTAGTTCACCTGTAATATATAATTAACTGCATTACTTGTTAACGTAAACAGAACTGCAAGCTGTGGTCATATGTAAATATTTACTTAATACCGTCAGAGTAGTAGAAATTTTATTTTATTTTTTCCTTTAGGGAAACGTGTTTACGTTCGTGATAGAATTATCTCCTGAGCAATTACAGGATCTAATACGTTTAGGTTAGTTAGAAGAGTTTACGAATAAACAATAACAATATGGATCTAATTTACTAATACCAACAAATTACTATTATGAAGGAAACTGGTCCAGACATATTTCATGCTAATTAAGCTATGCATATAGACATGTTCATACATTCCCTCGAACAACAAATAACGATCGGATTCTGTCATAATAGAATTAGACAATACAAAATTGATTGGAAATGTTAAACAATAATGCCCAGATAACATTGATGGAAATGTGCACTGTACAAAGCTTCATCTCACCGGCTATACAGCCTGCTATCACATTGCGTTCATTCCCGTTATAGTACTTGCGATAACCGCAAACGCGAATTTTTAAGGCTAGAATGATAGGCTATAATGCTAAATTTTATCCACGCGGAATCACTTTACAGCGATCTCTTTACAAGAAACAACATACATAACAGCTCCAATTATGTATTGCCGTAAAAATTTAGTACACGCCGAGATTGCGTTTTATGATTATCTGGCCATAAAGCAGCAACTCTGCGACACAAAACGTCCAGGAGGGCACGCTTTTTCGGGAAGACGCTTTTTGTTAACAAAGAGTCATAAAGCAATCTGGTCATAAGAAAGTTGCACGAACTGGTCACCATGGAGTCAACTCGACAGTTAGGGTCGCCGGCCATAAAAGTTCCGCCGAATGGTCGATAGCCCCGTATCGCTTTTCAACAAAAATAAGGACATAATTCCGCTGTCGCACATTCCTTAATTTGGCCGGAGGAGGTAATTCGCTTACTCGAATTACCGCGCTTGCCCCAGTTATCTCTCATTGAATTAACCTTTGGTTCGCTTCGCAGAATCAAGCCTCACGAGCTTTTGAATCTAAAAAGAGAGATTTTCATCTCGGGCTTTGCGCTAGACTTACCGCATGGAAATTCTGCATCGTAAATAAATTGTATGCGAGTTCTGTGTGTTTTCATTCATCCGGTCTTGTTAGCTTATACGTACAATGCATCAACTTAATGCTTTTTAACCCTCGCTACGTAGACACATTTTTGGTATTTCAGCCTTGAACCAATTTTTCAGTTATTTGTGGCTTCCTGAGTAATTAGGCCGGTTTATAGTGTATGTACATAATACTGGGTTCTACCGGTAATATTACAGTATTTCAAAGAGAACACTTCTTAAACAATATAAAGTGATATAAATCATTTTCAATAATTTACGCCCTGTGTATACACGTAATTCTTACCAATTGTAGTCTAGAAAGCTTTTGCATTTTAAACATTGCTTTATGAATCTTTACTTTTGCCAATTTAGGACTTTAAAAATTTTTGCGTGTCATTGTTGGAAGTGCAACTCAACGGTTCGCCTACTTCCATAAGGGGCTTCATCAGGAGTGAGGTGTAAAAAAGACAATGTAGCTCAACGTGCTGACTATGTCAGAGACTACACTCGACATATTGAGTTACCGTGCTCTTATATATCTTATTCCTCTTCTACTACCTTATTTGTTACAAATGTTGGCCATTAGCAGAATGGGGTGGGTTGTTCAAAAGCGCCAATGGTTCGAGACAGTCCAATCCAGAAAACATACAGCTGCTAGTATAAATCCTCAAACCACATAATCGTTTCCATAAAACAATAAATAAATAACATATATTGTTACGGTATTAAATGATTATTAAGACACTTAAAGGTGTGGGAGTGCCACTTGCTTAAATATGTCCGGCAAACATCAACACTTTGCTATTGGCTGAAAGTCAGTTACAGCTGTTCATTTCATTAATTGCCTTAATTTTTGTTAAAGCTAACTTTTTGCTTTATCTTTCATTAAGTCTAATTTTTGCCTGAAATAAAACTGAGCGTTCAGACCTTTTGCAAGTTATATTTTGATTTAACGTAAGCTAGTTCCCAAAATTACAATGCATAAAAACTCCTAAAGTTTAGACTTCACTTTGCGCATAAAGCTTTTTGGGTTGCATATTATGTCAAGTTTCCTTTAAAAGCCCCTTCCAAATTTGGGTTTTCTTGTAAGCCTGTTTGGGTGATTCGCTATGTTGTGCTGCTAAAGATTAGCTGCTTTGGTAAATCTATGAAACGTACCTTAATTGGGTCATTTCGCAAGCATCTAGCTTGAGAAGTTAATTTTGTGGTGCTTTGGATACTGCGGAGGTATTGATGCAGACCCCGTGAAGTTTATTTTGGTAATTTCTCAAGCCCAAACTTAGTTTGAATATCGTCTTGGCAAGCACATGTTTCTGTTGGCGAAATGAATAATTAGCTAGATTCTATGGTCTGATGCTCTTTCAGCTTTTTCTGATTGGTGACGTACATTTTGCTGGGCTACGTCCTTGTGTTGGTGACGTCTTTTTGTTTGGTGGCGTTCCGAGTGATACCGAAGGCCCCTCTCGTGGCTGACGGATATTTCGCCCCGTGCGAGCGAATCTACTCCTTGGTTAATCGACGAAGATGGCCCCTAGCTGCCGCTTTGTGTTTGGCGAGCTCGTACGAACCCCTCGCCTACAATAAAGAGCGCAGGTAAAGTTCCTGTGTGATCTCCTTCGACACTTTACCTGCAGGTTGTTAGTTCTGCTCCGTTGGTCGAGCCGGCCGCCCTGCAGTCCCTCGGACTCCTTTTCTACGTTTGCTGCAGCATAGGAAAATCCTCGCGAGGTTCGTTGTTTTGTATTATAGTTTTGGCCACTCGATCTGATCTTTGGGATCCTTTTTTTGCGTTTTTGTGACCGTGCTACGATGTAATCAGTAAATATTAGACTTATATTGTCATGTATTTTAAGCGAGTTCCTCACCCATTTAAAGCAACTGATATAAGCCTTGTAACGAATCTATTGGGGTAGTTTATTCTACTTAGCTTTTTAGGTTAAAAGTCATTAGGATCGGTAGTGCCTCGCTCTCCGTTCAAGTGTTAACATTATCGAATTTTGTACGGCATTTGCATAAAACTTTAATCCGTTCTCGATCATCACGAATCGTTAGTGACATAACATTCGGTTAAATCCAACCTCAGTATACGTCCCGCAATTGCAAGTAATTTAATGTAAGTTTTGCTTGCGACATTTTAATGCAGATTGAAAAGTTACTATAGTCAGTTATCGGTTCTTAAAGCGCTATGATAGGAAGCAAGATCTTGAATTCCGTGTAGGTGTTATTGTAAATTAAGGCAAACCTTGCATAGTGGGTAATTGGTCGAATTCAACTAACCAATCTAAATTTTAAGCTGTAATAATTGTGTCACAGCCATGAAGCTAGCGACCGTCTTCATTTAATAGTGCATTTGGTCATGTCAAAAGTTAAAGTGTAATTCCCTTATGCATATTTTGTCTTTACAATTAACCTATTTAACTAAATTGCGCCCTTAGGTCAACTACGTTTTTATGAATATTTAAATTATATGCCGATATTTTGGTGAGGCTTAATATAACGCTTAATTATTACTGTGATATAAATTTTGTGATATGCTTATTTGTTTTGCCGTATGATATCTTTGTGTGTATTTTAATTGTGTCTGTATTTGTATGTGCTGCAATTATACTACCTTGACATCTTTGCTTGCGTATCTGTTCTGTGCCTCCGCCGTTACCTTTTATTTGCAGGTTTGATTAGTAGCGCCTTCTGTAGTGTACCTTTTGATTAGCAAAATGCTGGGTTACTTGCTACTTGGCGCCCATATTTTTATTTTACAGCTGCAGCTTTTGAGTCTTTTGTTTTACCCACGACTAGCTCCGGCTGAGTAGTCGGTTGCCTTTGCTTACTTCTTTTGAAGTCGCCGTAACGGTAATAACTTGCTCGGAAAATCTCAAAACAGGCCAATAGCCACGGCTTGATACGCTCAGGGAGATGGGCGTGGTAGAAACGGTACACCATAGGCCAAGCGTGACGATATGTATAGGGTAATTCGAAATAAAGGGGCGCCACGAGATTCAGACTGGGAACCTCGAAGGACAAACGAGGTAGAATATTTGAGCACAACCTTTTGACGTCCAGCAATGTAGCAACAAGCGCGCACATCTACCTGCAACACTTAAAAACAGCTCTCAGGCCTCACCTTACATCAATCTTGACACAGTGACTAAGTCACCCTGAAAATAAGCATGTACAGGCTCGTGAGAAAATCATTAAACAAATACCGTAAACAGATCTAGTGGACCAAGCTCATGGCCAAAACGTACAGACAAAACGTACAGCAACGCCGATGTGGTCAGCTTACTCAATAAATTCATAACCTAAACAAGGGCTAAACCTAAAAAGAAAGCCAAGCTGGGAATTCCTTGTCTCAAAATAACCATTGGTACACTGCCCCAACGCGGGTGGCTCGCGTCTGCCCCGAAGAGCGTTGGTTAGAGTTTTCGCACAGCCCAAGGATCTGGTAATTACGCGCGTGAATTGTTGCTTGCAAGCGACTTACGCCGGTGTTGTACGCTGGCAGTAAACATTAATGATTAATTCAAAAATAGCCCGGCTCGTAACACAAAGGATTAATTTGAAAATAGCGCACACTGCCTTAATTAGGCGGTTGGTAACATGTATGATTAATTCAACATATTCTGAGTTGCCGGTTGGCAGTGAACATGAACGATTAATTCAAAAATGGTATGGATTGTAACACAAAGGATTAATTTGGAAAATAGCGCGCAATGCCTTAATTAGGCGGCTGATAACATGTATGATTAATTCTACATATTCTGAGTTGCCAGCTGGCAGTAAACATGAATAATTAATTCAACAATAGCCTGGCTTGTAACACAAAGGATTAATTTGGAAAATAGCGCGCAATGCCTTAATCAGGCGGCTGATAACATGTATGATTAATTCAACATATTCTGAGTTGCCACCTGGCAGTAAACATGAAAGACTAATTAAAAAATAGCCTGGCTTGTAAAACAAAGCATTAATTTGAAAATAGCGCACAATGCCTTAATTAGGAAGCTGGTAACATGTATGATTAATTCAACATATTCTGAGTTGCCGGCTGGCAGTAAACATAGCTAATGTCCAGTACAATTGGTAAATGGTCACTACCAAATAAGTTTTCTAATGGTGACCAAGATTTTAAGTGGTGTAATCTTACATGGCTAAATGATAGATCTATTGCTGAGCATACGTTTGTTTTAAAGCTCAAATGGGTGGGACGGCCGTCATTCAGTAGCGTAAGCTGATCGTTATCTAATAGCTTTTCTATTATTTTCCGTTTGTTGTTGGATTCCTTACATCCCCAGAGGTAACTGTGCGCATTGAAGTCTTCTACAATGATGTATGGGGTTGGATGGTTGTTTATTAAATCTTCTAGCTCATTAGTTAATTGATAATTTGGTGCGATATATACGTTGCATATAGTTAACTTCTGGGGCATAAGTACTTTTACAGACACAGCAGATTTTCAGAGTACAGTTCTTGCCTTATAAAAGTGGAGACACCTCCTCTAGCGTGCTGTGCAATACGATTCCTGCTATAAACATTGTATCCTTTTATATGTACTGGTGCTTCTGGTTTTATGTGGGTTTCTTGTAGACGTAAAATTTGTGGTAGTTTTCAGAAATGAGATTTTGGATACCGACAAGTCTGGTAAAAAACCCGTTTCAGTTAAAATGAATTAATTTAGGCATAATTTAATTAGTTGAAGTAATATCTTTGGATTGCGAACTTGTATAGTCCGATGAGTTTTCAGCCTGGCCCACTTCTTTTTGCAAACTTTTTTTTATATTGGATATTATTCGGGTAAATCTATATTTAATGCGCCTTTCAGTAAGAAGGATATAGGTCTTTTAGCGTTTCGGCAATTTTTTTTATATTACCTGTATATTTTCTCGTAACCTTTATTGGATCGGGAGCAGAGTAAAATTATTTTATGTAGTTTTTGAATTCATCATATTTGATTTGATATGAATTTGGTTGCTTGGTTCATATTTTTGCAAAAGGTTGTAGCTGTTCGTATAGCGACAATTTTTCCCGGATTGGTTCGTCGTTGCTGTGTTCCACTTTTTCTTTTGTTTTTGCTCTTTTTTTTGTGGGTGCTTTTGGATTCGAGGGTATTATAAATTGCACTGGTACTTCATTAACTGGTTGGCCACACATTTTTTCTGTTGCTTCTACCGTCTGATTTCTTAATGATTCTGTGCTGGATTGGTACAATCGTTTCTTGCCCTTATCTTTTTCCGAAGGTGTTTCGATTGTTTCTTTTGGAGGTATGATTTGATCATTCGACCTTCATTATACACGTACTTTTATGTACTAGCATATGAAATGAAAGGAATATGAAATACGTGATCATGTCATGCTTTAAAATTCTAATATAAAAGAATCGCAGTAACGATTCAGGGTAAGATTGAAAAATCATGAGAGCGCTCATTACTAGTTAAAGCGTTAAGTTTTATAAAAAAATGGCGGAGAATAGTATAACTAAGTAGTCTCAACATTAATTTTAAAAGCCGACTGTTTGCTGAAAAGGTTAGAAATAGAGAACTTGGATTAAATTTCCACTTGCAAAATAAAGTTGGAACTCACAATTTTAAACGAAATTTATCTGTGGAGACTTACAAGAAAAAGAAACGGATTTGTGGCTGTGATGCATGCTCTGATTTTTTAATTATTAAATAAATTACCCTGTAGTCATTAACTATTAGCTTTTGCTTAGTTGTTGTTAAAAATTAAAAGCGCCCAAAGCGCAATAAATTATCACGAACCGCCATTGGTTGTTGATGACTCTTTTGTTGACCTTTAATGCTGTGTTGAACTCGCTTAGTACTTTCCTAAATATTTTCTCCGAGTATATAAAGAGCAATGGCGACCTTGTCTTATACTTAGCATAATTTCTACGGGTTGCAACAGCTGACCATCCACACTTGTTACAGTCTTCTGTGTGGACTGTGTGCTGGAGTACAGGTTAGTAAGAACATATAAGTAATTATTACCTATCCCAGAGGTGAGAAGGTCAGAGAATTCAACGACAGGATGTTCATGTGCTTCGTGGACTATAAGAAAGCCTTTTACAACGAACATTGTCATTGAAATGGGAACACCGAGACACCTAGTACACTTAAACCAACGACTGTACACTTCGGGCACGGCTACGGTGCGAATTAGCGACGCTCTCTCAGAACACTTCTCGATCTCCCCTGGATTGACGCAAGGGTGCATCTTATCCCCTCTCCTCTTCAACGTTTACAGTGAATACATTATGAGAGAGGTCCTCGAAGACTGGAGTGGCGACATCGCAGTTGGTGGTAAAAAAATCAGCTGATGACATCCTGATAATAGCGAAAGACGAGCATAAACTAGAAACTGTCATGCGGAAACTAGAGGTGCGGAGCAGGGTGTACGTACTCAAAATTAATAACACGAAGACCGTAGACCGCCCCAACAATAATAACCCAGATGCCGTGAGAGTCAATCGCTATAACGTCGTCAGTCGATTCGAATACCTAGGATCTGTGATCACCAACACCGGCGAGTGCAAGCCTGAAATCTGCAGGCGCATCGCACAAAACTCACTCGAATATGAAAATATACCTCCGTCCCCGATAAGACGAAACTGAGATTGCTCCGAACTCGTATTTTCCCCATCGCAACATATGCGGCAGAAACTTGGACGTTGAAGATGGCAGACCGCCGTAGTATTGACGCTTTGGAAAGGTGGTGCTATAGAAGGATGCTGCGAATACTGTGGGCAGCACGCCGCACCAACTTTTCAATCCTGAGACAACTCAGTGTAGAAACAAGACTGTCGACTTTGGACATATTGCCAGGAGACCAGAGGCAATAGAAAAACTTATTATTGAGGGAAAAGTCGACGGCCGAAGTCCAAGGGGACGTTCCCCATCTCGATGAGTGGATCAACTAAAGAACCTCACGCCCAGAACAGGAAATCCTGGACGCAAACCATCAACAGACTTGCAACATGATGTCACTACACCCTTACGTAGGCTTAGACCAGAAGAGAGATCCCAGTGTTTCTGAGTGCACTGCTCATTTTTCCGTGTTGATAGCGATTATAGAATTTCGTCACAGTTAACGGAACTGCTTCGCTGAATAAGCACTTGTATAGCAAACAGGGCCTCCCAGACCACTCGCCCTCTCCGAAAGCCAAACTTCGTTTCGCATATCTTCACCTCGCCCTTGTTGTGTATGCGGGCATGGAATACTTTGAGGACCAATTTAGCACATGACTCATGAGTCTGATGAACCTGTAGTCTTAACAATTTCTCACAGCGGCTTTCTTCAAAAGGGTTAGAAAAATAGATGCAAACCAGTTTTCAGGTATGATCCCTGTATAGTATATCTTGTTGTAGAGCTTAGTAAAAGTTGTCTCTCAAGAGTTACATAGGAATATCATCGGATCTAAGTGCTTTTTCGTTTTAGCAAGTGTTATGATTCATATTAATTTACAAATATTGGTCGCTTTGGACGCTGATCATCCTTGAAAAGCTCTTTTATATTTCTCCTAAACCTTAATCTTACCTTCTACTTTCACAGTCAGATTGACACGATCGTCAATGCTGTTTACCTGACTCTTTGCTTGTTCCTGCAGTAGTCCCGGCCCTTTGTGGATTTGAGAACGCCATATATATCATTTAGCTCTTTTATTTCTGTATATTATTCGTTTATCGGGGTTTTTTATCTTCCTCCGGATGTTACGGTTGATAACCTGGCACATTTCTTGGTCATCCAATCCTACTTCTTCTTCCCTCTCCTCTCTTACTTTACGTGCTGATCGCCAACACTTTTCAGCGCACCCATCACAGCTTGCTAGAGCTCTACTGTTCGTCTTTCAAATGGTCGGATTGTTTGGAAGCCAATACTAAAAATTTTCGGAGATTGCTTCGAAGGGATCTTCTGAAGCTTTGTCCTATGACATCAGATGAGAGGATTATAATCGGAAAGAAGGTCAGCGCCTGTCGTTGTTTGTCGTCGTTGTCAGCTTTGTTCATCATATGCCTACTTGGCAACTCCTCTTTCAGGAGGATTATGTATTAAGATTCCAGGTGGCCAATCAAGATTAGTAAATCAGACCGTTGGCGTTCTCTCGAGGTATACAGTCTTCGAGGGGTCACCTTGTACCAAGTGTTAACGATGACAAGTTGTTTGTTCTTGCAGAACTGCACTAGATGCTCTCTTTTTTATTTTTTGACCTAGTCCGAATGATCCTACAATGTTTTATCGCACATTGTCCGGCGTTTGCAGTGAGCTCCCCTTAGAATCGGTACTTCGTGCTTTTTGATATTTTTAGCACTGGATTATGCGTGCAAAAGTTGTCCACATCTTGTATTACAACAACGTAATAATAACGTTTTTGCGTTATGTTTTGATGTGGTTGATTTTAAGTTTATTTTAGACCGGTGGTTAATGTTAAACGCTGACATGACGTTTGCAAAAACGCTTAAGTTGTACCATTCTTCAATGCGTATGCTCAGAGGGCCTATCACGCGTCAAGGTCATTGCTCACATGATAGCGAAGACTAGTCGAAACACGTTATGCTATCACACCACAGTGGAATGCTACAGTATGCTGACAAGCCGTTCTCTCCGTTTGGTGACCTGGATGCACTGTTTAGGTCGCCATTTGTGTGATAAAATCGGAAAGTCTGTAAGCCACCACGTTGTGTGTTTATTATTCCAGTTTGAAATACGGCTAGCAGAATTGCGTTAGAAAAATACATGATAGGTAGTACGTCCCATGTTCCACCTAGCTTAATTTTCTGCCCACTTAAAATACAACGGCTGTCGACTATGTTGAAGCATTTACAATACCTGCTTTTAGATTTCTTTTCTCCAAAGAAGTCGCCGTGTTATTCAGTTGGGCTGGACACAAAACAGATTATTCAGAAGGAAAGTAAGTTGAAGTTGTGGTTGAAACGTAACGGGTTTATAACATTAACGCTTAACTAAACACACAACGGTCTTGTTTGGTCATGACTTAGACGTTAAAAGACCCTCATAGGCTGTCGTAGAATCAACTGCAGTTGAAAAACTGGATGATTTGAGCAACACTTCGACGTTAATATAACGCTTGGTCCAAAGTTATGTTTCAACGTTAGTTCAAGGTGTACTTGCACACTGGTAATGCTTTTGCTTGTATAATTTTTACACAGTTACTACGTTCATTTATTTAATTTTTTCATCGGTAGTACAGATGCCAAGGTGCGATTTCTAACACAATTTTACAAATAGCGAACACATTAGATATATAGTTTCTATTGTAAATTACAAGTCAGATCTTGCATAATGCGATGTTTTTCCCCGTGCCCTATACTCTACTTTACTATGAATTTAGATTTCCCTTTGTTTGCTAGTTAACGCAGTCAAGACTCGCCCGACAGAAATAAAAGAGCAAACAGTTTACATAAAAATACATATACTTTGGAAAAAATATACATGCATGAAAATACAGAGACAATGATAATTTAAAAATGTTTTACGCTGTCAACAATAGCTGAGAAATGTCCACAAGTTTAATGCCCAAACTACATGCTTCAATACACTCTTTAAATGTAGGTATGACTTATTAATTATCAACGCCATGTAAAAAACAGCAGTGCTAACAATGTTTAAATTCCGCACACAAATTCACTTAGTGCGGCTCTGCCTTCGATTGCTAGAAATTAGTTGACGCAATGTGTCCGCAGGATGATGCCATAGCTTGGTACTGATGCGCACCAAGAATGATGTAACTTGGTTCAATTTACTAATTACGCTTCTAGTTCTCCAAGTTTCGTGGACCGGGCATTCAGGCGTGCGTTTTATTTACAATAACTAACCATCCATTATAGTTACTCGAAATGGTTTCGTACATTTACAAGATCGACTGCTTCTTTGAAGCTGGAATAGCGGCCTCCGGCTATGAAGAATTATCGGTACCTTGGTGTTGATTCCAAGGGAGTTATAGGCTCAAGAACAGCGAGGCGTCGACTGCTCTTAACACAAGCCAACGACTGCAATCAACCGGTTTATACTGCACAATCTACCGCGCGAAACAGTCGATGCATGTTTCCAATACATAATTCGTCTTAACCTAAATATTACAATGTAAGACATACAGTTTGGCTTCACACTAACAGGATAATGGTTAAACACCAAGGTGACACGAACTAGCCCATTACAATCTTAGATTAAAATTAATTTAGTAAAGTATGTACAACATTCAAGTAATAATTTTTTTTAAAATTTATTTTACAAATTTACATCAATCCTACATTTGTGTAATAAGTAAATGTGACCTAAGCGAGAATCCAGCCATTGCTGATTCCCAACTGAATATTACTTTAGTCCTTGACTAACTCCTCTAGCTTCTAACTGTTGGATTGTTGGGGAGTAGAACTACCTCATTTGGGTGTCGTACTAAATTATGCTGATAAACACGTGCAAACGTTTGGGTTTCGACGGCGATATAAATATTTTCTAAATCTTTGTGGAGGGATTCGTTTGTGAATTACCACGGAGCGGTTACTATAATGCTTAAAGTCTTCGATTGGAATCTCTGCAAGATATCTGTGATGCTTTTGCACACCATCACAGTTGGATCCCATATGACGATATAGGTTTCAGTACTGTTTTATATAGGAGTAGCTTGTTTGAGCGAGAAAGTTGGGAACACCTTCTGGTTAGCCACTCCATGAGTCTAACTTTAAAAACTACTTGTTTCCTTTTTTCTTTAATATGAGTGCTTCCAGTAAGTTTTTGGTCAAGATGTTAGCCCGAAATATGTTATTTCTGTTTTTGTTGGTATTAGAACAGTGTCGATATTTATTTGTGGGCATGTAGTCCGTTTATTAGTGAAAGTTAGTTGAGCTAATTTGTCGCTGTTAATTGTTACTCTCCATTTGTTGAAACAATCTCCGAAAGAATAAAACTGGTTTTATAAGTTTTATAAATGCTTTGCTGCAGTTTCTGTTGTTTTATTGACTGATAAAATGGCTGTTTCATCGACAAATGTGGCTATTGTGATGTCTTCGTTGTTGGAGTGTCAGAAGCATAAATCAAGTAAATAAGTGGTCGAGCACGCTGCCCTGTGGTACACCAGAAGTGATTTGGTATTAATTTGACACTGTATTATTTACGTATCTTAACTTGAAATGTTCTCTCGGTAGATAGGACTTGAATACTAAATACAGTTGACTAGAAACGTATAATTTTAGTTTGTAAAGTAGACCGTTGCGCCAAACCTTGTCAGATGTTTGCTTAATCTAAATATAATGCTGCACATACACTTTTTACTCAAGCCTATTCATTTATTTGTGACGATTCAGTGACTCTGCTGTACTGTCCAGTAGTGTTCTCGAAATTTAAACTGATAAGGTGGTATTATCTGATCAAGGTCTATTCTTTCTTTTATTTTTTTGAGAAGTAGCTTTTCAAATACCTTGGACATAATAGAAAGTAGGCTTATGTGTCTGTAGGGATAGGTTGGGTGGGTGATTTTCTAGGCTTGGTCATCATAATCAGTTAAACATATTTCTATTGTATGGAAAAAATAGTATAGTCTCAATATACTGTTGCATATGGTAGCAAGCAGCTTTTCTGAGAAGATTCTGCATTATCTCTGCTACTATCAGGTCGTAACCAGGAGCTTTGCGAGTGTTGGTAGATAGTATTTATTGACGAACTTCAGCTTGCGAAAAAGCTCTCACTGGAAGTAACAGTTCACAGGAAGCTTCAGGAAATGCCTCAATTTCGTTAGCATTGTCGTTTGGTTGAGGTAGTGGTGTCGTGAAGACACTTATAAGGAGTTCAACAAATGTGTTTGCTTTGCCCATATTTCATCTGGCCTAATGCCGTCAGGTTTCTTAATTGAAGGTCCTGCTACAGTTAGTGTTGTAAACTTCTTCGTAGCTTTCCATGATAAATAATAAATCATTCTGGACGGTGGACATGAACCTCATCTTGGGAGACTTGCAACCACGATACACGGACCAGGATTGAAATGGCTTGATAGTCGCAATGACTGCCACATAATAATTGTCTACGTTTGCGCGTTGTATCTCGAAACGGGAGATTCTGGAATTAAGCATTAGCACAAAAGGGCGTTGTTTGTTTATATTCGGTGTCAAACTGATGTTACTAAATTTCGACAAATACCCGCTTGTGGTTTTCCTTGGGGGGGGGGGGGTTGAATCAGACAGTAGTGGTGCTCGACGTCTTCCGGGACCACATTTGAGGTCACCCAAAGTAGCGATACGAAAAGACGTCACGGGTAGACATAAAAGTGCCCTCGTAACAAATACGTTGTGCCCTTACTTACTTTTGTCCAGAAATTAACTACAAGTAGCCTCAGAGGTCGCAATTTGCGCGATCGTTGTAACCGCGTTCGAGGCGACTTTCTTATCGCTTCTTATGATACAAGTCCCGGCGCAAAGAAGATATAGGGTTTGGCTTTAAGAGCTAATTTGAGCGTCGTATTATGCTACCGTATCGACGGTCAGATACATGACTTAAACTGTTGCAAGGAAATATTTGCTAATACCAGTGTACACCGGCGACCAAACAAAATATGTAGAGATAGTTCCTTATACCGTATCATCGGCTGGCGACGTGCAATTTATCTTCGGTAAACTAAGAGGATGACGTCGTTACAATGCTGTTGCTACAGGTACGCTAGTATTTTAATGAGTTTACAGGTTACATGAACCTAGAAACAGATTTATTACTGTGAAATTAACTGTTCGGGTTTGTTTAAAGAAGCGCTTAACTAGTCGGGCCCTCCGACACAAGGATGAACTTAGATCTGGTTCGGGCGGGAGACCCTATGAGACAAAAACCTGTCACAAGACAGTTAGATCAGGAAAGTATCAGAAAGCCGGACCAGGCCCCGTAGGGGAGCTTAGGGCTGGAGGTCAGGATCACGTCTCAGGACACAAGCCTCAAGTGATTGAAATGAACACGAAAGTTGCTTTTATACTGTTCGGTTGGTGTTATCGATACAGTCGCTCCAGGTACAATTAAGTGGGAGCCGACGCGGTGCGTGCTTGTACGAGACTCGGCGCACCACTGGTGGAGGTCTCCTTACCGCTGTTCGAGCGTAAGGCCGATGTAAACACTGATTGGGACGGAATAACCGCCGTACAAATTTCTGGAATAATATTGATGCTATAGATAAATTTCCTACAGGTGCTAACATTACAATATGATAATGATTACATTACATAAAAATGGAAAGACAACAAAATGTGACAACCAACGGACAGGCTTTATTCAGGGCATGGGCACACCAGAAAACCAATATCAAATCTTAGATTCATTATAAGAAAGCTGCCTACATCTGCTTCTTTAATTTTCGTAAAGCAATATATAACGTGAGATGGGACCACCTGTGAGTGGTGCTCAAAAAATGAGAGTTTCCGTACACCTAATTGTCCCAATTGCTAATTTCTACAAAAACAAATCAAAAGAACTATATCAATTCCAACAAATTCCATCTAGAGTACGCAGTGCGTCAAGGGTGCATACTGCCATCTCAGCTCTTCAACATCTATGGGAAGTATGTAATGGGAAAAGTCTTGTGACAGGCCAAATATATTTTAATTCAATTTCTCGAACTTGTTAGGTTGCCTACCAGGGATTCCTTCAATTTTTGGAATTGCAGTGCTTGCGCTATTGCGGTGCATGTACTGGTAGTGCCATTTCTTGCTTCCATTTTGGAAAACGGGCATTTCTAAATCTTCTTTCGAAGTACAAGTTGCCTTTTTCGTGGCTCCGTTTTGGTGACACTTGATGAGTGAATTATCCCGAAAAAATCACTTAATCCTGTGCGTGCTTGTATTTTGGTGTTAGTTATTTTACACGCACCTCTCTGGAATCCAGAATTGATTAATAGTTTCGGAAGCAGAAGTCTTCAGGCCGCTTAAATTAGTAAGGTAGGCTTTGCCAGTCTTTTTATTGCCGATGGGTTGACGTTCCGATTCCATTTCAGGCCTTTTTTATTTGTTGTTTTTCTTTGTCGATGACGGCTGCTTATTACTGGGGCTTGTTTTTGGCCTTTTTTTAACAGTCTTACGCGTGGTCCTTGGTGTGGCTATTTATTTCTGTCGCCGCCTCTGTATTCAACGCAGCCCTCTTAACTGCGATCTATCGGAAGCCTACTCCGTCTGCTGTGCACCACCTGGAGGAGACGACATTCTGTGCGCTGTGTTATCGAACTTGTGGACGGCGACATTCCGGCCAACCAGATGGTGAACGTAATTCGACCTGGAGGTGCCGATAATACTTTGTACTCTTCCTTCCGCGCTTACAAAGTTATTGTGTAAATTCCATATTTTTTATTTTATAGCAACTTCAGTTGATTGCCTGCGCTAATTGCATTTTGTATTGCCGCTGTTAACTAATTGTGAAAATAGCCAAATGGGACTTATTTCATAGCAACCTTCAGTTGTTTGCTTGATCTAATTGCCTTTTGCATTGCCGCTGTTAACTAATAATTGTGTAAATAGCCAAATGGGACTTATTTCATAGCAACTTTCAGTTGTTTTCTTACGCTAATTATTTTTTGCATAACCGCCTTGTAAACTAATTGTAAAAATAGCAAATGGGACTTATTTCATTGTATAACTCAATTTGAGAGCACGCTGTTAGCGAAAAACTTGCTTTTGTTTACTTCCATTTCACATGAGAACTGCATTTAAGTGCCCATTAGCGTATCACATCAGCCGAGGCCTCCGCGATCGGGTACGTACGCGACTTTAAAAGATAGTATATATAAGCTTTTTTTTGTACGCTTTATATAATGCACTCATTTTAGGGACCATTCTCTGCCCGCTGTTTGCGCCTAAATTTCTAGTCTCGCATATTAGCTGGCACCAGACCCGTCTGCTATCTAATTATGGCGCAAATCAAGTATAGTAAATCAATCGTAGATTTTCACTACTGGACTGATCTTGAGTTTAATGAGCCCAGTTTAAGAATTAATTGTGGAGACACGGTAGCGCTTATGAAATACTGTTAACTTTTTCACTTTCACCGTATTTCAAGATATTGCGGTACCTTTCATTTGGGTTGTTATGACATGGAGATAAGTCGTGAGTTAGGATTCGAACTAAAAAATATATTCAAAACCATAATTATGGTCGTAGATATCAAGAACAATAACAGACTAGATTTACGTCAAATAGATCGGTGTATGAGCTGTCTAATCTTTTCCAGGGAAATGCAGTTGGACACTCTGCATTATTTTAGCCATATGCACAGAGGCTTTGAAAATATGGAAAAACTAATTATTCAAAATAAGGTGAACCGAACTAAATCCAGAGTCAGATCTCCTACCCGATATACAAAACAAAACAACAAGAAAGAGCCTACACACTGTGGTACTTAAAATGCCCAGGATAGAGAAAATGGAGTAACAGATTAAAATAATAGCAGTGGCCACTATTCTCCCTAGATGAGAACAAGACTGAGTAGAAGGAAATGCCTTATATCACCGCATTATGTACTAAAGGCGAGTCTTAGAGTACGTGGATTGTTGTTGTGGTCGAGCTAATGCCGGATGCATCGTATAATTATTTTTAACCTCAAAAACCACGTCCAGAGTGTTCACTGAAAATTTGAATTTTTAAGCATAGGAGGCAGGTTTTTCTGGTAAGCATTCTTGTCCTTTTGTTTAGTAACTCCCTAATTTTTATTTTCGTTAGCCTTTCTTTTGACAAGCTTTGAGTAGACGGCCACAGTAGCAGCTTTCCAGGTTCGGTATGGCTTGTTTAGGTAAGTAAAATTTAAAACTTTATTCTCGTGCAAACTTGCACTCTGTTCCACATTGCAAGTTGTCAAATTGTTTGTATTTATCGAGACTTAACCTGTTTACGTTATTAAAGTTATTTGGGCAAAGGCGGTGCTGAGACAGCTTTGAGTAATTATTACATTTAAATAGCCATTATATTTACGGGTTTGCTGATTGATTAACCATGTAACGTTGCACTCTTTGCGAAGTTTAGAAAGTTTGTACGTACCAATAGAGTTGCATTTTAGATTATTAGCCCAGCAAAATTAATTTAATATAGTTTTACGGAAAACACGCAGGTACCTGAATAATAACCCCCGCTTATGGTAGATAGATTGCATTTTGGAAATGTGTAGACAGACAAAAACTACTATTCCAAATTAATAAAAAATTAATGACTTATGTTGAGCTATGACGCTACTTAATCATTTATGGGGCCTTTAATCGATGTACATGTACTTTGCATAAAACATCCTGTAAAGCATATCTAAAAACTGAAGGCGTCGAGAATATTGTAATGGGAACATCGTTCTCTCAGAATCATGAGCAAATTGCAAGTCCAGTGCAGTAGTTAGATATATTAATTTGTTAAGCAACACATTTCTAGGTTTTATTTAATTTTCTTACTAAATGGTTAATGTTAGTATTAAAGTGAAATTATACGATGAAACGTAAGAACGCCCTGTGCGTCATTATAATAAGTACCTACTCGATTCAAGCTATGCACTAGGTGATTTCCAGTTAAACTCATTCCTTCTAGAGTCCTCTGGGTTAGTTTACCTGTTTTATTTCTCATACATTCTCGGGTTTCAAACAATATATGTTGGATTTCGTATAGACTTCTGGAAGCACAACGACATTAGTTTCTAATCAGTTTAAGCAGTATTGGCAAAATCCTTAGAAATGCACACAACAATACTGGTACTGAATTATCAGTTAGCGTGTCGTCTAGCATTTATGTATTACCAATCATAAGGGTTTAAGAAGGGATGGATTTCAAAGACTTAACTTTTCACTTGTAAATATTCTCATTATAAGTCCAGTTGCTCTTTCAAAATTGACGAAATAAAATGGAAGTTGTCGAATTTATTGAATCCCGTAAAGGTCGTCTAGTGGTAGTTTATTCGGGTTATAAATTTAATTTTAAAAGGACGAATACAAATAGTAAAACGCGTTGGGTTTGTGTTCAGAAATCTTGTGGTGGTAGTATTACAACAGACGATGCCAATACTAACAGTGTACTGCATCAAAAACACCACACATGTGTAGTTGACATGGCGAAAATAGAAGTGGAAAAGTGCCTTTTCCAATGTAAAAAACGGGTGCGCGAGGAACTCACTAATATACCGGAAATCGTCCTTCAAAAATTTTTAAAATCTAGGGATCTGAGACTTGATTTTGTTACCGAAATTCCTGACGTCTTATAAAAAAAACAGCGTTATATGAGATAAGACCAAGCGATTGGTGTGCGAACGTTTACCAAAAACCAGATAAGAAGTTCGGTTACCTGTTAAACTAGCCGAAAACTTTTTACTCATATATGATGGTTCTGATGAACGTATTTTGGCATTTGCAACGCACAACGCTGCCGATTTAAGAAAAGCCGACATTATCTTAGCAGACGGTACGTTTAAAAGTAGCTGCCGATTGTTTGTATGAACAGTTAAGCAGAAGCTACTTGCATCGTTCCTGTGTTATACGCCCCATTACCAAACAGAAATGAAACTACCTACGGAAGACTGTTTAACATACTGAAAGAAAAACAATTTTTCCCTAAAGTGATAAAATTAAACTTTGAAAGAGCTGCCATACAAGCTTTTCGGCTAGTTTTTCCGGGAGTGCAAATTAAGGGTTTCAACTTTCATTTTAACCAGGCGATTTGGGCAAAAATTCAGCCGTTAGGATTGGTGACTGAGTAGAAAGATGATGCAAACATACGCGAACATAACGTATGTGTTTGGCGCTAGCCCATCTACCCAAACAATATATCGATGATGGGTGGTTTCATAGTATAGAGTCGTCACCAGCCAACGAAACTTTAGGAAAATTTAACAACTACTTCGTCAACCAGTGGTTGGAAAACAAGACCAATGTGGATATGCTGCGGTGAAAGGCATCGAACAAGCAACACCGTTGAGGGATGGCACAGTGGTTTGAATAGAAAATCGGGAGAATGCATCTCAACGTTTTTGAATTGGTGGTAACACTTGTAGAACATTATATGAAATTATAAAATATCAAATTGAATTGAATATGGCACTATCAAAGAGGGAAAAGAAGTACTGTGAGATAAATTCGAGATCCGAAAAACAATTTCGTGATTTAATTGAAAATAATAAAAACTGTTGGTGAAACTTTACGTCGCTTAATGTAAACAGGGTGTCCTGGTTTTTTTTCCCGCATTTTTTATTGTAGATAGTAAATGTTATTCTGATCAAAGAATTGTATATGTACCTATACTTTTTTTTTTGACTGCTTAACAAGTTACAGTATGTTACCAAAAATAGGAACGTTTATTAATATAGTAAAACAAACAAAAATTTACAAAAAAGGGGAGTAATAGTTTTAACGGGATTTAAAAGAATAACAGACACATTATACTAAATGTTCAAAATGACCTCGTCCAAGTTCCATGCATTTCTGACAGCGCCTCACGATGGCTTCTTGCACACGATTTACCATTTCGACGTTATTGTTTAACATCTTGAAAGAATTTTCAATGCCTTTTAATAATTCGTATCGGGTGCCCGAGAATCTGTACACTTTCGATTTCAAACAACCCCAGATATGAAAATCCAAAAGTGTAATATCTGGCGGGCGACGTGGCCTTCGAAAAGGTCCACCACCGCCAATCCAATGCTAGTTCTAATCGCTCTCATAAATCCGCCATAATGAGCTGAAGCACCATCTAACCGAAGCCATCCATGTTGACGATGACAAATGGGCACATTATTGATTTCTTTATACAGTGTGTCAGCGGATTGAGTTCACATAAGGTGTAAATGACAAAAAAAAATTCCAGTTAGATGTTAATATTCTAGGAATCGTGTTTTAAAACCAAGATTTTGAGAAAATCAATCAAATTAATTAATGTACAGGGTGTTTTTAGAATAGATTTTTTAAAAATGTCCAAGAGTAAACTACCTTTATTAGAAGAGATAACAAAAAAAGTATTAAGAAAATTTGTCTATAATTAAGAGTAATGGTAGACTTTCAGTTTTCAGACAAATCGGCTTACTTTGATTTTTTATAATATTTTTTGGTTTTTTATACCAACATATTTTTTATCGTGACTGAAGGAGGCACTCTAACTGGTTCATAAACTAGTATGTTAAAAAAAATAATGAAGTGCCTCCTACAGCTACGATAAAAGGTATGTGGTATAAAAAATCCAAATAAAAATAAAAAACCAAAAAATATTTAAAAAAATCAAAGGCCAATTTCTCTGAAAATTGGGAGTCTGCCATTACTCTTAATTCTAAACAACTTTTTTTAATACTTTTTAGTAGTTTACTCTTCGCCATTTTTAAAAATTGATTCTAAAACACCCTGTATATTAATTAATTTGATTTATTTTCTCAAAATCTTGGTTTGAGAACAAGCAAGAGCGATTTCTAGAATATTAACATCTAACTCGAAAATGTTTTGTCATTTACACCTTATGTGAACTCAATCCGGGGACACACTGTATATACTTTAATACTTTAAAATTGCTATAATTTGTTAGTTAAAGTAAGACTTGTAACTTTTTTATAACCTTGTATCTACTCTTTAAATGTTTTAGTTTATAATGTGTTTTTATTTATATTTTTAATTTTTTTAGTTTTTATGTGTTTTATTTACAGATTGACGAAATAAATAATTTAAAATAAGTATATGTTGAATCATTTCAGTTTTGTTGTTAAGAAGTAATATTACCCAATACCTGCTTAAGTGAAGTGCTATTGTCAATAACTCGAGGAGTCTAAGAATAAGTAAATAGATAAGTTTAAGAGTACTGGGTTAGAGGACACTAAGAGAATATTTTAATCCAAGGAAGGCCAGCGAAAGGTGTCTAACCAGCAGAAATCAAGCACTAATGGCACTGTACGAGATAACCTAATTGCCTGGGAGACAGTTTACCTATCACCCTTTTCACAGTTTAACTGCTGGGAGACAATTAGGTTGTGTCCACTCTTGCTTTTTAATCCACGAAAAAAAGTAGAATTTTTCTATCCGTACATTTATATCTCAAGATTGTTAGTTCTTTCTGTATGTTAATTTAAAAAGCTTTATTACCAATAAATATGCTGTTTGTAAGTGTCCCAGTTAACTATTAAACAAGGAAATTTAATTCTGAAGAGATAGGAATGAGGCTTTGTACATATCAGCATTAAACTCACCACCCTCATAATTAAACAGTGTGAATTTGAAGTTCAATGGCGGTCGAAACGATACTACTTATACATATCATAAAACTGTCAAAATTCATAAAACAACATTATCTGTTAAACTGCAAAAGGTAATTTCGTTATTTTCAGTGCAGGTATTTATCACATAGAAATTAACTGTCAGTTGGCACATCCCTCACAATAGAAAAGTAAAATTTATAACCCAAAGATTACGGCATAATACCATCATCCGCCTCTAATAATGCCTTAATATTTTAATTAAGAAAAGATTTTATAATTAAAAACTTGGAAACGGCTTAAAGAGACTTCATTAACTTCAAGCATTAGGAAAACCGAGGATGAGATCGGTACAGCATATTTCAGCTTGCATTTCTACTGTTCTATTGTGGGCCAAGTCATAAAAATTTAATTAAATTTCGCGGAATTTAATTATTGCGGCACAAAACGCAACAAAAAGATATGGGAAGAAACTGTTTGTACATAATCTCCCTGAGCATAAATTTGCGTTTTAATAAGTATCTACTGATATATATTTTCTTTGTATTATGTTTTTTAGCGATATTAATGTGCTTAAACAATTTAAATGCGACTTGTATATTTAAATAATGACCTAAATGCTCTCGAATTAGTTTGTTGAATGTAACGATTCGAGAAAATGTGTAATGGCAGAAATTTGTGTATTGCAGCAAGAAATTGTAAATTAGGTTTATTAGTCCTAGCTTAACCGTTCATATAAATTTGATTATCTTCATTCACCTTACTTCCATGAATGCAATAAAGTTGCATTAAAAGTGCATTTGCTAGTAGGATTAATACTTCTTCAATTATTCATACTTATGGATTGAACTTATATTTGTGAAAACATTTGTTACACAAAAACGGGTAGTTCTACAGCCAATCTGAAAAACGCTACACACATCAGCCAACCTTTGTAAAGTTGATATGACAGGCATATAGGAAAACTTTATTATTCGATCAAAGCGAAACCGTTCCCGTTAAGTTTAATGCAAAATTCTTTTGATGGTCTGTGATTTGGGCTCAGATTTCATTCGACATAACCAAAACGAATTAAAACATAGCAGCCTGTTTTCGAATACGTTTCGAGCACGAATCTTATTTCGTATATTTGTTACGTGCTCTGTATTTTAACAGCTGTCACGCTACTGCTGTTTTCTTTGAATTTGAATGGTCGGGCGTTTAAACGACAAACTGCATTAAGAGGAACGGATTCGCTCTGAACATAAATGATTATACAAAAACGTGTGTCCATCAAAATTAATTAAAACTAGATCAGAATTAGTATGCGTTTTAAACTCGCTAGATAAAAGTAGGCAACATTTGTATACCGTTTCATTTTATTTATTCCTAGCTCCAAATATACGTAACAAAATGAGAATTACACACTACCTATCGAATTTGTGTAGTGGCTCTGGATAATTTCTAGTAATTACTGCACAATATGAGAGGGCGTTCGGTTCTGACGAATCTCGACTGTTTCTCAAACTATTGACAGACAAATGTCAATAACAGTATCGAAGTGGATGTTATATCTACTGACTGCTAAAGCATTCCACACAATTAATATGGAATTCTCAGCAATAAATTATACAACCTTGGAATATATGCGAACTTTGTGAGTTGTCCTTAGAAATAGATCTCATGCAACTGTCGATTGTCATTTGTCTACATTTTTGAGGGTGCCTATACTGCCTATTGGCAGCAATAGGCACACATTGAGATCGATTATTAAAATGACGTTATTGCACTAGATTAAATTCAAGATGGTGAATTTAGAATACAGCTTTCCATGGTCAATAGAGTTAAATGCCTTGCTGTAATATACTAGTGTAAGAATAGTGACTTTACCGTTATTTGTTGCCTGTAATATGTCATCAGTTATAATGAAATTTAGAGCGGTGGTACAACTATTAGATTGACGAAAACCTGATTGATTTTCAGGAATTAATGTCCATGTTTTAAAAATGTTGAATGCCATTTCTAAAGAGAATAAATAAAAAGGATTCGAAATTATTACTCTATAGGGCAGTAATAATTTCGAATCTGCTTTTATGTCTCCCGTGTTGGATAATGCTACGTTTACTGGTATCTACTGCGTATGCTCTATCACTAACTAATAAAGTAAATATTGTAGTAGCTTATACGTTGGAACGCCTTTTATTTAATTACGCATTATTAGCTCTACTATTTTCTTTCAATAGATTGATTTAATTTGAAATACAAATTCTATTCGTTTAATAAATGTATTGCATTTAGGCTCTTCAAGGGTGGTTCGTTAATCTAGTTGTCTGTTATTTGAAATTTTAATTTTTATAATGACTTTTGATTATTGACTGACAGTCTTTGTCAGCTTGACTTCAAACAATGATCCAACAGTAATCCAACCAAAAATGACAAATATTCTTTCTACTCACATATCATTGACTCAATTGACTAAAGTAAGTACTATATTATTTTTATTTCACTCGTTTAATTGTCTTTTATTCAATATGCTTCTATAGGACTAATTAAGACCAACCTGAACTCCTCGTACTTTCACCGCTAGTCACCTCAAAACACCACTGTTCCTGACATTCACAGCTCAGATCCTCGACAGACCAGCCACGATGCTCTGCCAACCGTCAAACAAACTCCAAACTGTCAAAACCCTGGCAGCTTGGAGAAATGGTCCTGTTCCTTGCACCTACGCTACTGTCAACCCAACAACTTCCTGGCAAGTTCACTCTTACTGATAGTCCCAAGCTAATCTTCTATTTTTCCCAGCTCCTACTCTGTAGTCAACAACCAAATAGAACCGTCCAAATGAAACAGTTCCACCGGCAACTCCCGTCAAATGATCGATACGTCCTCCAGACAATTACCAAATCCAGTAATTAATGCAACTTATTATTTCTTGTAGCCATTAAATAATCCAATTCCATTTTAATATTATTATTTTCGTCTTACTCGTATCTAGTTAAACCATATTCCATACTCTCTTCAATGACTGTATATTTGCACTAATTCATATTAATATTTCAACCTTATTTTCACCTCGTAGATTTGTTAACACCTTATTTATTGTATTATACCAAATTAGCAATATAAATAAAGGTAAAATTTCCAGTTTTTTATTCAATTCGAAAGAATGTTTTCAAAATACGTCTACATTTTAAATTTGTTATTTTTACAATAATCCCAAACAAAATCCCCTTTTATGCTAGTTACAAGTATTCGTACACTCTTTAAAATTAAATAATGCGATTTCTACCTACTATATTCTATTTTCTAATAGAAAGCATATTTGTCACATGTAAAATTAACTTATATTTCCTTATTAAATTCCAACACCATGATAGAATACTCAATTGCTATTATCTTTCAAAATAAATTGTAAATTGTCTCAAATTAAACTTCCATTACTTATTTTCAAATAAACTAACAATCGTTTTTAAAACGTTTCTAAGTTGATTGTATTAATCTCCCAAATTTATATGTTCTTTAATTTTTTATTCAAAAAACCTGATTTTTACGTATCATAACAATATATTGATAATACAGTCGGGAATATCAAGCTTAATAATCTTACATCGTCCTCCAGGGGCCTGGACACAACGCCCACTGGTAACAAACCCCAACTCAGAATTTGGTCATAACGCCCAACTTCGATTCTGGTCACAACGCCCAATTTTGATTTTGGTCACAACGCCCAACTTGGTCATAACACCCAAAAACGATATTGGTCACAACGCCCACCTTGGTCACAACGCCCACCGACGCCTGTTATAGGCGAAAGCTATCGACGCCACTAAAACCACCTATTTCGTTACAACGCCCAATTTCGATTTTGGTCACAACGCGCAACTTGGTCACAACGCCTAACTTTGATTCTGGCCACAACGCCCAACTTGGTCACAACGCCCACTTTTGATTCTGGTCAAAACGCCCAACTTGGTCATAACGCCCAAGCTTGATTTTGGTCACAACGCCCAACTTTGATTTTGGTCATATCGCCCAGGCGCCACAGAAAGTAAGAAAATTGTGTATCTAAAATGAATAATAATAAATTAAACTTCTAGGGTGAGGTAGCAAGTTCCCGTAAGTAGTATTAATATTATTTATTTTTGATAACAATTCCGTGGCATAGTGTGTTGTTCAAAAGAGTTTCTATATTCGGATTATAACATAAAGTTGTATTTTTTATATGGAACTCATACACGTAGTTAGCTGTGGCATTATGAGAAAGAGGATTCTGTTCCCATTTCAGTGACATACGTCGTATGGGATCGATTCATTCATTTTCACTACTTTATAGTAACAATTCACAATTTTTAATATTTTGTCGTTTTCTAGTTGAAGGCTTCTGCCATTTAGAATATAAGTGATTAAACAACGTTTTTGGGTTGTTACAATACCAACGTTTGATTGACAGAATTAATCACGTTTGATTGTTGCTTATAATATTATATGTATTGTCCTTCATACATCCATTTATCAGAACATTTTATTGTCCATTAAAACCTCTGTAGCTTCTCAAATTAAAAATGCATTTGCAAAAATTCAAATATCATACTTTATATACGAGGGAGGTTATAAAATATGAAAATGATTGAAAAATAAATACCCTTATTTTTCAAAATACACAAAAGTGTTAATTGGACGTATTTGTTATAACATATCTATTAAAAATTATAAATGATTTTAAATTGTTATTTGGTCCGTTTGTTAGCAAATTATTTAAAAATTTGACACAAAAATGAAATTTGTTAGCACTAATTTCGAATCAGGTAATATCCTGGTTACTAAGTGAGGGAAAAATCAGGTTTTGACAGTACACGTTTATCGTATCCACAAATAAGTTAACTTTGAAGTATTTCATTTAGTAATACACAGGGTGGTAAGAAAAAATAGAAGAGACCCGAAAATTTTTTTTTCGAAGCAAGTAACTGTGACTTTATATTTGACACCTACTTTTAATTCTTCTTCAAATACCATTTTTGTCTATTTTGAAAAATAAGAATACTTTATTCTTGAACCATTTTCATATTTTCGAACCTCCCCCAGATACGAAAGAATATATTTACATTTTGGCAAGTGAATTTTTAGTTTGAGATGTAGGAACTTGTATCAGGAATAAAACTTTATGATAAATGGATTATAAAAAACTTCATGTGTTACAAATTTATGAGGGACGGTATATGTTATATTATACAGATTGGTGGTGGATAATGCGAACATAGGCAGTCCATTGAGCCAGAATACAGTTTATGGGCTTTGTATGCGTTAGACAGAAGTAGACATATATTATTTAATATATAGTATCCTAGAATTCAGTGTTTTCTAAAAACAAAACGTTTTGATTCTGCGAATACTAGATGTTAATCGCATATAGGTCTGTTTATGTCTAACGCATACAAAGCCCATAAACTGTATTCTAGCTCAATGGACTGCCTATGTTCACACTATCCACCACCAATCTGTATAATATAACATATACCGTCCCTCATAAATTTGCAACACATGAAGTTTTTTATAATCCATTTAGGTAGGTGTTCGAAAGTAGTTATGTATGGTCTAATTGAATAAAGAGGCATTTTATCCATAAGGGCAAAACTTTAGTTCACGAGAGATATAGATTTGCTCAGATACAATACAGCTTTATAAATCGGCATTGAAAAAGAAAATTACTTCACTACTATAGCCAAATTCTCCTGAGAAAATATATGGAAACAGATAACAAAAACGTAAGTGTATCTAATAGCTATTTATGCAACAAGTGCTAAAAGTTGATGTTTATGTACGAGATATGAAAATTATGAAACGATGCCGAAGGCTGAGCTTCGTAACATGTCGAGTGCAATAACACTTTTAGCACGAGTTTGCATAAAATATTTTTTCTGTGACCTTACATTTTTTGTTATTAATCCCTAAATGTCGATTTAACAAAGCTTTGCATTTATGACAGTTATAATTTATGTCATAATAAAGAGATGGCCTTGACGCGCAGGTGAATGTTTGTAAAGACAGTACTGTCAAAGTCGTTATCAAAGGTAATTATAATAGTACACATCTGACTTTATTCATTAGATAACGCTTTACCTCTAACGCAAGAAGTAACTAGAATAACTTTACAACCTCACTTCCAGTTCGAAATTATAGTGAAAAAATCTAGCGCTAAAAGGCCTACTTTTAGTGGTGGTCGTAGAAAAAAATGTAGGCACCACTCCGCTGCCGACGGAGCTTATAATAATACTAGAACGCCTTGGCCAGTCTAAGTCTGGCCCTGCTAGCGTAAAGAAACGGTTAACAATAAAAATGCTTGCTTAAGCTGGTAGCCAGTCGACGTCCGGCCCTGCTAGCGTTAACAATACAAATGCTTGCTGCGTCGCCACTTGTGCGCGGTCGGCATGCGCGAGCGCCACTTGCTAGTATGCAAGCCCTTCATGCTGCTTGTGCCGGCGCTACTTGCGCTTACGATCGGCATGTGCGCCCGCCAGTGCTTACTGTCGGTCGGCCGGCGGCCGGCGGCATCAGCTCTTATAATATAAGACTAGAACGCGCGTAGCCAACCTACGTTTGGCTGCGTGTGGCGGCGCCACGTGCTTACGGTCGGCATGTGCGCTTACAGAAACCTGCGCTTATATAAACCGATATAGCAAGCGCGCGCGTGGAAGTAGTATGCAGGCCCTTCATGCTGCGTGTGCCGGCGCCACTTGTGTTTACGGTCTGAACGGCCGGCGGCATCGGCTCTTATAATATAAGATTACTAGGCAAACGCTCCAAAAAAAAAACCGCGACTTTTTCCAACAATTTCAACACTTTCGTCTCAATATATTTTTCAAAATGTATGTTTGCCTAATATTTTGATTGACTTGCAACCCGACCACGTTAATCATGTTGCAATAAAAATAATTAAAATTCAATAGTATTCAATTACCACATACATATATGGAAGTATAAGGCCTGCACACTTACTTGGGTGCCTGCACGGCTTCAGCTATGAACTTCAATCTAGCCTATGAAAATGTGCTTCAAAACAAGTTGGGCGTTATGACCAAAATCAAAGTTGGAAGTTGTGATCAAAATCAAGCTTGGGCGTTGTGACCAGAATCAAAAGTGGGCGTTGTGACCTAGTTGGGCGTTGTGAACAAAATCGAAATTGGGCGTTGTGACCAAGTTGGGCGTTCTGTCCAAAATCGAAATTGGGCGTTGTGACCAAGTTGGGCGTTCTGACCAAAATCGAAATTGGGCGTTGTGGCCAAGTTGGGCGTTGTGACCAAAATCGAAGTTGGGCGTTATGACCAAAAATGTGGTTTCAGTGGCGTCGATAGCTCTCTCCTATAACAGGAGTCGGTGGGCGTTGTGACCAAGTTGGGCGTTATGACCAAGTTGGGCGTTGTGACCAATATCGTTTTTGGGCGTTATGACCAAGTTGGGCGTTGTGACCAGAATCCGAGTTGGGCGTTATGGCCAAATTCTGAGTTGGGGTTTGTGACCAGTGGGCGTTGTGTCATAGCCACGTCTTCCAACTATCCAAATTTTACAAATGTATTTTGTAAGTCTATGAAAGTCACCACTGTATATTATTTGCTCTCAACACCTTTTCCAATAATTGCCGTAATTCTTAATAGTCCATGTGTTGTAGAATGTTTTTTTTGAAGCGTAATTGGCATATACTGGTATTTGTATTAACACTTTTTGAAACCGCGTATATACTACTCTTTCTAGCAAATAGTCGAAAGGAGACTTATGGGATCATAGTTTTTTTTTTAATTTTATGGTATGAAAGTATATGCCTAATCTAAGGCATGCATTAAGGATAGTAGCCAAGAATGCTAAGTAGTTTTTGGTATATTACTAAATTACTAAATATAGACATAAAAATTTTCGTCTTTTACGAGTGTGATACATTATTTACTTTCTGTCTGTGGGGTTATAAGTTCAATCGGTTCTTGATCTACGTAATCGGTTTCTCTTACCTCTTGCAGATAGTATGGGGAGCAGGCCGTGGCATTAGGGGCAAAAACTATTTCTAGATGTGAAGGTAACACACTTACTTTTTCTTCATCGGTACACATAAATATGTGTTGTTAGTGACTGTGAAGGGATGCATAATATTTACTTGTCTAATTAATCTTCTAGTGCCTGTCACATTGTGGCATCACAATGTGCAAGTTTTCCAATGTATTTGGTGTATTGAGTAAATCTATTGTTATTCAATTCTCTGTGTGAGTTGATTCAAGAAGTTTTTAAAGTGAGGTAGGCTTGACCTTTGCTATTTACGTCTAGTTTAATTTTGAAATTTTATTAATTCTAATATTTTTCTTGGTGTGAGATTGGATCTGAGTTTTTAAAATTGCTCAAAACTTTCGCAATCTATTTTTTCTTCAATTAGCTTTGGTGTTTTGGGAATTTACTGCAGTTGACTATAAACTGAAATTACTGCAGATAAATGATCTGTGTAAAACTCATTTGGAACTGATTGGAAAATACGTTTACTTAAATGTTAATGTAAGATGCCACCTAATATATTTTCATCGTGGTCTGGTATATATCGTGCAACGTTAGCACCTGCACAACATTTAATTTACGCATAAATAAGATGCTTAGAACTTGTAAGCCACTAATAAGCCACAATCGGCGCTTGAGTCTCCCGTGAGCCACGACTTGCGACGTCCTAATATGCGTGACTTCACGTACAACTAACCATCACGCAACCCTTTTTAAATTGACCCAGAAATAGTCCAGCTAGAGAGGCCTATAAAAGTATAAAACGAGGATGATCAGCCTGCTAAAGGCAGTTGAGTACAGCGGTCAGTCCAGCCAGCACTAACTGGAGCCTATAGCCTCTCTTGGGTGAGTCAAAAGCTTATGAAGCTCCACAAGGTTTTCTTCTTGGCCCCGGAGGGCGCCGGTTAATCCTGACAAGCGAAACAGGATCGTCATACTGCTGCGGACTTCGTCGCCCTTCTGAGACCTCGATTTACTAAAAATGCCGTCCAGACCTGTAGGGCATTTAAGTCCTTGAACTCACCTGAAAATTTTTCAGAACTTTAGCATCTCTCTTGATCTCAAAAACCATCCTGATACCGCTCTTTGTCGGGCTTGCTGGAACCAGTACTTAATATAAAACTCCAAAACAACTCTGGGACCCGCACGTAGCGTATTTGATTGGCTTGCCGGACCCGGTACCTACAAATATTGAAACCTTGAAATTGCTCTGCATAGTTTTTGTGGCTTTCTGGATCCAGTACTTTTCCTTCCGTGCATCCCTACTGATCAGGATTTTAACACTACAACGCAGAAGCGACAGTAGCACGATGCACTCGCAGATTGCTTCATAAAAGGCGTTCACTAGGTCAATCCACCGCCAATATTAATTCAGGCCACACCTGCACTACACGATTTACACGTGAGGAGAACCCCAACACTGTTATTTTCCGAAATTTAGCGAAACCGGCTTGCAACCGAACGTAAAGGTAGCCGGCTACAGAACTATAGTTAATCTTATACTTATAAAAATTTCTTCGTTGTTGTACCGTGGGTTTCTATTCTTTCAGGCTGAGTACTATTCACATACGGTTTCTCTCCCAAGAGCAGTTCTTCATCATCCAACCCGAATACATGCTATTTTATTGTTTGATATTGTAAACACATTATGTACTTATCTTAATTTAAGGAAACTTAACTTGTAACAGCAGTAATAATAGACGCGATCTATTTAATCTTTTTTTAATCTATACACTCAAGAATAATTAAATCGAATTCCGGCTCTGATCTACCAATGCAAATCAAAATTAAATATATAAAGAAAAGTAATTGCGCAAAATTATCCAGAGCAGAGCAAATGTTACTTAATCAGAAATATTACAATGGATAACAAGTTTAATCCCCGGAAGCTGAGATCTGTATGCCATGACGAGTCATAAGCTTCTTTAGTCTGGCAATATTTTGATAATATCCCAAAATTCTTTTATTTGGCTGTCTGCATGCAGCATCAAGCGTGACCTTAGTGTTATTATCTAGAATTAGTTTTACTGTCACAGATTCCAGGTGTTCTAGGTTTCCTCGAGTATAAACATTTATTAAAGATTTGAATCTAAATTCGGCCATTATATTTAGGTAATTAATTGTTGCATTCGTATTTTTTCCAAGAATATGTAGACTAATAGCGCCCAGAAAAATTTCTGACATGTTGCAATATATTCTGGTAAATTTCCTATAAAAATTTCTGCGCTTACATCATGACTCCTTACACCTTATTACACCAATATTCACTCCAAATTTATTAAACTTAATCCTCATTATTCTGATTTGATCAATATACGCAATCTCTACTGATGCATTAATATTCTTGTTAATATACAACAATGTTCCCTGAATTATAATAATTCTCGTAATCCTGTAAACCAAAAAGTTTCGTTTCGCTTATCTGAAAGGTTTCACTAAATACAAGAATATCAAATATTTGATTACCAACAGTTTGGGTTAATAGTAGAGTGTGATCGAAGTTTTATGCGATACTTCGTATATTTCATCATGGCCTTTCAAACACGCCGCACAATCCATTTTATGTATACAACACACAGTTTCATTTTCGTTATAACTTAAAGTATGATCTTGATTTAAAAAAATTGCCATTCTCTATTAAATTTTTACTTCCCTCGTCTAAAAGACGAAAAAAGTATTGTAATCGCGAAAAAATCACCTTTCGAGAGTTCTCCAGATCTTCACGTTTGAGGGTTCCTAGCCGACGAAAAACAGATTTTTCTCAATTCTATCTGTCTGTATGTATGTCTGTTGGCGGTATAACTCAAAAACTATTTGTCGGAGGAAGACAATATTTTGCATACACATTATATATCTACCTAAAATAATATAATTTTGTTTATTTTTTATTTAACTTAGCAATAAATGAAAGCAATCATTTGTACACAGCGCAGGCTTTATTATTACCAAAAATGGGCCCCAATAAATACAGAATAAATGTTGTACGATACAAAAAGGAGCAACAAATTAGTGCGTTAGTTAATATAGCTGCAACGCACGAATTCGAAAGATCGGTGCTCAGTAGCTCAGGTAGAAATAGCCCGTTACCTTGCAATACTTATCACACAAAACGTTGGGACTGCATACGCGGTCCGCCTGTCCTTCGAATTCAACCACCGCTAAAGTTTTTTTTATTTGAAAATGTATTTAATTTATTAGAAACGTGAAGATACTTCTACTCCTAACTTAATTTAATTATTAAAATGATTTAGTGTCACAATTTCGACGAGGGAAGTTCTGGGTAAAGCCTTTTACAGATTTTTTAACTAGATAAAGTAACACATAATTTGAAGTTTAAGTAAATATTGTAATGATATACAACCATGTGTGTGTTAGAAGCAAATTTAGAAAATATTAAGGGATTATAATGGTTAAAAATAATTTGGATTTATTCAGGTATAAGGTGGGAATGTAAATGGTTATGATGTTATTACAAAGTGGAAGAGAATTTACAATTGAATAGGAAATAGCTTTTTAAAAGCAGATGGATTCGATAATAAGATAACATTATAAAAATTGCAGTTTGAAACGAATGACAAATACACAATTGAAATAAAATAGACATTTAGTAGGTTTATATCAAAAATGTTAAAAACTAGTGTATATTAAGGGATTTGATCTGGTTAAGATAATTTGTTTTAATTATAGAAAATAACAAACTTAAAAAATGTAGCAAAATATTTTGGTGTAATTAAAAATTTTGAAAATAACCGTATTTTTTATTATAAAAATGTGTTGAATAATAAAAAAGGTAATAAGTAAAATCTACGAGGAGAAATAATATAAAAATTTAATATAAACAAGAATAGGTAAAGACCTAAACTAATGAAATTTGCAAATATGTGGTAAAAACTAATGGATAGCACAAGTAGTTTATCTACAAAAGTTAATAATTGGTGAATAATAATGGGTAAAGTTATTGGAAAAGTTAATTTGACAGAATACAACAATTAAATTGGATTGCGTCAAACTGTTGGTGCTAAAGGACAGTCCAGAGGAGGATCACCAGGGTAAAAGAGGCACTTCCAGGAGCTTCGTGGATGCAGTAGTGGAGGTCGCTGTCTGCAAGTCTAGTTTATTGGCTGCGTGCTGTAGAAAAGGATTGAGTTGCTGATGTGTGAAGGTTAGGACGTCTTGTCGGTCCGTGGACCATTCATTGCAGGAAGGTGTTGGAGAGAATCGATTAGTCATCAGAGAGGAGCGGATTGTTTGGCATCTGGAGAGTTTGTGCTGACCAAATGAAAGGTGGGTCATTTCATATTAAGGTCATAACTATAAAATGAAATAAAGACAATAAAAAGATGAACTATCTATGAATGAATTACTTACTGATGAAATATTGTTGTGTACCATTGTAACAGTTTGGTATTTGTCTTTTAAATTTCAAATATGTTTTGACATTTGGTTGACAAAAATAATTGTGACTAATGCGAATGATATTGAGAAAATAAGAACATCAATTTTTCAGAAATTATTTAACTAGATAAAGGAATCCACCCCTGATTTTCAGGAGATAATATCTAATAAGAATTATTGACATTCTAATTATAGTAGGGCATTTTTTAATTTAAAAGCAGTTTAAAATAACTGGAATTGAATGTTCATAGTATATTAAAAGTATCGCAACGAGAATCTTATCAAGTTTATGACTACCCAATGTATTAAAAATTTATAATAAAATTTAGAAACTTATTAAGAGTAAATATAGATAACACGTTGTGAATGCAGTTCAATTTACGTATTTATTTTATATCACTCAAACAGATTATTTGAATTACAGGCCCATCGTCCTTTTTGCGAGGTAACAATTTCGAATTTTTAAACCAGACATGCTTAAAAAGTTTCTGGCCGTTTGATAATTTCTTTTTGGTTTAATATAGCAAATTTTTGAAATATGGAGTTAAATATTCGTTTACAAAAACTGGCTCAGGCTTTAAATTATTATTAATAATACTAGTTGATAATCGTCGGGATTTATATTTAATTAAAAGCTTATCGCGCACATAACGGTGATTAAACTACACAATTATTGGTTTCTTACTTGTTTTGCTTAAGTTAAGGCGATGTGCCGCTTGAATATCTGTCCTCTTTATTTCTTGTCGAGCTGCTTATCCCATTATTGATATTAGACTGATGTTGTCTTCAATTTGCGAATCAACAATGCCATCAATTATTGAATCGTTAGCTTTTCTCTTACTTTTAGGTTAGCTTCTATATTTTATTGCAAAAATTGTTCGCTATAAAAGTGTGCTTGGAGCCCGTCACTAGCTACAGTGAAAACGGTGTGTTTACTTTATTAGTAAGATGTTCAAATTATCTGGGCGCCAACAAGTTTAATTACTCCCAAGTACACTTATATAGGTAGAAGAAAACTTATAAACTTCGACATATTTCAACCCTTGACACTCTAAAGTTTGAATGAAAAAAGCAATTTGTTATATAGATTTATTGATGTTCTAATTTACTCAGTCTATTCTCGTTGTATTTATGGGAATCATTATCGACTTCTAATTTTTATCTAAGCAATAATTCATATCATAAAAATCGGTACCTCACTTAAGCTTATGTCCATTTGACTTTCTAACTACTATACTAGACGTTAATACTAACTCACTGGTATATGTACAATAGCTTAGGTACAATTAAGGGATTATAAACTGTTCTTGCTTTTTGAGAATATGCGAAATATCACAATCATTATCTTTAATTTACTTATCTGGTAATCGTTAGGGTTGTGGAATCGAAGATTTTCTCTCAGGAGTTTAATTAGCCTGCAACACCGTTTAAGAGGTTGATCTGCTCTCCTAACTGCTACGCTGATTCTTATGAAGAGATGTTCAAACTAATGCGTTACCGTCGCCTCAAACTTGTTGCTATAATATCCACTTACAAAAATAGAATCAGGTAGATCCAAAATCAACTACACATACTCTGTACTAACAGGAAAAAAACTATGCAACGCTTTCCGTGGTTCCTAAATTAGTCAATATTACCTGGAGCTAAATCCGTTGGAAAATGGTACCCGCTCTCAAAATTTACCTCAAGCACGCTTCGTTAGCATGCACATTCTATTAACGAAGAATGAGAAATCCCGAGTTCACAACATTTTTTCCACGAAAAGCCTTTTATGCACAGCTACATTATCTCACCAATTTAATAACAAAAACCTGTTATTATTTTTCTACCCTCTTTTCTTTCTTAAAAAACCTTGCAACTCGAATATTAGTTTTCATACTAACGTTAATACAATAGGCTTTTAACACGTAACAAAATTACGATTTCTCGCATACTGCCTATCCAATTCTTAAGTTGCCGTGACTTCAGCCAGTTTTTTCGGTGTTTCTTTATGTTTTTCCTCTAGATTTTCACATTTTTTTCAACTCAACGTTTACTTCAGTGATCGTTTTAACCAGTTTAGTGAAATCGTGGATCTCCGCATTATAAAGTCTAGGGATTGCTGGAAATTTTCGAGCGTTGTGATAACTTGCTGGTTTTCTTCTTTAACTATTTTCTTATCTCCAAATGCTTTCATAGTCTTCACCGGTAGTTCTTGTGGTGTTCTAAATCATCCAGTTTCTCAGTAGAAGGTCTTATTCCACTTGTCTTGCATTCAACACATCTCCATAAGGATTTTACTTCTACGGAGTTTGTGCCCCATTTAGATTCCTTCACACCCGCACGTAGATAATGCAGTTTTGCGTTACTTAGAGCAACTCATTATTAACAACTTTAAATTGTTAGTAAATTATCTTAGATCACTGGGTACTGTCTAGATCGATTTTCGATACGTGTTACCTGCACTGTGCCTAAGGATAGAATTTTTGATGCGTTCAGGAAATCGCTTTATCTCTAGCTCTAAATACCGAAAATTTTTAAAAAATCACCAATAGTTTCCTAGCCCCCAAGGATTTTCTAGGTTCACACAGAATGAAAAAGAAGGTTAGGCAACCGAATATACATTAATGAAGGAGTGCCAACCTAACCCATATCATAGTAAGCGACAATTGTTGGAAACTCAATAGAATTCCTGAATAAATAACTTAATTTTAAACAGTGTAGAACTTAGACATAATAACACAAGCTTATAGTTGTATTATAAAAGGGAGAGTGGGTCGGTGGCAATGAAGACGTGACATACAGAGGCAGGCAAGTGCGCAGGCACAATATACATATGTGTGTATTCTATCTGAATGTCTGCAAATATTTACCATAGTCATGCAATTATAGAGATTTCAGCAACTGCGGTATGAATCCACCGAAAGATGTCATTTATGGGTTCTGAACTCTCTCCTGTTGTGAATTTCAGTTCATTTATTAACACGTTACATTTATTTTTAATACTTACACGTACGGCAACCGCACAAGCGCACATTTAATATTTCAGTTCAATTTTACTTTATGTAGCGAGATATATCACAGAGCAGATCTTGTAACAACGTATAACTTACTCTAATAACATATACGAAATTCCGTTGTCAACGCACCGCACAAGAACAACGCAATTAATTTTCTTTAATTAAACAAGCAGTGAGCGTTATAGAATTCATGGCGAAATGTAATCGAACTGAAATCCCCATCAGTCAAAATACCTTTTTAAATGTTTACTCAAACGATGCAAGTACGGAACATGTTTCTTCATAAAGCGAAGATTTTAATTTAGAGATTACTCTCGCTGAAGCCATTCGGTTACAGACACGCGTCTAGGATGTGGGAAAGGCAACACGACATAAATACCCATTAGAGGGGGTTTTACTTTTCACTGGCTTACAGCAAACGTGCACTATCGCTATTTTGGGAAAATACGTTTTTGCGATTTTCTATAACTCACTATGTCAACTGATAAAACAGTCTGATGAAAACAAAAGATAAAAAGTGAGGATTCTTATAATCGTTAAACAATGAAAAATATGTAATGGCATAACCTGCCCAATAAAAAATTAAACGAACGGTAAGATGTATCTTTCAGTGACATTTTCATCTCTTTAATAAGAAAGATATTAAATGTGTATAAAAACATTCCTCTATCCACTTTAAATTACTTGAAAATTTCTATGTAGTTTTATAGACACATCTCTTTCAGCAACTTCCGAAGTGCTTAATTAAGGTGAGCTATTTTGAGTTTCTGGCATTTATAAATTCAAATGCTCTTACATTAGCGAAGGAATAATTTATTACTTGGCATTAATGTACTATTGATTCTTGGTTGAATTCTCATAGTTTGAATTCCCGCACTCTGTAATCAAAGTGAATGTTAGAGCTTTTGGAAAGCTTTACGCAGCTGTAGTATTACTTGCCCTGCTAAAATAATTAATTGAGATATTCGATAAAACACTTAATCGTAACAGCTTAGCTAGGTTTGTAAAGTGTAGCAGTGCGATAAATCGAATAATTGCAATGAACATCGATAGCAGTACCCATGAGCTTCGCTTAAAAATCTGACATGTGAGTCTAACAAAGAGACGAAGCCATGGTGTAAAGAATACAAGGTGAAACATCCCTGGAGATGAGTAGTCGTTCAGAAAGTAGAAGAAAGATGTCAACCAATCTCCAATGGGCCTAGTCAGGAAATGCATAACGGCCGAGATCATGGTGTAACCATGGCCGCGATGTATATTGTTGCTGGCACTGTCAGTCTACGTCAAATTCGAGGTTAGCAGGTTAGATTTTTCGTCAGTCTGACACCAACTGACGCAAGACCTAACCTCGAATTTGACATCGACAGAGTCTTCAACAATACACTTCAGTACTACCAATCGTGCCTTTTGTGGGCCCATTTCTTATTGGTTGAATTTAAGGTCCACCCACAATACATCCATTCTGCGGAACGTTACACTTTGTATTCTATGCACCATGGAGGAAACTCTTTACTTGAACGATAGTAATGACCATATGCTAATTATATTAAACAATTACATTATTCTGTATAGAACTTGAGCGGCATATAGCTATAGATAACAGTAATACAATGAACTAATGTCTTTTAAATATACGTATATGAGCTGTTTAAAATATCTCGCTTAAACAGTGATCACCATAAAGTTGGCATCAAATGGAAAAAAAAATTTGGGGTTTTTTGGTAAATCAAACCCAGGCAATCAGAGGTGGTTGCAAAAACATTACAATTGGGCCAAACAAAAGTTGTCACGTGACCTCCGTTATCTGTTAATTCTTACATTTTGTTAGAATAATTGCGAAAAATGCATTTACTAGCCAAGACAACGAACAAAAGTTGTTTAAAATGTGATTTTCTCTTTAATTAAAAAATGTTGGCTCATAATGGTGAGTGTTTACCACATGTAAACTGATTGAAGAAAATTTTCATCATTTAGGCAACTGCAAACGAACTAAAATAGAATGAGCGTTCTCGTATGTTGCAATATTTTTCGTAGCTAGAAGTCAACATAATCGATTTTAACAATACCTAGGTTAAGGGTTCAGAAAACCCAAAATTTTAATATATATAATAATGCTGCATAGAAAAACTCAGTTTTTAAATTTCAACGTTTATTAAAACCATTATTTTCTGAAATTCAATAAAAATTAAAAACGGGGTGTGACCACCACACGATCTTCTATTGATGCTTGTAAAAATGTATTTTGCATTTTTTTCAAAACTACTTTCAAAAATCTTTTTTGACAAAACCCACTTCTGTTCATATTGTTTATCGACGACGTAGTCAAATGATTTGAACACTGTTTTTTCTTTTCTTATATGCTGATGCCACAGTTCGGAGCCTCAATGATTACAAATCCAGCGTGATTTGGAGAGGTTTGATACATTTTGTACCGAAAATAAGTCTTCCCTAGTTGCAGTAAATGTAAACAAATCATTTTCACTAAAAGCATTAAAATTATTCGCCATAATTACCAAGTCACTATTATCTCAAGCGCCTAGTCAGGATAAGAGACTTAGGTATTCTCTTTGACTCGAAGCTTCACTTTGATCGACATATCGAAAATATTGTCAACAAAGCATATTCCATGCTAGGATTCGCATTTCGGAACAGTCGACCATTTCGAACCTCAATAGTTTTTACTTCTTTATTTCACGCTGGTACGTTCCCAATTGGAGTATTGCACCACTGTATGGAATCGTCTTTATGAGGTATATAGCGAAAGTATCGAAAGCGTAAAGAAAAAGTTTTTACGTCGGCTAGCCACAGGATGAGTGATACCAAACTTTCTTATGCTCATGTTACTTTACTACAAATCACCTACTTTTTCTGATACACGTATACAGTTTGATCTAATGACTCGCTAGAAGACATGTAATAACCTCATTAATTTTCTTCAACTGATAAAACTAAGAGTGCCCTCACGAAATACTCGACTCATGAGCTTGTTCCATCTTAGTCGCGAGTAATGTAACCACTTAACTCAATTAACTATCAAAATAAATGCTTGCTGCCGCGAATTCTATATTTAGAATTCTCTGAACTAAAAAGAAGTGTTAGAGTTGTGAAACATTGCGCAATATTGTGAAATTATGTGACGCCACTCAATCACCCCACCCGAAGATGGCAGAGGCTATAAATAGCCGTGCTTGTGTAATTTTAGTTTAGTTTATAGATTTGTGTCTTACAGAACGTTGCTAGTTTTAGATGTGCTTCTTACAGAACGTTACTCTGTACAAATTTGTAACTCCTACATTTAATTAAAAAACTTGTGTAGTAAAATAAATAAAGTTTTTTTTTTGTTAAGGCCACGATTGGCAACTTAACTGGCGCAGTCGGTAGGATACTTGGCAAAAGGGCACTGTGAAATTTTGAAAAAAAAAATATTTTTTTTTCATTTTACGCTCTTTTGTGAATTTTAATACTTAACCAAGTATTCCAAAATCAACCAACACCGGTACGAAGCAACGCAACTTGGAGGACAAACATCGCCAAAAAGCAGCACCGCTAACAACTGGACCAGTCTATCGGAGACATCAGTCTATCGCAGACACCTGCTCCATCAAGGAGTTTTCTGATCATCGAGATCACCTGTACGACCAATCCAGAGGAAATCTACACCTTTAATTAACCACGGATTACCTGTACGACCACTCCAAAGGAAGTCTACACGTTCCAACTACAAATATGAAGTAAGCAACCTTTTACGTTTTAAAGTGTGTGTGTTTGTTTTTAAACAAATTATAAACCCAATAACATAGTTTTAAATATTTATTTAGCCTACCTAAGTACGTAACAGAACGCAGTAAGCTTGACTCAGCATCGCACCGATTAAGCACTGCTTTGTGTTAAATTTTCCCTAGAATAAACTGTTTACTAACATAAAAATCAATCGCTAAAAATAATAGTGAATTTTTATGCTGAGACCACCACGTTTAATATTCAACCAAATACAAGCAAATCGAAACATGGCAGATTTATTCCCACCAGGTTTTTCTGTACGAATGGTTTCTGAAATTCCAAGTTACGACGGTAACCCACTAACTTTATCAGAATTTATTAGATTTGTTGAGCTAATTTTATCCCAATTTTTAATACCAGCTCAACCAGAAGCTTATATTAATAAATTTTTACAGTCATCCGTTAGAAATAAATTAAGAGACAAAGCTTTAGAAGTCATTACCGGCTATGAATTCAATAACTGGAATGAATTAAAATTAACACTAATCAATAACTTTGGAGATCAGCGATCAGAATTAAATTTAACCATAGACCTTGCAAAAATGAAACAACATCAAAAAGAGTCCCCTATTGACTTTTATAACAGAGTTAGAACCCATTTAGCAACTTTTAACGCAAAAATTTCCCTTGGACCTGAAGCCATTTTCCAAATTTAATATATAATTATAATTTTCAAATAACCACACCCCATGGTATTACGACACATAATCAAGTAGCCGATATTCCGATAAACTCATTATTTTTAGAACCCGGAAGTCATATGTGCTATATGTTTAATTTTAGCCCCGATTATGTTGCATTAATAGGATCTGATTTATTAGCAAATATAAATGCAAACATTGATTTTAAATGGATGCATATTCAAACCGAGCAAAATATTATCCCATTTTACTATAACCAATCCAAACTTAAACAAGAAGTTCAAAAAAGAAACGAATGTAATTTTTCTAAAATAAATCAACACTCGCAGCCTCTTAAACGAATATATCTACCACCTAGATCAGAAAAACAAATTATTTTACCAACTGTAAATAGTAATGGTACATATTTGTGTGACAAAATAATATTTGACAAAGACTGTAGAACACCTAGAGTTATAGTTAAAGTCCATAATAATTATTTTTATACAACAGCAATTAATACATCCAATCAGACAAAAGAATTTTATATTTACAACCCACTGTTATTAGATGCCTATAAACACTCAGAATCAAAATTTTAATTTAAAATCTCGAAATCAACTTCAAAATGAAAACTTAAAAAAACATTAATACAACACATTTAAATGCTGAAGAAGCTCATGCATTAACGACTCTATGTTACGAATTCAAAGATATTTTTCATCACCCAGAACTACCATTGACTTACACGAACTTGACAAGACATTTTATACGTACAGAAAATGACATTCCAATCTTTACAAAAAATTATCGCTACCCTCGTGTTCATCGCGAAGAAGTAAAAAAAACAGATAAACAAAATGCTTGCTGACGGAATTATTGAACATTCAGAGTCACCGTATAACGCACCTATATGGATCGTTCCAAAAAAATTAGATAGTTCAGGTAAACAAAAATGGAGGATAGTTATTGACTATAGGAAATTGAACGAAAATACCATAGAAGACAAATACCCGTTACCTCTCATAGAACAAGTACTTGACAATTTAGGTAAATCTGAATATTTTACTACCCTTGATTTAGCCTCAGGTTTTCATCAAATTAAAGTAAACAAAGCTGATAGAGAAAAGACAGCCTTTTCTACTGAAGAGGGCCATTTTAAGTTTAAACGAATGCCGTTTGGGCTCAAAAACTCATCCAGCAGCTTTCAACGACTTATAAATCAGGCATTGATTGGCCTAACACCCACACAATGCATGGTTTACCTTGATGACATAATTATTTATTCAGTATCCCTACAAGAACACATGATTAAACTACGACATGTTTTTGAAAAATGTCGCACTGCTAACTTAAAAATACAATTAGACAAATCCGAATTCTTAAAAAAATCCATTGCCTATTTAGGACACATCCTTACTAAAGACGGTGTAAAACCAAACCCAGATAAAATCAGTGCTATTATGAAATTTTCCTTGCCAAAAACTAGAACTGATATAAAATTGTTTCTAGGACTTTTAGGCTATTATCGAAAATTTATAAAAGATTATGCTAAAATAACAAAATTCCTGACTTTATGTTTAAAGAAAGATTCAAAAATTATACACGATCAAAATTTCATTGAACAATTTGAGAAACTAAAAATCTTGCTAACTAATGATCCAATATTAGCTTATCCTGACTTTACAAAACCATTTGAGCTAACTACAGATGCTAGCAAATTTGCTATTGGAGCAGTATTATCACAAAATAACAGACCTATCAGCTATGCATCAAGAACCCTTAACCAAGCCGAAATTAACTACCCCACAATAGAACGAGAATTATTAGCCATTGTTTGGGCCTGCAAACATTTCCGCCCCTATTTATATGGCGTACATTTTACAATATTTACAGACCATAGACCTTTAATATGGCTTCGCAACATCAAAGAGCCAAATTCTAAATTAACCCGTTGGAGTATAAAATTAGAAGAATTTAATTTTACCATTAAATACCTACCAGGAAAAACCAATAAGGTAGCTGATGCCTTAAGTCCAATTAATATAAATCCCCTATCAATTGAACAATTAGACACACCAGAACCCAATTTTGATGATAATGCAAGTATAATGGCACAAAGACCATATACACCTGACTTGACTGACTTTACTATACCTACTTTTGTACCACCTACACAAGAAATTGAACCAATAGATAATCAAAATATTGACAGTGATGTAAATACTGTACATTCACAACATTCATCATCCCCAGTAATAGACATATCTGAACTACCCCTGCAATATCATAAGAATCAGTTAGAATTTATTAACGCTGTAATTCCAAAACCATTTAGAATCACTAGATTCGATGGCTACACACATATAAGTATTTTTGTGAATAACAATAACTTCCACGAAAAGTTTGTACAATTACTATTAGAATATTGTACACCAAACTCCCATTATTACTGTATATTTCAAGACGAAAATATTTTTGATAAATTTTCCAAATTTATTACTGAAAACAGTAATGAAAATTCTCCTCACTTCCATCGATGCACTAAGCAAGTAACTTATGTTACTAATCCTGATCACCGTGAACAACACATTTCGGACTATCATTTAGGTAAAACTAATCACAGAGGAATTAAAGAAACTAGCGAACACCTTAAACGTACTTATTATTGGAAAGGAATTGACAATGATATTAAGCGATACATCAATAATTGTGACACATGTAAACGAGAAAAATATCATAGACACCCAAATACATTGCCTTTTAGTTTAACGCCTACTTATGAGAAACCTTTCTCTTGTATCAGCATAGATATTTTCCAAATCAATCAAACTAAATATTTAACCGTAATTGACAATTTCAGTAAATTCACACAAGCATATTTATTAGAGTCCCAAAACAAAATAGACACAACAAAAGCATTGTTAAAATTCTTCTCACATTATGCCGTACCTCAGAAAATCATCGCTGATAACGAATTCGATAACGCTATAATAAAAGAATTTTTAAAATTACATAAAATACAATTACATCTAACTACACCTTTGCATCATGAATCAAATGCACTCATTGAACGAGTACACTCGACAATTTTAGAACACTATAGATTATTAGAGCATACCCCTGAAAAAGAAAAAAATGCCTTATTGCATATTAGCCTATAATAACTCAATACTTTCCAATTTAAAATTTACTCCTTCTGAAATTTTATTTGGACATACAGACAGTCATAATCCATTTGAATTATGCAATGATAACTATTTTGAGACTTACATTAATGACCATAAAAATAAAATGTCGCATTTTTACTCAGAAATCCAGTCTAAACAAAAACAAGCCAAAGAACAAAGAAATGAAAAAACTAATAAAGATAAAGGACTTGTATCTTTTAAAGTTAATCAAAAAGTTTTCTTTAAAAATTACCGAAGAAATAAAAGAAGTATGAAATTTAAAGGACCCTTCAAAATTATAAAAATCCTAGACAATAATACATATCTTGTTGGAGATTTAACTACCAAAAAAACATTTAAAAGACATGCAAATGAAATACGCCAAACTGACGAAATAATACCTGTTACAGGTACTACATCTGGTTCTGCAGTTGCAGTATCCTCTTAGTTACAGGAGACGTAACAATTAAGGACCTATCAGACAACCCTGGCCTATACCCTCAAAACCTAGGAAAAGCGCAAATTAAAGAAAGCGACTGGACTATTATAAAGACATTTGACTATACACCCTTACTAACAAATTATACGATCCTTAGACGTTCATTATTAGACTCTATTCTTAAATTAAGAAATCGTGATTTTTACACAGTTAAAAATGAAGAACAAACAAAATTAAATCACAATGACATGCTATTGTTGATCCAACAGTACATCATAAGAATTGATAACATGATTGATCAAATATTCCCTTCAGATACAATCAGAATAAAACGTGGAGTAATAAATGGACTCGGTACTGTATTTAAATTTTTTGACAGGCAATCTTGACGCTGAAGACGGAGAAAAATACGAGAATGCCATTGCGGATCTTCAATCCACAAGAGATATCCACAATAAAATTCTAAGTCAACATACACATTTAATAAATGATTCCATAAACGCTGTATTTACCCTAACTAAAAATCAGGAGCTTTTAAATACAAATCTACAGAAATTGATTGTACAAAATCGTGCTATAACCAACAACATAAACTCACTCTCTATTCAGAGTGTCCTATCAGAATCAATATTTTCGTTACAAATGTTTGTAAACACCTGGCTCGAATTAGAAACATCTCTCACCTTTGCACAAAACCAACAAATGCATATGTCCCTACTTGATAACGCAGAACTATTATCCAATCTCAATCAAATCTCTATCTACCTTTCTGAACACTCAGACAACATGCTTTCTTTACCTTACCCTGTGCATATAAAACCCTTCATCTTTACGAATCTATAATATTAATCCAAGCTTATCAAATTAATAACAAAATAACGTTCGTCTTCGAAATACCATTAGTACACAAAGACACTATTTACCAACTCATGCAATTGATACCGTTCCCGGTATACATTGATGCCAATTTATACCGTATGATCATTCCTACCTATAAAACCATACTCTTCAACCTTGCAACGTCAATACCCGTCGAACTGGACCACTGTAAATTGGTAACCACCGGTTCCTATTTTTGCACTGAGAAATACCACTTTTCCGTTGTTAATAACCAGTTATGTGAGACCCAACTTTTGTCTTTTTCCTCCAACAAAACTTGTTCACCCTACCTGTTTAACTTACTAAAAGTTAAAATAGCCTAAATTGACGATTCCACTTGGTTGGTTACTACTCCACAAAAAGTAACTATTGACATTAAATGCTTAGACACCAAGTCAAGGAAAATAGTAACGAAAACGAATCTAATTCATCTCACACCGGATTGCACGGCAGTCGTTGACCATGACACCTTGTTGTTCCAAATCAGAACCTCTTCTTCAAAACTTGTAAAGTTGCAAATACCCAATATTGATGCCTTGGATGCAAATAGTGCTAAACACACTAAAACAGCAAGTGTGGATCTGACACCGATCAACATTAAAGAGCTGATTAAAGACCAGTCACAGCTTGGGGGAATACAAAGGGCGCTTGAGCCTGCCAATGTAACGAACTTGCAGTACATTTCTGTAACCACGATTATAATACTAAGTATGATTGTAATAATAATCTTAAGTTTGTTAGTATATACCTATTGTAAACGCCAAGCCTTACAAGATAAATTCATGGCATATATAAAATCAAAATATTTAAAGACGATATTCCTAAACCTTTTGAGTTCTTAGAAATCAAAACGTGAAATTCAAATGCTTTGAATTGTCTTAAGAGGGGAGGAGTAATGTAACCACTTAACTCAATTAACTATCAAAATAAATGCTTGCTGCCGCAAATTCTATATTTAGAATTCTCTGAACTAAAAAGAAGTGTTAGAGTTGTGAAACATTGCGCAATATTGTGAAATTATGTGACGCCACTCAATCACCCCACCCGAAGATGGCAGAGGCTATAAATAGCCGTGCTTGTGTAATTTTAGTTTAGTTTATAGATTTGTGTCTTACAGAACGTTGCTAGTTTTAGATGTGCTTCTTACAGAACGTTACTCTGTACAAATTTGTTACTCCTACATTTAATTAAAAAACTTGTGTAGTAAAATAAATAAAGTTTTTTTCGTTAAGGCCACGATTGGCAACTTAACTCGCGCACGAACGCTGACATTGAGATCCCATTAGAAGAATGTGCCACTTATACGTATAATGAGAAGCTGAATGTCTTGGACATATTCTTTGACTCTCAGCATACTTTCAAAAATAAAGTTAGGCTAACTATTGCATGAGCACTTAGTTATAAAATTTTTCCTTATTTACATTACCTTTAAATCTATCAATTATGTTGTGAAATTAAATTAAGTTAAATTAGTATCTTTATATTAGTGAGGAATGGTTTAGGATGCAGGCAAGTTTTATTTTCATGTAAGATTTATTCTGGTTAAAAACGTCTGTATCTGTGTATTTTCCAATAAACTTACAGAAAATTACGTAATTTATAACACCTTTTTACCTATTTTTATGATAAAGGAAATATTGGATTCACCCCAAAAATTCGAAATTGAGTTTTCAACAAATCTTCACGTTTTGGAGTCTCGTGAACCCAAAAAACATGTGTTTATTCATTGGTCTGTCTGTCTGTCTGTGAACAGAATATCTCAAAAACGAAAAGACGTTGGCGTTGAAACTTCATATATAAGTTTTGTGTACTATCCAGATGCGACACCAAGCTTTTGAAGAGAATCGCATAACCGGTATGGTGTTACTCTTGTAATTTTTCCGTTTTTTTCGATATTTTCATAAACGGTTCTAACGATTTTTCCCAAACTTTACACTTTTATTACATTTTTAATGTGTATTGATGTGCGATAGATGATTTTCTAGTTGAATACCTCTAAAATGGGTTTCTTTTTATTTTTTTTCTATTTTTTTATTTTCTCCTATTTTAACTAGAACACCCGGTATATTATTGCATTTTTTAATTCAGCTTAACATTTTAGTACTATAACACTTGGAAACTAACATGTGAGCAAATGAAAATGAAATCAAGCTTGGCTTTGAAAATTGAAACATATGTCGATGATTAATTCACATTATGTTGATGGTCTAGAATGAAATAGACATACATAACCTAAACCATAACTGCATAACTGTCACTGGCTGTTATATCAAAATTTTATTTGTTAATTAACATAAAAACCAACACTTAAAAAATATTATAACTGCTACATCAATAATAATACGTATTAAGTTATAAGAAGTGCATGTGTAATTTAAAATTTGATAATTTAAACAACTTAACATTGCTACTATTATAATAACTGTCATATTTAAATTAAAGAGATAAGAAGTAATAAAGCACATGACTTATTTTTTCCAAAGCCAAGCTTGATTTCGTTTTCATTTGCTCGCATGTTATGTTTTTTTTTTTGAAATGCAACAATAACTTGAATTATATTTTAGGAATTTCTAATTTTTAAAAGCTATTCCTAAACGGCATGGCAAATATCGTACATCGTTGGAAAGGTCTTTTATTCTAGTTTTCAACTGTTAACTGAAACTTGTGTTGTTGCATTTAAAAAATATAGTTTTCAATTGTTTTAGTTACGTTTGGAGCCAAGCTTCGTTTGTTTTGCATCGTTTGTTGAATTGTTAATGATTTTGAGTAAGTCATAACCTACTTTAGCTTAATATATTTTTTGATTTTAAAAAATTCTAAATTCAAAAGTTATTGTTCAAGAATGCTATCATCTAGTATTTTTAGCGCTAATTTCAAATATCTAAAAATATACGGGGTGTTCCCTTAATAAACCAAAGTGTGTATCACTACACAAAAATAGAATGCTGTGATTTAAGCTGGTTTATGACAATTTGCAGGTTGCATTATGGCATATAAAAAGGAGTTTTTTTTTTTTCGAAATCTCTATTAATATTAATGAAGTTACAAGCTGTCTAACGATTTATAATCACCCTGATTATCTATCTATATATATAAAAATTAATGTTGATTTTGTTTGCCCCGTATGCGTTTCTATACCATTCATCCGATTGCGATGAAACTTTGGTGAGTTGTTGTGCGCACGCCCGCGAAGGTTTCTGAATTAGCACAACCATTGTTTTCGGTGTATGAATGCCGAATTTAATTGAATCAACAACAAACAGCGACATTTTATTTCGTCTGTGACATAACAAGTGGTGCTGATTGTGAAATTCCAATTACCGGTC
>OW679194.1:25797012-26121633 GCA_940337035.1 Agriotes lineatus | reverse complement strand
ATTCCTTTGCAGCTTCTTATGATTGTTGAAGGTAAATGTATTTCCTACAATATCTTTACTCTTAGTAACATATCATCCGTGCCACATTTAGCTTCCTTTAAAATATTTACGTCGTACGTTTTTAGGTTGCTATGATGTTTTGATATTCAATATCCAATTATAATTTTACCTATAACCGCGAGTTATTGAAATGGTGAAAGTATACATTCATTATTTTAAGCTCAAAATCTGTTGCATATTTCTTTTCCTGTTTGTATTGACCACCGCTTCCCCAAACTTTCCTGTAACTGGGTCATATGCTTCATGCCCTATTTACGCATTTAAATCGCCTAAGAGTATAACTGTCCTTCTTTGATCTATCTTTCTCAGTAATAAAGCAAAGTCATTTTGAAACATGTCATTTATAGATAAGTATACTCCAATTTTTGTAACATTAAGTCCAAATATGTGCATTTCTATTGCCACCAGCCTTCCCAAAATTTAATACACATTTTATAATTCTTTCATTTAATATCTACTACAGCCTTTTTTTTCTTTTATTTTAGCCTACCTTTCTTCTTTCTCTCAGTTAATGTCGGAACATCGATCCCCACCTGTTCCACTTACAAGCTGTTGTCCGGTAGAAATAGTAAAAATGGCGATACGCAGTCATAAAATATTCTAATATCATTGAGTCCGAAAGAACACGAACTTGTTAAAAGACACTGACAGACCTGAAGAAAAAACTAAATATACCCTAAGACAAGATGAACTCTATTGCCACAGTCATATGATATCTGTCGCTACTAAACGAGACTTTAGCAGTCCGAGTGGTAAGGGGGTATTCTCTCTCGTGTGCTGAGAAACCTTGTCATGTATGAGCTACGACCCTCAATAATGATGGATTTAGACCTTTAGGATGCGCGGAAGACCTGATCCGTTTAGTGGACAAAAGTTTCACCACCACAGTGCGGGAACGTATGCAATGGGCGGGCCATAGACATAAAAAGAAGACCTCAATAAGTCACTAAGAGACCATAATAGTTCGGTTTACCAACAAATTGGACAAATGTTCAGAAGACCGAAAACCACACCGGGACAATTAGACGAACATGTGACAAATCATGAGATCTAAGACAAACAAAGGATAATGAAAGCATAACCAAGGAAATGTTCAACTTGTAACGCGGCGTTTGTTCCGCACCTTAATTTTGGCTGCCCTTAAGTTGCTAGCTAGCTCAGACGTCAATGCACAAGACCCGTTTATTACCTCAGCAGTGGTTATGGGAAAATCAACACAGTTTTACCCTGAACTTGCCTCGAACACACCATTCATTCTGAAAATAAACACTCCAACCGCACTAGGAATAAAAGCCACGAGTGCTTACATAAACGTAATATACTATATATGATGGTTTATGTATTTAAAATCTCTAGTGGAAGAAATCAGGCACTTGAGACCCGAAAAAAGAAAACGCAGGGTAGACCAAAAGTCCAGTGGGAGGAAACAATAACTACAATGGCAAACAAAAAAGGGAAAGCTATGACAGAGACGCGAATAATGGCAGGAAATATGAGTACGTTTAAAAGATGGATGAAAGATCCAACACCATGAAGGATAAATGAGGACATTGCTGGCTTTATCACTGTCTTGTATATTTTGATTTTCGTCATGCTAGATATTTTTTTGCTCTCAATGCATTCTTCAAAACTGTTTGTCCTATAATGTTTTACCGACATCAGAAACTACTACTCAGTTGCCACTCTAAACAGATTCAACTTCTTGTTGTTGCAGTTTATCATAGTTGCTTGTTAACCTAGCCATCACGAGATCCTCACATTCCAGCTACCTACCCAATACTGATTTAAATAAAAAAGAAAAAATGTTAGCGTACCTTGATAAATAGTCTGAAGATTCAAGTGTATTGCTGAGCTAGAAAAAAATCCAAGGGTTGACACCTAGTGGCTAAAAGGAGAAGATGCCAGAGCTTAAGTGTAAGGAAAATAAAATCAGTTCTAAACGTTTATTAAATTCAATTTGTAATAATCCATACCATGCATTCGATTGATATTTTTTACTTTACTGAAACAAGAACATGTACGGCTGCAAATACTTCAGTTAAGAAAATATTACCTGGTGTTTCTTTCATTAGAACAATCTACCATATACTGCTTTTAAAGTGGAGCACCTACTCTTTATAGGTTTTTACTACAATAAAACCTACTACATATATGACTCTATTTCTTCTCTTCCCTAGAATGCCACACACTATAATATCTTCTTCTCCTTCCCATTGTAATTCTTGCAAAACTGCTGTTCTTACCTTGTACTATTTATGAAGTTCTACTACTTCATTCATTGTTCATGAATCATCACAGTTTTTATTTCCATTTCCCACTTTTTATCACATCCATGTATTTTCTTTTTATTGGATAGTCTATTATCTTCTGTTTATCTCCAAGCATGTTACGATATTTTAAATTTTAACAACACTTGTGGCAGAAATCTTCTTTTGCGGCCACTTTGAGTGGAATTTAACTTTGACCTCTCTGTTTTACGCCGCAGTGGGAGATGAAGCTGGCAGGCTTGTAGATTCCATCGTGTGCCTTCAGTCAGGGCTAACATCCCAAACGAGCACACCACACCGGGCTGTCGCGTCCCCCAGTTCGTAGTTCACGTATTATCGGAGGCTAAGCTCTCGACGCCCGTAGAAAGCAGAGGTAGCAAAGCGGAGTAGAATATATCGTAAAAAATAGTCACATACACGGGCCAATTTTTATTGTTTCTTAATGGTGCCATCATTAATTACGGTTGAATACCGGATTGACATTTGATTCCCTTGAAGTACGTTGAAATAACGGGGTGTTGTGTATTTTGCCGTCGTATGTGGCGCTCAATCAGGTGGATTTTGGACTATTCTTAACTTCATATTCATTTTAAGCCGCGTAGACGAATGCGTAGCTACTTCGTCGTCACTCGGCCATCTCTCGAACCCGCCGTGGATACCTTCTCCATTGATAGCTCAACTTCATCTCCCTTTCCGAGTGCTAGCGATAATATCTCCCAGTCCTTGACGCCATTACCGACTTCTAAGGCACTGGAAGATGCTATTAAGGTAGACCTTATATGTTAACTACATACGTAGTTATGGAGTGCGTTAAATTACCAGAAAATGAACTTTGAGCAACAAGATGAAAAAATTACAAAATTGCATAAGAAGTAAAAATTTGGACAATAGTGAAAAGGGAAAATGAGTACAAAATTAAATATTGATAATTAAAGCTATCCAGGTAAGCACAGCTGATGTTACTACCAAAATCGAGCCCCAGAGCGTTGGTCGCCAGTGAAACAATAAAGAAGCCGACCTGCGATTAATTAATAAAATTAAGCAATGGTAGTAAAAATCGCAGATCAACCCCCCTACAGTTTATACACCACGACAGCTCTGAAAACTCTTTACTTAACGCGATGGCCCTAGCTAACTCAAATTTCGGCGGCCTTGGATCGTAGGTTCAAATCATCAGCTGTGTACCCTGGAATGTCTTCAAAAAAAGAAAGGAAATGGAAATGGAAATGGGCGCCAGAAATCAAAAGATTTCAAATAATAAGTGGAAATAAACTGCAAGTGACTAGCGTTTAATTAATAAATAATAAAAAGTCTTGAAGTGTCAGTAGTAAATAATCAGAATAATTAAAATGCAAATAATGTGATAACAAAGTTGTGTACGTTAACTGAAGGTTGCGACACGCATAAAATTAAAAACCTCTTTCGGGTTATTTTAATAACTTTACCAAAAACATTCGTGGAATAAGATTATCACAGTCATTTAATAAAACCTTCTGTTAGGCCCATTGAAGATAAAAAAAGCGTGACTGTACCTTTTACAGAGGGTCGAAATACATCAAAATTGCAACTTTAAATACTGAGCATAATTAAATATAAGCACAAAAATTCAAATGTAAAATGCAAGAGCATGTATGAAATTGAACATTACATGTTAATAATTGCGGAACGTATGCATTTAAATTTTAAATATTTACGGGTTTAAACTGTATAAATGTAAAATCCAGGTATTGAAGATAAGTTGAAATTTAATTCCGGGAGTAGCACTAACTAACCTCGAACATAAGCTGGACGTGAACTGCTACCATAATGGAAATCACCGTGGATGCAAATTATAGTAGAGGCACCCTCGAACAGCAGCAACTAAGCAGAGCGCCAGCAGGTGTCGAAAATGCGATAAGGCTAGCGGCTTGGCCTCCGAGAAAAACTCGTGATTGAAACTGGTAATAAATAGCTAAGATCAAATGTAATTACTATGCGAATAACAAAACAAAAAAGCGCCATCGTACCTGATCATAATCAGCCCTTAGAAACACACTGCTCATTGAAATTGGTTGAGCGCACGTAATTTGACTTAAACAAACATAATTTAACCACGCCGGTCACGGCGGGCCAAAAATAGCGAGTGCGAGGTACGAACAATTCGAGCCCAAAAGAAAGCTTGCACTCTGATAAGAGATAGCGCGGGTCGAGAGTTTATCGCGCGAAAGAAAGAACTCGAACCAGGTACAAAACGCGCTGGTTTGGAAAATTTAAGAATTTGAAATGCAAGAATATATAATTCAACTAAAAATATACAGGTTGCGCCTGAAATAATTGGATAACTGGCGAAACAATTAGGCGAAGCCAAAAAATTGTTTCAAGTGCAGTCGAGAAGGGTGGGTTTACTAGCGATAGAACTGTAGATTTACGATATCTCAGAATGAATGTGCAAGGACGCCACGTAACTTCTTACACTTAAATGACCCATGGACTCTTAAACTATGAAACGGGATCCAGTCAGCTCATTCAGGAGGTGTGCTTAACGGCGCTTTACAGACAGGGACTTACCTTAGATGTCTATGTCCTTCTAGATTCTCGCAAATGGCCTTACAGTGGAAGAAAATAAAGCAAGGCAACAACCACCCATAATTAAACAAATTTATATTGAATGTTTAAAATTTCGTATTTAATATGTTACACATAAACACGAAAAGGTAACTTAATAATACACTAAATGACGCCACTGTATATGCAGTCTAAATTTAAAATTATTATACACCAGTAATCGCCAGTTCTAATTGTGCTACCAACTTAACGTTAAAGCGCAAAACTTTACTAAACTCAAAGTTCATTTTCTGGTAATTTAACGCACTCCTTAACTACGTATGTAGTTAACATATAAGGTCTACCTTAATAGCATCTTCCAGTGCCTTAGAAGTCCTTGACGCCATCACCGACTTCTAAGGCACTGGAAGATGTTATTAAGGTAGACCTTATATGTTAACTACATACGTAGTTAAGGAGTGCGTTAAATTACCAGAAAATGAACTTTGAGTTTAGTAAAGTTTTGCGCTTTAACGTTAAGTTGGTAGCACAATTAGAACTGGCGATTACTGGTGTATAATAATTTTAAATTTAGACTGCATATACAGTGGCGTCATTTAGTGTATTATTAAGTTACCTTTTCGTGTTTATGTGTAACATATGAAATACGAAATTTTAAACATTCAATATAAATTTGTTTAATTATGGGTGGTTGTTTCCTTGCTTTCTTTTCTTCCACTGTAAGGCCATTTGCAAGAATCTAGAAGGACATAGACATCTAAGGTAAGTCCCTGTCTGTAAAGCGCAGCTAAGCACACCTCCTGAATGAGCTGACCGGATCCCGTTTCATAGTTTAAGAGTCTATGGGTCATTTAAGTGTAAGAAGTTACGTGGCGTCCTTGCACATTCATTCTGAGATATCGTAAACCCACAGTTCTATCGCTAGTAAACCCACCCTTCTCGACTGCACTTGAAACAATTTTTTGGCTTCGCCTAATTGTTTCGCCAGTTATCCAATTATTTCAGGCGCAACCTGTATATTTTTAGTTGAATTATAATATCCTTTGCATTTCAAATTCTTAAATTTTCCAAACCAGCGCGTTTTGTACCTGGTTCGAGTTCTTTCTTTCGCGCGATAAACTCTCGACCCGCGCTATCTCTTATCAGAGTGCAAGCTTTCTTTTGGGCTCGAATTGGTCGTACCTCGCACTTGCTATTTTTGGCCCGCCGTGACCGGCGTGGTTAAATTATGTTTGTTCAAGTCAAATTACGTGCGCTCAACCAATTTCAATGAGCAGTGTGTTTCTAAGGGCTGATTATGATCAGGTACGATGGCGCTTTTTTGTTTTGTTTTTCGCATAGTAATTACATTTGTTCTTAGCTATTTATTACCAGTTTCAATCGCGAGTTTTTCTCGGAGGCCAAGCCGCTAGCCTTATCGCATTTTCGACACCTGCTGGCGCTCTGCTTAGTTGCTGCTGTTCGAGGGTGCCTCTACTATAATTTGCATCCACGGTGATTTCCATTATGGTAGCAGTTCACGTCCAGCTTATGTTCGAGGTTAGTTAGTGCTACTCCCGGAATTAAATTTCAACTTATCTTCAATACCTGGATTTTACATTTATACAGTTTAAGCCCGTAAATATTTAAAATTTAAATGCATACGTTCCGCAATTATTAACATGTAATGTTCAATTTCATACATGCTCTTGCATTTTACATTTGAATTTTTGTGCTTATATTTAATTATGCTCAGTATTTAAAGTTGCAATTTTGATGTATTTCGACCCTCTGTAAAAGGTACAGTCACGCTTTTTTTATCTTCAATGGGCCTAACAGAAGGTTTTATTAAATAACTGTGATAAGCTTATTCCACGAATGTTTTTGGTAAAGTTATTAAAATAACCCGAAAGAGGTTTTTAATTTTATGCGTGTCGCAACCTTCAGTTAACGTACACAACTTTTTTATCACATTATTTGCATTTTAATTATTCTGATTATTTACTACTGACACTTCAAGACTTTTTATTATTTATTAATTAAACGCTAGTCACTTGCAGTTCATTTCCACTTATTATTTGAAATCTTTTGATTTCTGGTGCCCATTTCCATTTCCATTTCCTTTCCTTTTTTGAAGACATTCCAGGGTACACAGCTGATGATTTGAACCTACGATCCAAGGCCGCCGAAATTTGAGTTAGCTAGGGCCATCGCGCTGAGTAAAGAGTTTTCAGAGCTGCCGTGGTGTATAAACTGTAGGGGGGTTGATCTGCGATTTTTACTACCATTGCTTAATTTTATTAATTAATCGCAGGTCGGCTTCTTTATTGTTTCACTGGCGACCAACGCTCTGGGGCTCGATTGTGGTAGTAACATCAGCTGTGCTTACCTGGATAGCTTTAATTATCAATATTTAATTTTGTACTCATTTTCCCTTTTCACTTTTGTCCAAATTTTTACTTCTTATGCAATTTTGTAATTTTTTCATCTTGTTGCAGTGCAAGTATTTATATTTGACTTTCTTTTCTTTTCCTTTCTTTACTTATCCTTTCGTTCGGTTGTTTATTGACTTTTCTTCCCTCATCTTTCTTGACGAATGATTGGTTTAGCGATATGTTTATAGGTAGTGTGATGGACTTTGTTGAAAGGGTATGCTTTGGTGAGTGAGGTTTCTGAATGGTTTCTTTGATTGGTTGCGTGTGTGCTTTGGTAGTGTGGTATGTTTGGTTTTTCCTTATCTTTCCTTTGGTTGGTTATCGGTGGGTAGAGGGCCTGCGTGAATTACTTGTGCGGTTTGGTATAGTTTACTCCATTTTTGGGATTTTTATTTACTTCCCTCACCGTACTTGTATTTACTCAGGGTCTCGACGGGTTGTTTCCGAGTTGTTTTTTCTGGCTCTTCATTTTTTTTAATGCGTTTATGATGCATTTCCTTTTGGATGCGATTTTTGTGCTCGTTGGCTGCGTCCGATGTGAGGCAGTCCTTGTTTTAAGCCCCTGTTCGGTGTAAACAGGGTGTCTATATTTTTTTCTGTGTCCGATGTGGTGCAGGTTTTTCTTCTGTCAGACGTGACAGGGGATATTTTTGCGTCAATTTTGATGCGCTATTGCATCTTGTTACGCATTTTTTCTATGCAATTTTTTGCGTCTTTTATGCATCTGTTTCAGTGCGAATTTTTCCTTTGCGATTGAAGGCTGTTTGCTTTCCTTGTGTTTCCTCTTCTTTAAGCGTGTCCATGTCTCCGTAAACCCGGGTCACGGCATAGAATAGTAGACCTAGCCAGTTGAAGCTTGGATGAGTGGGTGTGGCAGCGTGAGTTTTTCCGAACTCTGGTTTTTTGGTTCCTTTTCTTCTCTTTCCTTTTCTCTTTTCCTTGTGTCCTGTTTTTCTTCTGTTTTTAAAAGTTGCTGTATGGTATGTTCCCTATGGATCTTGCATTCTAGTGCTTTTCACTTTCCTTTTTCTTGCCATTACTTCCGTCTCATTTGAGGATTTTTTTCAAAAGCGCTTCGCTTATTTGGATTTGGACTATAATATTATAGGATATTGTGACCGTGGAAACACCTACAGTGTCCCTTTTAAAAACGTGTTTTCTTGTGCTTTTTGTTTCATGCTAGGGTGGTTGATTGGCACGCAGGGAAGGTCACGATAGGAAGCATTGTCATCTTAATTTCCCTTTTTTAGAGTTGGGTGGTTGGTTGGGCATGCAGGGAAGGTCACCATTGAGGAGCAACATCATCTTGTTCTCTCTCTAAGCAACGCCAGCAGTTGGGGTCGTTTCTCTCCTTATTTTGGAATTTTTTTAAGAGTGCTTTCCCCCTCCGTGCTTGTGTTCGCTTAGGACCTTAATGGATTTGATTTTCAGATCGCTGTTCATGGCTTGTTAGCTATGTTGTTTTTTATGTGATCTCTTTTCGAGACAAGTTTATACTTGTTTGGGGTTTTTTTAATTTTATTGTTATTTGGGTTGGTTTTTTGGCCTTGTGGAGATTTCTGGGGGTTGGGGTGAGCGATTGTGTTGCCATCCGACTCAGTGAGGGAGCCACATTCGGTCCGTCTCCGGCGCGCCTTTTCCATCTAGCTGCGACGACTGGCTGAATGCCCGAGCGGGGTTTGGTGGCTGTGCGGTCGTTCCCTCCGGCTTCTGGGGTCTCTACCTAAATTCGGGGCGGGTATGGTTTTTAGGATGTTATCCTGGGTTTTCACCCGAATGATTTTGTCGCAGTACTTACTGTGTTTCATTTTTTCAAGATAATTTTTTCCTATCATACTTTTTTGATGTTGGGTTACCTTAGATTTAGAGTCAGTGATGATGATGCGGTGCGAGCTTTTCGAATTTTTGTGAGTTTTTCGGATGTTTGTAGGAGGGTGGATTGTGTACTATGTGATGCAGTCGTTTTTGCTGTGTTTAGAAGTTTTTTAGGCGTCTGTCCGGTTTAGACAGAACGTCTATGTTCTATAGTGGTATACTATGTGGTGCCAGAGTTATTTTTGAGCCGATTTATAAGGGTTGGTTCCCTTGACTTACCTTCTCGAAAGAGGATTTTTTCTACAGTGTTTCGCTTTGTGTGTTGGCATCATCCATCTTATTCTCGAATTCTTTGGTTTCCTACAGTTTTTTAATGTTTCCATACTTTAAACCTTTTTATTTCTCTTGGCCGTGGGGAGTGAAACAATTTTTTGGCTTCGCCTAATTGTTTCGACAGTTATCCAATTATTTCAGGCGTAACCTGTATATTTTTAGTTGAATTATACATCCTTTGCATTTCAAATTCTTAAATTTTCCAAACCAGCGCATTTTGTACCTGGTTCGAGTTCTTTCTTTCGCGCGATAAACTCTCGACCCGCGCTATCTCTTATCAGAGTGCAAGCTTTCTTTTGGGCTCGAATTGTTCGTACCTCGCACTTGTTATTTTTGGCCCGCCGTGACCGGCGTGGTTAAATTATGTTTGTTCAAGTCAAATTACGTTCGCTCAACCAATTTCAATGAGCAGTGTGTTTCTAAGGGCTGATTATGATCAGGTACGATGGCGCTTTTTTGTTTTGTTATTCGCATAGTAATTACATTTTTCTTAGCTATTTATTACCAGTTTCAATCACGAGTTTTTCTCGGAGGCCAAGCCGCTAGCCTTATCGCATTTTCGACACCTGCTGGCGCTCTGCTTAGTTGCTGCTGTTCGAGGGTGCCTCTACTATAATTTGCATCCACGGTGATTTCCATTATGGTAGCAGTTCACGTCCAGCTTATGTTCGAGGTTAGTTAGTGCTACTCCCGGAATTAAATTTCAACTTATCTTCAATACCTGGATTTTACATTTATACAGTTTAAACCCGTCAATATTTAAAATTTAAATGCATACGTTCCGCAATTATTAACATGTAATGTTCAATTTCATACATGCTCTTGCATTTTATATTTGAATTTTTGTGCTTATATTTAATTATGCTCAGTATTTAAAGTTGCAATTTTGATGTATTTCGACCCTCTGTAAAAGGTACAGTCACGCTTTTTTTATCTTCAATGGCCTAACAGAAGGTTTTATTAAATGACTGTGATAAGCTTATTCCACGAATGTTTTTTGGTAAAGTTATTAAAATAACCCGAAAGAGGTTTTTAATTTTATGCGTGTCGCAACCTTCAGTTAACGTACACAACTTTGTTATCACATTATTTGCATTTTAATTATTCTGATTATTTACTACTGACACTTCAAGACTTTTTATTATTTATTAATTAAATGCTAGTCACTTGCAGTTCATTTCCACTTATTATTTGAAATCTTTTGATTTCTGGCGCCCATTTCCATTTCCATTTCCTTTCCTTTTTTGAAGACATTCCAGGGTATACAGCTGATGATTTGAACCTACGATCCAAGGCCGCCGAAATTTGAGTTAGCTAGGGCCATCGCGTTGAGTAAAGAGTTTTCAGAGCTGCCGTGGTGTATAAACTGTAGGGGGGTTGATCTGCGATTTTTACTACCATTGCTTAATTTTATTAATTAATCGCAGGTCGGCTTCTTTATTGTTTCACACTGAGTAGGAATAAAATCGTTGCAGGGTTGATAAAACATCGTCGTCACCGCATAATAGCCGGCGCTGCAACGTAGAGCAGCTATCTGTTTGGCATAAACATTACTAGTGTCGTAATTACCGTTTAGCCCTTTCATAATCATTATTTATGTCGTTTGTTACTGTATAAAATCGCTTTTAGTGCGTAAACGCCCCTTAAGCCTAATAACGTACTCTTCGAATTATCTTCTCGACCGAAGATGTGTTTTTCTGGATTTGTTGTGGAAATTTGCACGTCGTACAGTGGTTTTTTCTTTTCCTCGCAAGTCTTGAAGAAAACAATACGCTGCGGCGGACGCTCTCCGGCGCCTTTTTGGAGGCACATTAAGTTTGGGTGAAGAATATTTGATTCCACGCTATTTAAGTAGTTTCCTGGCCCGGAGTGTACTTATAGGAATTTCATAACTTCGTCTTTTGACGGATCATGCAAGCAATCTTGTCGGCATACAGAGCAAGCGTGGTCTTCTATAGAGATAAGTTTTTGTGCAGTTTCTTTGGTTCTCCTTGTGGTTTGAACGACTTTATTCCGATGGCACGTTGTTTTCACAGCAACTCCGGTTTAGCGGAAAGTTTCGGGGATCTTGCCTGCACTTTTAAACTTTTACCGTAGTTCAGGTTATCGCTGATGTACCTGTAAGATTTTCCCGGCGTTCTTCCTAGATGGCTATTAACCAGCTCGTGGTTTATGGGCGAATTCTACATTGTAAGCGGTCTTAACCTAGATACCAGGTGTGATGCTTTAAGCGAGAGCTAAGTAGTTCTCTGGAGGAAACACTACGTGGTAGAGACGACTAAGTGTGTATTTGTAACTATTGCTGTGCTAATTGGCCAGCATCTCCGACTGGAATCCCACAGACACCCTCGGATTTTAGCTTTACTTAATTTTATTAGGCACTTCATAACCTCGACTATTCTGATATTCAACTTACAAGCAGTAGTTTTACTATTATTGGCCTAAATTAACATAAGTCTGTATGTAGTCATATGTCTAATTGTTTATCAACTGTGATAGGTTTACACTGGTAGGCTATTTTAGCATAATGTGTGATTTGGGGAGCACCCGACGTATTTAAGTATTACTCATATGTACCACTCTACTGGCTATTATATGCAGTTATCACCAATTAAACATTATGAGTATAGGTATACTGCTACCATTATTATATATACCGGGAGATCGAGAAAGGTTGTCCAAAAAAAACTACCTTCCAAGTAGTTATCAATATTTCTTTCTAGTGTGATATTAGCCACACTGCTGTTGACAGATGTTCTCACTTGTTCTGTGTGTTTACGTTTCTTTACTTTCCCTTTTTTTCTTGAACGCCGTTATTATTAAACAAAACAGTATTTTTCAATACTAATTAGCCATTGTTAAACGAAGTTTACAGTAAGTACAGTGTTTCCAATTAATCAAAAACGGTAATAATTATGTTTGTACATTTTAGGTTATGTATACCCTTGAATACAACACGTTTATTATTGAATCTTATTTCCGCAATGGCCAACGCAATGAGGATAATGGTGAATGGAAATATTCAGGAAATTTATGTGTAAATGAATTCGTTAATCGGTTCCCTGACGTCGACTTTGGTTACGATAATCTGAGCAGGCATGTAAAGCGTATCGTACATCGTTTCCAAACAACGGGTAGTGTTGATGCAGGAAAATCTCCTGGAAGACCAACCGTTTTAACTCAGGACACATTAGAGGATATACAGGCAGGCATCTTACACAGCTCTAAAAAACCATTACGACAGTTAGCGCAACAAACAGGTGTGTATTTTTTATCCTTTAAATTTTTGTATAAAAAAAATATTTTAATTTGTAATTGCAGGGTCAAAAGGCAGTAAGTAAGACGAAAACTGCATTTACACCCATATAAAGTTTCAGTAATGCAAGAATTACTTCGTCATGATTAGGAAAAGCGTGTGCAGTAAAGCGGAACGAAAAAATTTGTTTTTAAAAATCATTCTGTCATAGGCGTTAAAATGTGCCTTTAGACAAATAAAAAAGAGTCCCTGAAGCTGGTTGACCTATTTTAATATTTTCAGGTTTCTCACAGAACTTGAAGTTTCAAGAATTTCAGAATTTTTTATGATTTTGCAATTCGCGGCGACTTAAAAAGTTATCAATCACTGTTTGCCACAACCTTTAAAATGCTTATTTTAGTAAGTTAAAGAAATTTTCAAAGCCAAGTTTTATTAGTTCAATGTCTTCTGGTTCCTCATTAGCGTTAAAATTCAGCGTATATAGCATAGTTTACGTCTTAAATTATGCGTTTTTATTCAATCACACAAGTGGTAGTTATCGCGGTAATTGTGGTAAGCTGGCTGTTTTTTTTTGTCTTCAGTTGTATGTTGGCTGTTATAATATGTAATAAATTAAATATGGAAAAAAAATGACTACTAGAAGTGAGATTTCTAGTGAAATTTTTGGTCGTCCTAAACTAATAGACAATCGGTCTTATCCAATTACCGCGATGTTATGTTACATCATTTATTTATTCAGCATAATTTAGAATATAAAAATAACGGCAAAGATCCCAGTGTTTGTGAGATATTAAAAAGCATTGTACCGAAAATGAAAGACATTTTGGCAAAGTGCGTCAATTTCTACCGTTTCGTAACGTCGCAAATGGGATAAGTTAAAAAAATTTCGAGAACGTTATAAGAAGGCCCAAAAGAATTTGAAAACCAGAAAAATCCGTGCAGCCATCCAGCTTAAAGTAATAATTTTTAGAAAAGAAGCGTCTAATTAATTAGCAAGTGCAGTTTTGAAAACTGTAAATGTGAAAAATCTAACAAGGTAACTCATGGAGAGCAAGAATTTATGTTAGACCATAGAACCAATAGGATTATGAGCGTAGCAACCGTGGAGGCAGAAGTTACCAAAATAATGGCAGATGAAAGAAAAGCCAAGACAACAGCTCGTTTGATAAAACTACAATACATGCCGTCATATTGTCGTTTCATCTATAAAAAAAGGTCATCGTCTATTAGCTCCAACAGTGGTAAAAAGGAAAAATGGAGGAAGAAAAAAAGAATGAAGAAGAAGTTTACTTAACCGAGTTCCATATTTACCTGTAATTATTGTGCACGTTTATTTTATGAGACGAAGGTAAAATAAAATCCAAAACGTCGACACAACTGAGAGTTAAGTTGTCTTCTGTAGCGCTTGATTGTGATAGAACCAAATCAAGCAGCAGCCGTAATTGCCAGTGCTGTTTTGGAAGATATTGGCGTTTTATGAGAAGCTCATTCTACAATCGCTATTGACAATGAAAATCAGAAGAGCAAGAAAAACCGAATGTATGGTTTGTACTAGTAAAACAGCAAATTCTATGCCGCCAAAACTTGAGATTTTTTTTAACAGATGAAAATACCAACTATGGTCCATGTAAAAACCGCATAATATCCAGAATTACGTTCCCATCGCCTGATAAGAATCAGATTATTTTAGTTTATTACTTTTAAGTTTAGTTTTAGTTGCAGTATTTATTTTTATGTTGAGTTTCGTTAAATGTTTTTTATGATAATAAGTAAAAGTATAGTAGTTTACGTAACAAGTCCGAAAAGAAGGCGAGGACTGAAAGCCTACAAGTCCTGTAAAAGGGTGTTTCCGGATGAGTTACATACATTTTTTAGGCAATCGCCTTTCTTCTTAATTTTACCTAAATATTGAAACATTACAATAACAAACAAGCATTATACCTTCGGAGATATTTGTAAAGTAAAGAAAAAAATGTACAGTAATGCATGATTTACAGAACGGGGGCCTAAAAAAATAATTACAGCAAATAGTGCCAAAAAATGGCATTTGGTAAAAATTTACTTTTGAACGCACACTTTGAGCCTCTTGAGGAACCTGAGGATGACAAAATTCCACTTCCAACCTTTACACAGTGTTATATACATACAAAAGGCACCTTTTGGTAACTATGACATCAGTCTTATATAAAAAATTGAAAAACCCAAATGCAAAATATGCGTTGACAAAAATAATTTTTTCCCAAAACTTTGATTCACTTGAGGAACCTGAAGATGCCAAAATATTCGTTTCAGTTTTTGCAGAGTCTTTTTTTATTATAAAATGCACCTTTTGAAAACTATGACATAATTAAAATTAAAGAAAAAATAAAAATCCAATTTTTCGTTCCACCCTAGCTGTGAAGTACTGCAATTGGTTTAACCGAAGTTTAAATAACGATGAAATGCTGGATTCAAGTTTCTTTTCAGACGAAGCGTGGTTTCATCTGACTGGTTACGTAAATAAACAAAATTACAGGATGTGGTCTGCTCATAACCCTGGTGAATTTTTACAAACTCCACTGCATCCAATAAAGATTGGCGTTTCGATTGCTATGTCAAGGAGACGCATAATTGGCCCTGTGTTTTTTGAAGATACCGTAACAGCTGACCGCTACATCACAATTCTTGACAGATTTATTAATGAACTTCACGATGATGAGTTACGTCAGGGATATTTTCAGCATGATTGTGCACCTGCACATACAGCTCTTCGAACACGTCAACATTTACAACAATTTTATGATGATCGTATCATTGCATTTCCTCCACGGTCACCCGATTTGACAGCCCTGGATTATTTTCTATTTGGACATTTAAAGAACACGATCTATCAGACCCCCATGCACACACTTGAGCAACTGAAGGATGCAATTACTGCCGCTACTGCAAATATAACTCCAACAGCTACAAAATGTTTTTAACAGCATGAAAAGAAGAGTTCAGTGCTGTAGCAACAATAATGGGGCTCATTTCGAACATGAACTGTAATAATTACTGATTAGAGTATAATTTAATTTTGTAAAATTTAATATTCTAATTATTAACCTTAATTAAAACTGATTGCAAATAACTTCTTATTGTCATAATGGTTTTCCTATTTTGAATCTACCATAAATTGCTAAATTCATTCCATACATGACAGCAGATGTCTATGATGACAGTTGGAGGATGTAAATATTGATATACTCGCTGTGGAAAGTAGTTTTTTTCGGACAACCTTTCTCGATCTCCCGGTATATGTGCGAGTTTATATCTACGGCCGGGGCCGTCTCTCACTTCCTATTCGCCAGGCGTGTCTATCACACCATTCCTCTTCTTGGAGCCCTCTTGCTACCATTGTCTCTTTTATACCTTGTCTCCAGTTCCTTGGAGGTCTTCCCCTTTTCAATCTTTCTGGGGGAATCCAATTTAAAATTTTCTTAGGCCAGCGGTTTTCAGGCATACGTTGTACATGCCCATACCATATTAACCGCTTGGTCTCTATTGTTTCCACGATGGAGCTCTGAACGTTCATCTGCTGTCTTATTCTTTCGTTGGTAAAGTCCATTTCTACCGCACCTAATTTCAATTTCTCCCTCTTATTCAGTTCCCATTATTACTTGTCTGATTTCGTTGCTGCGGCCTGCCTTTTGTGACTTTCTTTCAAAAATAATTTGGACTACCTTATTTGAGTTCTCTACACTATCTGGGTACCCTGGTCGTAATTAATAACTTAATTAAAAGTAGCTTCGGTAATTCATTTGGAACCCAGCCCTCTTCACTGAGTTAGCTGTCTAACCTTGCGGCCTCGTAATCGCTCGATATTTTGGAGTAACTACGCCACCTGTCCTGACTAATAATAATAATAATAATAATACTAGTCAGAAAATTGCTAATACGTTGCCAGGGTCGTTATCTTTTGGCCGCCCATTCATGCTATTCACTTTGCCACTTCTTTACACTTTTTTGAACTACTCAGTTCATTTTTGTTATTTTTATGTAAAATTTCGTTCCGTCAAGTATATTTTTGTTCACCAACTCTTCTCGTTTATCCTAACTCGACATCTTTGCTGGTGTATTTTTTAATCCCATTTTTCAAACGTTCATTATTTTTATTATTATAATGTTTACATCAATGATTTTAATAATAGAAAAAATGTAGAAATATCGTCTGACTGAAGCTTATCCGGGGAGCAGGCGTTTTTTAACTCAGTCATGCTACCGGATGAGTTGAGCTAGTGATTTTCATTCCGGAGTAGATTGGGAACAGGTAAAGAGGCCAGACGTGTATTAGTAGGCCAATCCCAATTACGGATCGCCGGATATCCACACGTTTTAAGCCGCTTATACCCCTTAGAGAGTGCTGTTGTCGCTAATTAAATCCCGTCGAACTCCAACCATTAATTGAGTTCTGGCTCGATTCGCTTAAAATTTAAAAACGTTGCTTTGGGTTTTTTGACTCCGATGAACTCCTATCTTCATGGATCGACCTTCATCGCCACATTCCCTCGTCTCTGCTGTTCAAGCGACCTTCTTCGTGGACCAGTCGTAACCCAGGTCGAATTCCAGCATTTCTACCATCCAGATAATCTTCTTGTGAGATCGCTCTGGTGATAGCCCTTCTATCGCACCAGGTAAACCTTTTAAAGATAGCGCTTACAAAACTTTGGAACTTCGAGCTACAGACTCGGTATTGTTACAACTGTATTACGTTTTAATTGCCTCTTTTCTGTATAACTTGTCCACGTCATTTGTTTCCTGGGCGTTATTTACCTTCCCAATTGTAGAATTAAAACTGATACTCTTTTATGTGTGTTTAAGCAAATGTTCGCCCTCAGACACCAGTTTGAGCTTCTCCCCATAAAGGAACGCTGTGAACAATATTTCCAGTTACTGATTTCCACTGAATATTTCAGCTGTATACTGTATTATTGTATGGTCAATGCAACGTTACAGATGTACCATTGTGTTTATCTGTACTCTGTGTCACTCTATGCAGTTGAATTTATGAACAAATTAAGCACCAGCAGGTCTCTACAAAATTGACTTTTAAGCAAAAACAACTAATGAATTCTTAACAAATTGAAAAAATAAGTCTATAGGCGGCACACATAGCCTGAGTTTTTAATAAATTAATTAAACTATTAATTTTAAAGTTCAGAAAAACAAATAACCAGAAAATATTTTAACTGGATGCTGTAAAATTAATGTATGACTGCAATATGTCACTAAATGTGTGGTTCTAGATAGGCATCCCCTATTAATTTCTTTAGAAAGATAAAACTACCTGTATATGATTTTGTATTCAAAGTTAAACTTCATTTATACAATTAACATTTTAGTAAAAACAGTGATACATTGCCGTGAAAATATTGGCTGTTATTATTAAAAGATTCTTTTCCATATATGTAGTAAAAAGTACTTTTTGATTTAACTTCTTTTGTATACAAACAGAAACAGTATAGTATGTATTTTTACAAACCACCATAAACATAATTTTATTATAGTAAACTTCCCTCTTCTTTTAAAATTACTCAAATCAATATAAATTTCTGGTGATGTAGTAAATAAAGGTGCATAACTTTTATATCAAAATTACAACTACAGTACTTTTATTCAGCCTTCATATATTGGAGTCAGAATATACAATAGAGAAAAGAGTAATCATGCCTTACGACTACGAGTTATTAAAAATATTTTTTTACATATTCACACACTTTCAGTCCTTACTTGCACGACACAATACTTAAACAAGTACAAGTCGGTGTTACAAATAAATCAGGTAATACCGTATCACAAAAAATCAAATTTAGGAAGGTACTTGTATTCTTTGGCACATGATAATAGTAAATGTAACTACGACTAAAGGTAGCCTATTACAACGTAATTGATACCAATACAATTGAGCAAAAGGTTCGAACTTAAGAAGTGCAAATAACATAAGTGCTTTAAATACTTCGAATTTACTTTGGCATTATTAAATCACACCATGTTTAAATTTGAGCCGCTATTATGTACAGTCAACAGTATAATACTATGAATGGACAGAAGCTTAAGATTTTCCAAGTATCACACGTGTAAAAGTAGGATATTCATGAAAACTCAACACTACTACTAATCACTATTTTACAAAAATGAACTGCCATTACTATCCGACATGAGGGGCTACTTCGTACAACCTTCAAAGGCACCACCTAAATTCAAGACATGGACAAGCCCTCGCTCTTCTAGAAGTGGCAGCTCATTGATAAACAGGTCACTGTTTGAATAAACACATAAATTGAATCGAATGTCATATAGATGCATGAGAAAGTTAGTACAGGATAAAAATTCATTTGTACACTACTCTCTATAACTGTTAAAATATTGCTTTCTTTCCTGTACTGTCAACTGGGGAGAAAGAGTAAATTGAGTGTTTACAAGTCTTAATTACTTTAACGCTTCAATTGTTAGTTGTAAAAGGAAATTAAATAGGGGCGTGCTTAGCAGGTGCCACGTCCTGACATTTTGATAAATATCGCAGATTATCACTATTACTCTAAAAATTTCAACAAAGAATTTGCAAAGGGCTAACATAAAATGTTTTTCTGAGCAACTAAACTTCCGATTAGAAACTATCTGTGTTTTTAATTTACGGAACTGGCAGAGCAAATAATTCAAGTACCTAGTTATGAAGAGTGTCATTAACAATAACATACGTATATGCTTTGTTGCTCAGCAGTATCCATACTTCATCCACTTTGTGTAGTAATTCCTATCTGTTACTAAATGTATTACTTCTTCTATTGTTTTACCTCTCCCATTTACTATTTCTTCTTAAATATCTCTTCCATTGCAACATGATCATTGCTCTTTGTCTTTTACCTTCTAGCCCTTGATTTATGAGAATTTATATGTTTACTTTGGATGTTCTACAAATATGACTATACCATTTCTGTATAAATATGCTAATACCATTTCCGTAGGCAGTATTTCTTCTAAATAGCTCTTTCATTGTATCCTAAGCCATCCTCTTTGCCTTTTGCCATGCCCCTGATTTATGTGGATTTGTGTTTATTTTGGATATTATCACATTGTATAAATATAGAAATACCATTTCCACCAGCAATATTTCTTCTAAATAGCTCTTCCATTGTATCCTAATCCTTCCTCGTTGTCTTTTATCTTTTAGCACATAATTTATGAAGATTTATGTGTTTATTTTGGATGTTCCACAAATATGGCAATACAATTTCCACATGCAGTATTTCTTCTAAATAGCTCTTTCGTTGTATCCTAAGCCGTCCTCCTTATCTCTTGGCATCTAGCCCATGATTTATGTGGATTTATGTCTTTATTTGGATGTTCTGACATTCTACACATATGACAATACCATTTCCATCGGCAATATTTCTCCTAAATAGCTCTTCCATTGTATTCTAATCCTTCCCATTTGGCTTTTATATTCCAGCACATGATTTATGCGGATGTATGTGTTTATTTTGGATGTTCTACAAATATGGCCATACCATTTCCGTAGGCAGTATTTCTTCTAAATAGCTCTTTCATTGTATCCTAAGCCATCTTCATTGTATTTTGCCATGCAGCCTCTGATTTATGTGGATTTGTCTTTATTTTGGATGTTAACTTATTGTATAAATATGGAAATACCATTTCCACCAGCAACATTTTTTCTAAACAGCTCTTCCATTGTATCCTAATCCTTCCTCTTTGTCTTTCATCTTCTAGCCCATAATTTATGCAGGTTTAGGTGTTTATTTTGGATGTTCTAAAATTCTACACTTATGACAATACCATTTCCACCGGCAATATTTCTCCTAAATAGCTCTTCCATTGTATTCTAATCCTTCCCCTTTGGCTTTTATCTTCTAGCACATGATTTATGCAGATTTGTGTTTATTTTGGATGTTCCACAAATATGACAATACAATTTCCACAGACAGTACTTCTTCTAAATAGCTCTTTCGTTGTATCCTAAGCTGTCCTCCTTATCTTTTGGCATCTAGCCCATGATTTATGTGGATTTGTGTTTAGTTTATATGTTCTCACATTCTACAAATATGAGAATACCATTTCCGGCAGCAATATTTCTTCTAAATAGCTCTTCCATTGTATTATAATCCTTACTCTTTGTCTTCTACCTTCTAGCTTATGTTTTATGCGGATGTATGTTTATTTTAGATGTTCTGGCATTCGACAAATATGGCAATACCGTTTCTGTAGGCAATATTTCTTCTAAATTCCTCTTTCGTTGTATCCTAAAGCTTCTTCTATGTCTTTTATCTTGTAGCCCATAATTTATGCAGATTTGTGTTTATTTTAGATACTCTGAAATTCTACAAATATGACAAATCCATTGCCGTAGGCAGCATTTCTTCTAAATACCTTTTCCATTGTAGCCTACGCCTTCCTCTTTGCTTTTTATCTTCTACCACTAATTTATGTGAGTTTGTATTTATTTTGGATATTCTGACATTCTACAAATATGGAATACCATTTTCCTATAGAGTATTTCTTCTAAATAACTCTTCTATTGTATCCTAAACCTTTAGCTTTTTCTTTTGCCTTCTAGCCACTGATTTATGCAGAAGTGTTTATTTTAAATAATCTGACAATCTACAAATATAACAATTCGATTTCCTCCAGCAATCTTCTAAATAGCTTTTCCATTGTATCCTAAGCCTTCCTTTCTGTCTTTCATCGTCCACCCCTGATTTATGTGAATTTATGTATTTGTTTTGCATACCTATTCTGATATTCTACACATGTGGAATACCATTTTCATATAACTCTTCCATTGTATCCGAAACCTTTGTCTTTGTCTTTTGCCGTGTAGCTACTAATTTATGCAGATTTGTGTATATTTTGGATGCTCTGATATTCTACAAATATGACAATACAATTTCCGCCAGCAATATTTCTTCTAAATAGCATTCCCATTGTAGTATATGCCTTCCTCTTTGTCTTTTATCTTCTACCCCTGATTTATACGAACTTTTGTGTTAATTTTGGATAAACTAACATGCTAAAAATGTAGAATACCATTTTCATATGGAGTATTTCCTCTAAATAACTCTTCCATTGTATCCTAAACCTTTCCCTTTGTCTTTTGCCCTCTAGCCACTGATTTATGCGGATTTGTGTATATTTTAAATGCTCTAATATTCTACAAATATGACAATATTATTTCCGGCAGCAATATTTCTTCTAAATAGCTTTTCCATTGCATCCCAAGCCTTCCTTTCTGTCTTTCATCTTCTAGCCCCTGATTTATATGAATTTGTATGTTTCTTTTGGATATTCTGATATTCTACAAATATGGAATACCATTTTCATATGGATCTTCCATTGTATCCTAAGCCTTCCTCTTTGTCTTTTACCTTCTACCCTCATTTATGTATTTATTTTGGATATTCCGGTGTTCTACAAATATGGCAATGCCACCAGTTGCTTATTCTCTACTTTCTTCATCAGTGGTTCTACATCCACTTGCTTTCTGTATAAACTCCATTCCTTTGATCGTATTTATCTGTTACTGCTTATTCAATTTTCTACACCATAGGTTAATGTTTGTAGGCAAACTTAAATATTTGTATTTTAGTCACAATTGCTTAGACCTCCCTTTCTTATATAACAATATTATTCATTACAGATATTATGTTCTCCATCCGGCAATATACTTCCTTGTACTCGTGCGATCGAATATATGTCTATTATTGGCATCATATTTAATTACTTTTTAGCATTATTCAATTACAAAACTTAACATGTTTTCTACTTCTTCCATTTGCCATGGTGTTTTCAGGATTTCATTAACTAGTCCAACATCTTTCAAAATATTTTCTTTAAACTTCATCTATTTTGTCCTTTAAAGTAATTAAATTATTGCCTTTATATTTCACATTTTTAACCAGATATGCATTTCGTCCCTTAAAATCTCTCAAAATTATAAAAAAGCATTTCCTATTACCTTGGTACTATATGTACCTCGACAACAAACTGATACCACATTTTCTATTTTTGTGTTTAGTCTTTTTATCTTTAGTTATTTCTTGTTGTAGTAACTTTTGATATTTTTGAATAACTATTTCCTTCCTGCAGCAATGTTTCTATGGTTATCCATTCGTGTGATCTTTTATTTGCTCAGATTTGAATTTAAATCGAACTTTAGCTATAAGCAATCTATATGCCCTCCTAACATTTATCATTGTTATTAAATGTTATGTAGTCTATCACACTGTTAGGGTTTCTCTCTATTGCTTCTGCTTTTTATCCTAATAAGATAAATTTCCTAACAGTTGATTTGCTATTACAGAAAGTTACAATTTCTTCGCTGTTCATATTCACAGCCATAGTTTGCAATTGTTTCCAGTTATTCCAGTCCCAAGTAATCATGAAATTTTTATATTTGAGCTTTTTGTTCAAAACCGTGTTCTGTGAGAGCATAAATATATATTATAGTTGCAGTTCGATACTGAATTTTTAAATTATGCTCAACTTTATATACAGCTACAAAATCAATTACGTATTACTTTTGTAATGAAGACTACTCCCTATTTTGCTTTAATGCTTTCTCTTACTCCGGAAAAGCTTAATACCCATTCATTACTATCTAATATTTTCGTATGTTGTCCTACTTTCTTAGTTTCACTTACTGCTAGTATTTTGAGTTTATATTCTTCTTTTTGATTTATTAATTCTGGTTCTTTTTCATGTTATAGCGACATTCCATGTTCTTGTTTTAAAAATGTCCTTCTTTTTTGTTTCCTCATTTCCATTATATTCCTTCTATTCCGTATAGCTATTGGTTTTCCATTTTTCATTCGTACATTTTCTGTTGTAATGTTTGTTGTTAATTGATGCGAGTCCGAGTAGTTCTGTCATTATTCAGGATACTGTTTTGACATTTCGTCGTTCACACTGCCGACTTCTCCGAAAGTTGTTAGGGTTTACCATTATTTCTGTAGATTCTATAATTACCCTTGAGTTATATCGAGTATTACAATCCAGAACTTCAACTTTTTCTAAACCGTAAACAAAATGTAAAGTTTCGCAATCACCGTTTTTATTTGCAAAAGGAGGTGTGAGCTCATCACATAGAGTGTATCCACAACTTGGGTGCCCTATTTTAAATAAATACGCATTAAGAAGCTTGAAAGGATTAATATTTCTAAACTTTCTCTAAAAATGGATCAAGAAACCAGACCTTAAATTTCTATAGTTATTTAGCAGTCACCCTGTACGTCTAAGCACGGCCCTGAAATTAGAACGTATCTTATGGAAACAAACATAAAACATTCAAAATTCCTATCGTACAAAATAGAAGGCTACTGTAAATATCAAATCTAATTTATTAAAAATAAATTGCTATCACGAACTTCTAAATATCTTAATGTTCAGCCTCTTCTTCTAAACGAAAGTTAATTAATTATTTGGCACTGAATAAAGGACCATGAAAGAATAAAACACTTGCAAGATAATACTAAAGGAACTTCGTCCCAATTTCACAGCTGGAAATTTAATGTTGCATTAAGCTATCGATGCAGAACTGAGATTTAAAAAATATTTATTGTCAGTATTCCTGAAAAATGTATAACACTAAAAAAACTTCCGTACTAGTGAACTTGAACAAGTCTAAACAGTGAATATGAATCTAAAAAATCGACATCTTAATGCTTTCAAAATTTGGCAAATAAGAACTAATACTGACCATAACGCTGCTTTAAACTTTCATGGCGATACCTTTTTATCAAGCATACTCTGAATCACGTAACTATGACTGTCGTTCACATTTTCAGAAGGCAAAGAGACTTGTGAACCTTATAGGCAAATTTATAGTTGCTCCTGTGCGGCTCAGTTGCTGCAAGAATTCATCATAACAGTAGACCTTCGACTATAACCCCTTCTCGTAACAGCCGCACCTTGAGCCTCACACTCTCTCCGCACTCTGTCTATGATATCAGCCACCAGCTTCTCTTCTTTCACCCTCTGCTCCTCCCAGTCGGCTGACTTGATTTCTTTCTTCCTGGTAACCTTCGGGCATTCGGCGGTTTCCACGATTTCTTCCTTGATGCTAATGTTGAGCTCCTCCTGCTGCTCTATGTTTTCTGAGTGCCTGGTGGACACATGCCCCATGTATCCCTTCCGACTTTTAAAGAAAACATTACAGTGCGTACACTTGAACAGCGGGGCCGGATTTACCATACTGTTCACGTGCAGTTTATACTTATGTCTGTACCAATGCGTTCTGCTCGCTAGCACCTCACCGCAAAGCTTGCACACTACACTACCGTCATGCCTCGTCAAGTACTCGAGCAGCTCGCTCTTTTTCCTCTCGTAGTTTTCATTGTTCTCCGTTGTGATCATCAAGCTGTTATCGTTATCTGTCAGGAAGTGCACCCCAGCTCCAGCCTCTAGGTTGGTTTCGTCGTTGGATTCCTGGAGATTCTCCTCGAGCAGACATCTCGCAGATTCTGTGGATATTATGACGGTTTCGTGGTGTTTCGGAGTGGGTGACGTGACTAATTCTACGGTTACGGAAGGTGGTAGGTTTGAGTGGTTTTGGTTGTTTTCTTGATAATACTGTTCTTCTGGAATGAAAAGGGTCTTGTTAGTAAAGATTAGAGTGTTAGTAAGCCACAATATACACAAAAGATTGCAGATAAAAGAGAGAAGTCCCATCATTTGTAACATGATTATAAGTGTTATCACAGAAAACGTTTATCTTGAATGATAAACAAATTGTTAGAAATCTAATAATATAATAAAGTTTAAGTAAATAGAAAAAAAGTACAGAATGAAAGATAGAGAGCAGCAAGAACAGAGACAAGTCATGGTACAAATGAATGAACTGAAACTGCGAAAAGCAAAGGCTGAACAATATTAAACAATTGTAATCAAAGTATGAAGACTATTCTATCTTGATGAAAAAGATGATCTAATTAGTAGAACATTCCACATATTTCTAGCTTTAAGTATTATGTAATCTCTGGAACTTATGTAAGTCATTTAAAGAATTTACAAAGAAAGGATGTTTAGATTTTCGGGTAGAGAGTGAACCAAGTTCGCACGCACTTAAGCTTCAAGGTAGGCCCAGAAGAGAGTGACATTAACGGCATCGCAACGTCGAATGGTCACCCAGCTCACTACTGATCCAATGGACTGCAAACAAACCTTCACCTATCTACGGATTCGAACCAAAGGCTTGCATGTTGGAGGCCTGGCACTGGGAAAAAATTTAGGAAGACATACAAGATAAAGTGATCTTTTATCACCTGTTTTGTTCAATTCAGTACTACAAAAAATATTTAAAAACTTAGATTTGAAGAACCACGGCTGAAATGTAAAAATCCAGTTAGGATTGGATGTTGATAAACTCTCCACTGCTTTGAAATACAAAAAATACCCACTGGACTTGAGAACCAGTGTATTTAACAAACATAGATCTTCATACAATCCAATCTAGACAAGCTACACAAAACCCAACGTCAAATGCAGCTTAGAATTACTCTCAGAGACCGTAAGAGAAACAAATGGCTTAGAAGTAAATCAAAGGTCATCGACGTAGTTAAAGAAGCAGCCAAACTCAAATGGAAATGGGCAAGTCATAACGAAAGACACCAGTGAAATCCAAAGATGGAGTTTATATGTGGATACAGGAATAGGGTTTGCAGTATAAGCTTAACAAGAGCTCAACCCACCCTTGAAGATGACAGCACCTACCTCAATATGTTTTTTCCCCTAATATTGAAGTTTAGTTTCTATTTGGTTTTGAATTTAGCCGGGGTCGTAGTATCAATTCTCATATATATCATGAAACGGACTCATTTGTGCCACCTGTATATATGCATTTTCCTATCTTTTTAGTATACCGTGCTAGCAATAAAACTTAACTGTATCCCTTATATGTATCATTGCGTGTTAAACGGTCACGCATTATAAGTGCCTGGGTGCGAGTTTCACAGATTGCAGAAGTGATCGGAGAGAATACAACTAATTCCAGGACACGGAGTTATAAATAGCAGAAAGCGGGAGAATTACTACGTCGCATTAAGGAATAACTACAACATTGTGTTGAGAACCGCGGCGGGCCAGTCGCAAGCAGAGAGGCGACTGATGCATGTGAGTACCAATTAACCAAGGTACGACACGTGCTATTTAACGGCAATAGAAGTACCAGAATTGTGAAGTGTTAGCCTGCAATCATCGCTGCCGACACCAAAGCTTCCTAAGCAGGAACATCGATGACAAAGGCGTCAAATACTTGGTTTGCGCCACCAAAGGCTGCCAGAAGAAAGCCGTTGTGTCAACGTCGCAGAAGCGTCATCCTTGGGAGCAACATAAAGCAAGGTTAGTTCCTAGTTCAAATCGTGCTATGAAATAAGAAGCAATTGCAACATTTTTGGCAATTGTTTCAATGAATGATTGCGACGTCGTAGGCCATTGTTTTCTTGTCTTAAGACAACGGGCAATTACATGCAACCAGTACGCAGTTATTGCGTCATCTGCTAGCTCAGCACGCAACTGGCATTAAACGTGTCCAAGCCGAATTTCCAGCCGCAAACGCATTTCAAGAATAGACAACTTCGCCCAGTTTATTTTTGCGCGGAATTCAATTATATTTCGCATTTTTGGTTCGACTTTGCTTACACAGTTGAACATTAGTGCACTATTTAAGGTGTTTTCATGCATGTAGCGTACAACCTTTTTATGGTGTATTTCTATAAGTATTTTCATGTAATGTGCGAGTAGAAATAGCTATCGCTCATAGGCAATCAAACTCACTGTAGTCTTGAAATAGATGCAGGCCAATCTAACTGCAGATAACTATGTTACCCATTAGCCTATTATTTATTGAAAAATGGTATTACCACTATAAACTTTAAAGAATAGATCAGAAATTCCACCAGTATTTTTCAACATTAAAATCCGTAATATTGGTTTGTCGGTTTTTAGATTTCAACCAGATGTAACACTTTTGTCATACAAATCAAAGAAATGTGTGCTGTTATTGTCTACAATGCATGATAGAGAAAAAATCAATGGAGACAAATAAACCCAATCCTTTGTCTAATAGACGTGTCTGTCTGGGACGCTGTTTCAGCAGCCAAACCGTAAGAGATAGAGAAAAAAGTTAATAAAGTTATATGTTTGGAATGGTCATGTCAGGTCAGGAACCGAATTTCAGTCGTCGCGTGACACTTCCGGTTTTCGAGAAATCACGTGATTTCCGTCCGTCCGGGACGCTGGTCCGTCCGGGACGGTCTTTTTTGTTTTATTAAATGAAATCACTGGACTGCTAGTAATATTATAATGTAGCAATAAAGCCAGATAGTCTTCTCCACTTCTCTGAATATTTATTGTGAAATTGTGGGTAGCGACATGTTTCAAAACCCAACTGGTTTCATAATCAAGCCATAATGATCACTGCTATTAGTAATCGAACCACATGTTAAAGTGAGGTTAAAATTTTTAAAAATTGAAAACGTGATTGAAAAAAGCTTAATACATTGGCTGCCTATCAGATATCATTTGCCACATGCCTATAGCCGAATAGTGTAGAACGTCGCAGAGTCAAGTCCGAAGGCCCAGCTTGTTCATTGTCCTCTATGTCGCAAGACTCCGGAACCGCTAACACACAAACACAGACTAACACTCATACAACACACCTCTAAGATTGTCAAGCTCCAACTTCAAAACCAATTTAAAAATATTCATTTACATTACAATACATACATACAAATGAAGTAAGTGAACACTGGCAACACTGTATCAGTTTTGCCTTTTACAAGCTCCTTTATATGTATTTATAGTGGTGTTTAATTATTATATTCACCTATATCCGAATCAAGTCTCAAAATCTCTAATATAGCGTCCAAAGCGTATGTGCAATTGTTAGTAGTGTGAACTTTTGTCTTTAAAAGCCAAATTTTGAAGTCAAAGTTAGTGAGGTTAGAATGTCCGTCAATCCATGTGCGTCGTGTAATCAGGAATCTTATATTATAAGAGCCGATGCCGCCGGCCGTCCAGACCGTAAGCACAAGGGGCGCCGGCACACGCAGCATGAAGGGCCTGCATACTACTACCACACGCGCGCTTGCTATATCGGTTTCTATAAGCGCAGGTTTCTATAAGCGCAGGTTTCTGTAAGCGCACATGCCGACCGTTACAGTGCCTTTATATAGTGTACCTGTATAATACTTAAGTAAGAGTAGGGCAAACAGCGAAAAATTTTGGATCATTATTTCATGGCTATCAAGATTTAATGATATATTGAAAAACAGGGTTGGTAAAACTGACACACGAGTTGTCAGTTTTATCAAATTCGTGGTTAGCAGGTTAGGTTTTCCGTCAGTTTTGGCACAGAATGATCTTGAATTTGATGAAACTGAAAACTCGTGTATCAATTTTACCAACCCTGTTTTTCAATATATCATTAAATCTTGGTAGCCATAAAAAAATGATCCAAATTTTTTCGCTGTTTGCCCTACTCTTACTAAAGTATTATACAGGGACTCTACCTTTATATAGACAGTGGCGACAATGGGGTGTCCTATTTTTGATTGGCTCCCTAGATCACGTGGTTTTAGCCGCCATGTTTATGCTAATTCACCTGTGATTCGTGTTATACTTTTGGCAGTACTGAAGTGTATTGTCAGTCTATGTCAAATTCGAGGTTAGTATGTTCGGTTTTGTGTCAGTTTTGACATAAACTGACGCAAATCTTAACCTGCAAATCTCGAATGTTTTCAGTACTGCCAAACGTAAAACACGTATCACAGTCGACTCTGATCACGGATTTAAATAAACACCCGTTAGAAATTTGCATAAATATGGCGGCGGGGGTGTGGCTTAGTTGTATTGTCGCCACTGTCTATATAAAGGCACTGTACCGACCGTAAGCACGTGGCGCCGCCACACGCAGCCAGACGTAGGCTGGCTACGCGCGATCTAGTTAGGAGATAAATCCCAGTCTTGTGATAGCTGCCACGCACTAGTACATGTTACTGAAAAACACGATCTGTCCTCAGAAGAAATGTTCCATGAAATTCAAGTAATTTCATATTATTTAATGTTACTGAAAGTAACTCGAACAACTTACCTGATAGTATATCACACAATAAGGAAATAGTTAAATCGGTGTTGAATAAATTGTTAGATGATTTTCGACCTCGTTCAGCTATTTTTGCTATCAGTCCAACTATAAGGGTCATTAACGAAATTAGTTAAAAATATTCTGCCCGAACTTTTCCTGGATTCGGCCCTGTACTGGTTACATTTAAATTTAGTCCGGCGGGTATTGAAATGCTTGCGCCTCGCATATTTATTTCGTGACCGTGAATTCCCTCTTTGATTTCGTATTGCTGACACTGTATATGAGCGCCCCAATGCAACGATAACGATAAGGCATTCTTTGTTCACTGTTCCATATAGATCGCTTTGTCTCTCAACCTTCAACTTGCCTTCTGCCTGATGTAATTAAGCTTTCAAAATAAGGCTTACTGAAATCTTTGTTGTCACACATTTAAACACCGATTTCAGAGCTTAAATTTAGTTCTTGGTATTTTTTTTTAAGAGCCGCGCTGGTAATTGATACTTAAGCTCGTAAATTTTCCGTGCGTGGCTTAGTAGTGCATTGGAGCCCTTATCTTGTGTTTTGTTACCCGGGGCTTCTGGGAACTTTGCTTATTTTTGCCAATTCAGCTATGACATCATGCTGCGTGTAGTTGCACCAAGCTTTGTGTAAGGGAAATAAAAATTGATAACTCCTTAGGGAATGATGCATTTAAAATTAGTGGTTTTGGAGTTCTAAACTCTTTTCCGTCGTGTTCTTCTCGCCGAGTCGAATTTGAACTGAGAATTCGTAACGAGTACTTGAGCCATCAAGACCTATGTGAATGTTCGCGCCCCCCGAGGGTGGCACCGTCGCTGCCGTCGGGGGGAGCTGTGTTAAAGAATTTGTGATGAACTTAGTGAATCCCTCTTGCCAAACCTTGTTGTGAGGAACGTTTAAGAATATCTTTTGTCATCTTAGCAACGAGCACCGCGGGACGTTGTGTGTTCGGCGGACGAATTTCTTTTTGGGCGGCGTCTTAATATTTGTTTAACTCAACCACAGAGTCGGGAACGGAGTTATTTTGCACTTGGTTGCACATCTAGTACAAGACGCCCTATGAAGCCCACCTAGTTTTCCCATAGTGAGTGGGGAAACGTCTGCTTTTTGCAAATTCTGCTACGTTCAGCCGATCTCGAGTTTTCTTTCGTTCCCGGGGGGGACGACCGCAGTCAATGTGAATTTCCTCTGCCCTCTTTTAGACCGCTGTCTACCGTTCCACAACCCTTGGGTCTACCTTGTTCTACACTGCAGGAAGCAATCACCACTCCTCGGCGTCCTCTGCAGCATCACCGAGGCTTGGATTTCCCATAGTCTACCATGCCTGGGCTAAGGTAAAATTGTACATTGTTAACTATTTCTGTTACGCTTATCCAGTGCCGGGTGTGTTATTATCATTTGTTGTTGCGCAGTGTGCCGAGTAACGAACATTGCGTACGTCTTTGTATTTAATTATGTCAGTTGATCATTGAAGGCGGAAGCTTTTTTCCTGCCAATATTTTAGTTGTTTATTCTTTGTAACTTTGTTTAGACTAAGTTAGTTCTTGCGTGGGATCCCCTTTTGACCTCAACTAGGGTGTCACCTTTTTGATAGCCGACTTTTGGCTTGATGTACTAAAATTTAAATCATTAAATTTCATTATTGGCTAAATTAATTATTGGTTTGATTTAAATGTGTGAACCTATTGAGTCTTCAACTAAAGACGGCTTTAGCCGAGTGTAATTTCATGTAAAGACCAGAGCATGCGATAGAACGCGTAAGCCCTTAAGATCAGGGGTGTTTTTGTATTTTGTTATTAGCTTCCAGAGCGGTGGCCATCGAAGGTAAGTGACTTCGATTTTTGTGGCCACCCTACGTTTGCATCCGGCGTAGGTGCAGCTGACGAGTGACGCTGGAGTGGTGTGAAGCAACCTGGAGGACTTCTTCATAGCTACGTGGTATTTCTTGTTTTCGCTGCGTTAGCAATTCTCTGTTTAAAATCAAGTGGCGCTCCGAGCATTTTCCCCATTTATGAATTGAATTGTTAGGGATTAGAATAGGATAACCCCTGTCGGTTTCGTTAAGTTTGTCGAACCACGCCTTCCCGAGTAAGCTAGTTGAGGGTAACAGAAGCCGACCATCTGCTTCGAGACATTTTTAGATCTGTGTCCTTTAGGAAACCGGCAAACCCTTCTAAACCTAACCCGCTCTTTGACGTTGAATTGAATACATGCAATGTCGATTCATTAAGATTATACCGTAACAGATTGTGAAATTCCAATTACTGGTCGACATTAGATAATAATAGATATCACATTCATTTTCTTTTTTTTTCAAGTGAATTTGTAAGAATCGTCACAAAGCATTACTTTCGTTGTCAAATCAATTTTGTCACACAAACGACAAGTGATTGGTCCATCTACATGTCAAGCACGAAAAAAAAGGGCATCGCGAGCTTCAGAAACAGACGAGCAATGGGAAGCAAGACTGGAAACCGTTCGAGTATGCACTGCTTGATCCAGACGAACACTGTACGCTGATTTAAATCTTGGCGCATTCCATTACGATGATAATTATAATTACAGTCGTCATCAAAGTGTGGTTATTGAAATCTATATATATAAAAATGAATGTTTCTTTGTTTGTCCCGTATGCGTCCCTATATTCATCCTATTGCGATGCAATTTTGGTGAATTGTTGTGCGCACGCCCACGAAGGTTTCTGAACAACGATTTTAGGGGCGCTGGGTCGAAATATTTCGATAAACTGTATTTATGGTCCGATTTGGCTCAAATTCAAAATATACAGGGTATAACAAAACTGTGGGCCGCTACTTCAGGAGTGTATTCTACTCATGAAAATGATGAAAAAAGTTGATATAAATATATGTCCAAAAGTTAGTCGTTTTCCTGTTACAGTCATTTTTGTGTTGAAACTTAAGATAATTTATGAACAATTATTATTTTATTTTCAGCCATAATGAAATAAAAGATGTAAGTTGATTGAGATTCTCAACAGGCCGGGAATATACAATTTGCTTTAGGTGTCCCCATAGATAAAAATCCATTGGATTTAAATCTGGTGACCTGGCAGGCCATCGCACAGGTCCCTCACGTCCTATCCAACGTGCAGGATAAGCATTGTCTAGAAATTCCCTGGCTACTCTACTAAAATACATTTATTTTTTCTATTGCATTTACATCTTTTATTTCATTATGGCTAAAAACAAAATAATAAATCTTCATAAATTATCTTAAGTTTCAACACAAAAATGAATGTAACAGGGAAACGACTCAGTTTTGAACATATGGTTATTTCAACTTTTTCATAGTTTTGCTGAGAATACGCTCCTGAAGTAGCGGCCCACATTTTTGTTATACCATGTATGTTGGCTACGTAGAAAGAAGTATTTCTACAGAAAATGGACCAGGTATGTGGCGCTGGAGTCGAGATATTTACGAAAATGTGTATTTATGATCTGATTTGGGTTATATTCAGATGTGTGTACAAAAACAAATTCTTTTTGGACAGAACAACTTTTTCCGGGTCAGCTAGTCATAATATATAGCATAATATATAGTGTGCGTCATAAATGTTTACACATATGGAGTTTTTTATTATCCAATTATGCTGATAAATGCTTTTGCATCTTGTCAAATCAAAAATGCACTTGCCAAAATTTTAATATATAATAATACTATTATTTTTCAAAATATACAAAATTATTATTTAGAAGAGTTGTTTATAATTGAAAGAAGGTTTCTTCCCATTTCTTTCTTAACACCCTGGGACATGATGACTATGTATTGTCAAACTTTTCGCTCACTTATCAGCCAGAACATTATGTTAATCGAAATTAGTGTTAAAAAAACTTCAAAGTAAAAAACCAGGTATCTTTTAAAAATGTGGTAAGAGACGATCCTAACATAAAAACCTTAAACCATAATTTTTAATTGAAATGTGTCAATATATTTTAGGAAAGTAAGGGTCTTTTATTCTTGAGCCATTTTCATATTTTTGAACCTTCCCGTATACGAAAGGAGATATTTAAATTTTGGCAAGTGCATTTTTAGTTTAAAAAGATGCAGGGATTTATATTAAGAATACAATTTTTTGATAAAGAATAAAACACTTTTCCATGTGTGTCCAAATTTATGATGGACACTATGTCCCATTATAAGTAACAATCAAACGTGATTAATTCTGTCATTCAACCTGTCAGTATTGCAACAACGTAATGTTAGATACTTTGTTTAATGCGATATATTCTAAATGACACAAGTTTTCGACTAGAAAACGAAGAAATATTAAAACTACTTGTAGGTTTGTTCTATAATGTAATAAAAATAAATAAATCAGTCCCATGGGATATACCGATGGGGCCACAATTATATATAACAGCAATGAGATAACATGAACAAGAAAATAACACACATTCCTTGAATAAAAAAGAGATCAACATAGTAGCAAATATACAAGTAGGCTTGACGCTCACTTTATTTATGACATATGTCAACGAATTGTACCTACAATAATAATTTTGTTGTAGGGTCATCTCTTTCTTACTCAAGCATTATATTTTGTTGTTCATGTTATCTTATTGCTGTTATATATAATTATGGCCCCATCCGTATAACACTGGAATGGGAAAAAAATCGCCTCATGAGGGCACACCTTATAAAAAATACGATTTTATGGCATAACTCGAAATTAGAAAACCTTTTTGAGAAACTGGCTACGTCACTGCAGTCTTATCACAAGAGTGCTTGAAGAACGTACAAATTACTTGTATCTATTGTTATAAATAAGCGAGATATAGCCACAAAACGAAGGGGCAAAAATCGAACAACAAACAGGTAACTCATGCGAGAATTTAGTATATTATTATATGAGCGATTATGACAGCCATTATTCAAGAAGATGACATTTGCGCCACAAGCCGAAGGCGCGTGGCGCAAGTCATCTGAGTGAATAATGGCCATAATCGCGAATATAATACGATATTTTATCTACTCCTATGCAATAGGAGCCTTGTGTTCATATTTCAGAATTATGACATTTGTGACAGCTGTTAACTTCAAAAGTAATAAGAATGAATTTTGTGATTGGCTACAACCTATTGAATAATGAAAATAGAATTTTCTGATTGGTTGCAATTTGCAAACTATTGAATAATGAAAATAGAATTTTATGATTGGCTGCAAACCGTGAATTATGAATCATAATTCATGGCCATTGTGCAGTAGGAGTAGATAAAGTATATTACTCTACAAGTTGATAAAAGTGATGTTTTTCTGAACAAGTATGGAGTGTTTGAGTACGAGCGTTAAAGAGTACTTAAACGGCCATACGAGTTCAGAAAAACCACTTTCCTAACGTGTTGAGTATACTATTTTATCGCATTTCATAAAAAAATTAAAATATTAAATTTTTACTTACAAGTCAGACTAACTGTCAAAACATAACCAATATGAGCATAACTCATTCCTATGTATAGTATTCCAACCAGAAATTGGAAAGCTATTAAAAATCAGGCCAGCATTGAGAACAGTAAGTCACTTCGTAATTTAATTCATAAAATTACTGTTTGATTGTCATTCAGTGACACTTCGATAATAACTTTCAAATTTGACAGATGCATTGGGAAGTTTGGAAGACATATACGTTTTTAAACATTTTGTATGCTACTATACAGTTTTAAAAACTCAACTAGCACATACTTAAGTCATGCACAATGTTACAATGCCTTAACAAAACAGTTACATGTACAATTTGCAGATGAACTGTCACTACTTGAAAGCTGATTGACATTAGAATATAATTAACTGAGTGTATGAAACCAACTTAGACATGACTTACACATTTCATGGTGCACTGGATTTTAAATAGCTTTCCAATTTTTGGTTGGAATACTATACTAAAGCACAATAAGCAGCTCCAGTTGATGTTATGCGTTTGGCAATACTGAAGTGTGTTGTTGGTGACACTGTAAGTCTATGTCAAATTTGCGGTTAGCAGGTTAGGTTTTGCATCAATCTGTGTCAAAACTGAAGCAAAATCTAACCTACCTCATGATGAAACAAGACCCGACTTGAAACAACGCTGCTGTTCAGAGATACGAGTTCTTACTATACGTCGTGTTTCCTCAATGTATGGTGGATTATAGTAGCAAGAGGCTGTATAAACACCTTTAGATGGCATAGTTAAGTTATGTTTGGGTGAAGGAGTAACCTGTGAGACCTTGCTCGGTGGTTTGAACACCCTTTTGATGTTATGTTTTTGAAGAAACTTCCTTCCATGTTTGGTGACTTGGTGGATATAAGGAAGAGAGGATATTGCTGCGGCTCTTACACCAAGATTTTTCTTATGCCCTATTAATCGTGACCCACCTTTCACCAATTGACCAAGAAGTTAAAACTCAAAAAATCTTTAGATCTTCCCACTGATATTCAACGGAAGTTGATTCTTCGCTCTTCAAAGCCTCTTCAGCTGTATGGTCTTTCCAAAATTTAGTAACAGGACATTTTCTTTAGGCCCATCGTCAGTACTATAGATCTCCCTACTTTTTCTTTTCATTAGCAAAATGGCTAACCAGCATCCTCAGAAAGTCTACTGGTAGGTCATCATCGTATGTTCGAAATTCAGCCCATTTCGTTGAACTTGTATCGAATATAATCTGTCAACGTTAGGATTTTCTTGTGAGCTTCGATGCCGCTTCCGTCTTTACTAAAGTTATTATTTCCAAATCCATAGTTATAATCCAACAGGAATATCAATAGTTCATATCGTTTGGCTTGCACAGCTTCTCCGGTTTTTAAAGGTTGACTGTAATACTCTGCATATCGCAAAATGCAGTTGTGGTAGTGTGCCTTGCAACATGGGTACTATTTAATACAGATTTGCAGCTTAAGAAAACCTATTTAAACTATTGTTTGCCCATGAAATAAAACAATTGAGTGAAATAATGCGGACACAAAATTAGAAGAAAACCCTAGTTCGCAACATGTGCAATTAAACTGTTTTTATACAAGACTCAGCTTTAGTGTTGGTTTACTGAGTCACGTTGTAATACTATAAGGAATCGTTTTGTAGACAGCAGCATAATAATATTAGTAGGTCAGATTTCACACACATCACTTACGAGCAGGGTATTTTTATACAAACGTAGTGTTTTGTGCCTATTTCAATAGTAGGTTATGAGATCAAAACAGCAAAACACGACACCCATCCCAATTATAAATTAGGACTTCAATATACTTTCAAACTCTGAAGTGTATTCATTTGTGACCAAACGCAAGCTACAATATTTTTTAAGGGGTCGTTACGCCTGGCCACTCCAGTCCTATCTAATATCAAGCAAAACTTTCATATCCTTTAGTAAAACAACCTGGTTCTATAATTATACAAATTGTGTTACGAAGTGCGTCCTGAACGACTGCAAGAAATAATCCACAGAAGTACGCAAATCGAAGGCTTGCATAAATTCAAGGAGCATCGCTGACACTAACGATTTATACCAATCATAGTGAGTTCACCCTACACATAAAATTGGCGAACACGCTGAAGCCAACATTGTGGAAGGAAATCGACGCTATCACTACGATACAAGCACACAATACACTGGAACAAGCAACAGCTAAACAATCTGCTAAATACGATACGCTACCGCCTAAGCAGTGATTGAAACAATTGGTTGCGGACAAAGTAATGGTAAATCGCAACATATAATTGGATAAACACACCACATTTAATCAGTCTACTACAGCCTCTAACTGGTAAAACAGACTCTTTTGTCAAAGATTCGGCAGATTTTGTCAAAAAACTAAAAAACATAAAGTTAATCAAAGGTGATCTCAGTCAGTTTCGACGTAGTATCACTCTTCACGAAAGTGCCGGTTGATGAAGTGCTAGTAATGCTCAAAGATTTCTAGCCTACAGACCAAGTTCAACTTGTCGAAATTTGCTTGAAAAAAACTTACTTCAGTTGGAACAATAAAATATACGAGCAAGTCGGCTATGGGTTCACCGATATCACCCGTTATCGCTAATGGAGGCATTTGAAACCAACACTCTCGAACAAGCGCAGCTGAAACCGACCTGCTGGTTGAGATATGAAGATGATACCTTTGTCATCTGGTCACACGGACACCAGACATTGAATGTGTTTCTAAAACACCCGAATTCTGTACATCGCAACATACAATTCACAATGGAAGTAGAGGAAAATGGCAATATTCCGTTTCTAGGTGAAACATAAATCAGATGGTAGTTCAGGACATGCACTCTATAGAAAGAAAACACACACGGACAGCGCCATACGAAAAGCGCTAAACAAGACTGCGACACAAGAGGCTAATAAGAATCCACCTCTTTGGAAGGCTTAGCTACCTTACGTTAAAAGCTCGACTGATAAGATAGGACGGGTCCTGAAACGATGCAACATCAAAACTGTATTCACGAGCAAGGAAACTTTGGGTAACGGATTCGGATCGGTATTAGACAAAATTCCAAGTTTAAAAACCGCAGGCATATATCATTCCTTGTTCTTGCGGCTCGAGTTACATTGGACAAACTGGTCGTTCCGTTAATCTAAAATTTCAAGAACATAGTGGCGATTGCAAACACAAACGCATCACAAAATCAGCAGTAGCTGAGCATACATTTACAAATGGGCACACCTTAGAATTCGAGCAATCGAGAGTACTTGCCAGAATACCTCTCTACTTCTCGCGCGTTATACGTGAAGTCATAGAAATCCAAATAATATAAACACGAAAGATGGTTTTAAGCTTAGTAAAACGTGGACTCCTGTGATACACGATGTAAAGCATTACAACCACTATGAGTCATACGGCTACGGCTCACGGATTACGTTGCACTTGAACAATCAGCGTTACGTCACTCCGCGCGCCTGGCACAGAGGACTATAAATAGATCCACACCGACCTTCAGTTTTTAGTGCGACTTTCACTCTGATGGTGCAAGCTGCAAGGTCCTGAGAAACGTTAGTGAATATGGATGCACAAACAGCAAAAAGGCCGAATCTGCCCAAGTATCCTCGTTCTCAAGATACTCAAACAACACGAGCCACCAAAAAGCATGGGCATTGCGTGGGGTTTTGCTCGAGTTCACAAGGTGCAAGGCACATTAAGCCAGAGAATGCTGGGTGTTCATCTACAAATACTACACGGTCCAGCCGAAATTCAATGTTAAGAAGGAAACTCGAAGTCTTACAGAAGAATTCCTGCGCTCTGTCATCGCTGCCAAATTTTCCCGAATACTCCTTTAACTTTGAAACAAAATAAAGATTACCAAATAGAAGCTAGATAGGAGAGTAGCATGAGCAGTCCATAACTTGACATTCAACTTAACAAATTGCGTATATTAGCTGACAGACTTTAATTATGGTTCAAATTAAACTATTTATTTTTTCTATACACCGAAAATATTGTAGGTTAAAGTCTTCAATATTTTCCGATTATGTCTTTCACACAGAAAATCGTTCCTATTTGGGATAACCTGCCCACCAGTAATACTTCTCCAAAAGTAGATTATGCCAAAGAACTAGCAGGTGTTTCTATCCCAAACTGTTTTTTTATATAAAGGAGACTAATAAAGCTTCTTATACTCTCATTTGCTTATTGCGTTCTTCAACGCAATTTTTAATAACTTTCAGTATTTTCCTGGAATGCCTCGTTCTATTATAGCTTCATAGATTATTTTTCTTTTTCCTCTCTCTTGTATTACGCTGGAAACCTGCTTTGTAAGTTCCGCTTGATTCTTGAAATGAGAAGATCCAACTGTCTTAAAGGAGACGTTCCCGTGTTTGCTTCCATGTAAAACGTTGCTCATACTAACTTTTTTATATGACTGTCATTCATTCCGTCTACTATTCTTCTTCGTTATCTTCCCCATCTTACAACGTCTTACATTTGGCATGTTTTCCTTACGTCGCTGTTCTTCAATCTATCTTGTAACGTTTTTCCAGCTATAGTTCTTAATGTTTTGTTTTGTTTTGAGATCGTCTTGCTTGGTGAACAGCCACATTTTACCCGAAATAGCCCCGTTGTCGCCGAACACAACGGATCTAGACGAAAGACGCTCAAAAAAAATCCTACTCAGTTAGGTAAGCAGTTTGCTTGTGATTGAAATATAGAATGCACATAAAAGCTCAACACCTTCGTAGAGTCGATTTCTTAATAAGCTGTCGTATAAAAGAAAAGAAATTATACGGTGATATGGTTATAAAACTTGACTGAATTTATCGTAAGGGTTAAGTAGCACCCCATACTGAAGATCTAATGTTGTCTATAAAGCGATCAGTTTTTAAGTTATGAGCTTTAGAATTACGAAATAATATAATAATAAAATATAAACAAACTACAAGATACAGTTTATCGAAATTTTACTGTTTATGGGTTTACAATTAAAGAAAAGAGAAATGTTAGAAAGAACCTATCTTGGAAGCAAAAAATATTAAGTTTTACATTGACTTGGCGGATATGGTGTAAGCAAAAGCTGCGTTGCAAAGGTGTATTAAGTATTTTCATTAAAGAGTATTTTCTGTTTTGAGCTGGAACTTGTGACATTTTTTCTGTCTAATAATAACTATATTTATTGTTGAAAATTGATAAACTCGATTAATTTGATTGTTTCATTTAGTATTAGTATTAGTATAACTTGTTTTGGATCAGTTTACGGCTAAAGCGGCAAAAAAGCTTAATTTAATGGATTTCTAGCGATTTATATTAAATTGGAGCAATCTAGCTGCTTTGCTGATTGAAGTGGAATATCACATTAAACTTTCTCTAATGCATAGTTAGTTTTCACATCGCGTTAACAGCATCAATACGGCCTACGCATAAACCAAATAAATACGAATGAGGGATGGAGGAAACTAGAAAAATTAACGTATATGAAAAAACCACGCGGAATTCAAGCCTGCGGAGTGTTCTTCGCGTTTGGAATATAAATGTATAATTCTTCGGCATTAAAAGGATATTATTTCTTATCCCAAGGAGAGAAGTTCTCCGTACGTGAATATTTAATACCCTCTGAAGGCTTGCAACACAAGTGGCGGTGAGCGAACAATAAAATCACGTTTTCCAGTAAAAATTTAGTTAGGAAGCACTCAAACTTACCGCTTTTAAAAATAATTTGACGTCGTGTTTCGGAAGTTTTTGTTTCGAGGGAAACGAGCAGAAGTAAACTCGGCTCATCCTCAAGGCGAAGCGCGTCTAAAATGTGACCGATGTAAAAATGAATAAGTAAAATAGTACAACACCGAAGTTTGCAGCAGAGGAGTTGGAAATTGGAATATATAAACACTCTTCCTTACCCTATACATTTATAAGTAGGTGAAGTCGCTTCGATTCCCTTCCTGGCGCTTTCTCGCTCTGTTTCGCGCCAACGCCGCACTTAATAATTTGCGAGCGGCACATCGCAAAGAACGCTGTCTACAAATTTTAAAATTCAAAGAAAACTTTAAATATTGTTATCTGTCGCAGGACGCGGACGGGAGAAATAATAAACGTAAGCGAGTCTGCAGAAGCAAATTGTTCTCGGAGCTTGTTTCGGCGTCAGTAATACAAACAGAAGTGTGCTTGGCATTCTGCGGAGTAAAATGGAACTCGTTTAAAATTCGGCATTTATTTTTCTTATTTAAATTGAAAAATAACTGCAGCCTCTCTTTTCTTACCATTCCACAACGCACGACCAAGAACGAGCTCTTGATGAGCCTGTTTCGGCAAATGTTTATAAGTTCTTAAAATGTAAGCTCTGTAAGGACTTTCTGCTTTATATCTTATAAGGTGTACTCTTATAGTATTTTACAGTAGAATATACAGTAGAAGTCCGTTAGGATAGCCTTTACGGCCGAGCCAGAAAGTTTGTGATAGCTCGAACAGCGAGTCGAATAATACTGGACAACGACATTTGAAAAATAATATAAATATACACCACCCTATACTATCATATAAATTAAGTTATGGCTGTGAAAATGAATTCCGAAATTACTCTATTGCATCATAATGTACGAGGACTAAAATCAAAAACGCACATTTTTCTAACAAAACTTTTAAACTGCGATCACAATATCATTTGTTTAACTGAAACGTGGCTAAAGCCCAGCGTCTACAGTTCAGAACTGTTTCATTCTAATTACTGTGTCTTCAGGAGAGACCGTTCTACGTCTGTGAGTACCAAGTCCAAAAGGTGAAGGTGTTCTAATTGCGGTGGAGGCTAGTCTTAATGCAAGTATGAGAACTTCCTAGCAAAGTGATGCAGAAGATGTGTGGGTAACACTGTCTATTGGTTTCAATCACTTTCACTTGTGTTGTGTGTGCATATCACTGAGTGACGATACAGCCCTGGAGTCATTTATAAACAACTTAGAAAATATAGTTAACAATAATCCTGACGATGTTGTGCTGATTGTCGGAGATTCTAATATTCCAGATGTTGAATGGCTTAAATACCATACAGATTACTTAATACTTCTTGGCAACTATGCACAACGTTCGGCTGGTGCGATTGATACTTTTTCTTTTTGCAACCTGCTGCAATATAATTCACTGAAAAATCATTCGGGAAACACTTTGAATTTGGTATTGTGTACTGAAACAGAAGCTATCGAGAAATTAAAAAAAAACTGATCCGCAGCGGGCTGTGGAAATTCAAACGTATGAATATTATGTTCGTGGCACTGTAAGTCTATGTCAAATTCGGGGTTATCAGATTAGGTTTTTACGTCAGTTTTGACACAGACTGACGCAAAACCTAACCTGCTAACCTCGAATTTGACATAAACTTACAGTGCCACCAACATATTATTTATACGTTTGCATTTCCACAGCCCGCTGAGGATCAGCTTTTTTTATCTCTCGATATCTGTGTCAATAGAAGCCTATTTTGGTTAGTTACAGAAGACGTAAGTCACCCAACCTTAAATATTAATTTTAAATTTACGCATTTCAAATCGCTAATCGCTAATAAATATCAATTTCCTGATTTCTAAAATGCTAATTATATAGCCAAAAATAATGAGATTAATCGAATCGACTGGCAACTAGGGGTGGGCGATATTAAAATTTACATATCGATATTCGATATCAGAATTATATCGATATTTATCGATATATCGATATTTATCAATATATCGATAAATATCTTAAAAATACCGATATATCGAAAAATATATCGATATGTCGATATCTGATATTTATCGATATATCGCCCAGCCCTACTGCTGAGTGCTGACTATCAAATATTATGTAAAACAAGCAAATTGCGCGCTACGCGCACGTGAAATAGGATACGCGAAAGGTCACGCTCCGATCCGAGCGCTAAGATAAGCAAACAAAACCTAAACAAATATAAACATCTGTGAAGCCGGAACGTGAGATTTTATGTGGTGCCACAGACAGACAAACACACATTAAGGAAAATTATATTATAGATTCCCCGATGTGAAAAAAGTGTAGCATAAACAAAAAAAACGCCCGAAAGGGATTAATCCACGCAAATTAAGTCTGCAGACTTGCACAATATTTTTAAATGTAAGGACTTTACAAGAAGTCCTTATTTAAAAGTTGCAAAATGCAATACGTGTTAAATTCGGAGTACGGACTTACGGAGTACGAATATACTTTATATCGTTATCAATGTTATTATATTGTATTGCATTATTTTAAGAAAATAAATTGTACTTATTAAAATATGTGTTAAAAAATGTGAATAATTAAAGTATATTTCTATCTTGCTAATTATATGTGTTACATAAGTAAAGCATTAACAAATATTAGGTATTTATTTTACTATAACATGAGATATGTATGCATGTACAACTGTGCACCACAATCAATGCCTAATTATAGCTTTAGTTTCTGAATAACCAAATTCAGTTTAGATGAATAGTGGCAACGCAAAAAATTAGGTTCGAAAATGGTTATACAGCACTCGAATGTTTTAAAGATTACCTAATGATTAACAGAAATGTCGTTTTTAGTGCACCCATATTCATATCGATTTTTGAAAAGACAATTAATGCATGTAAAATCTTGTTCTGCGTAGTTACAATAGGTCAATATGTAAAATAACATAGTAGATCATTTTAGATCATAAAGTATTATTATTAGGATTATTAAAACAAATTGAATTTATGGCACTTCAAATTAAGCGAATGTTGTACATGCACAGATATAAGGTATACGGTATACATACAAAAAGTTATCGTAAACCAATCTGAACATTTACATGGTGACCAGTTTCTGACAACAGTTGGATTAGACAAGTGGAAACTACTAATTTGACAGCTATTTCATAAATCTCGATATATATATATATATATATGTATTTATCGACAATATGGCGATATCGATAATTATGGCGATATCAATAATTATGGGGATAGCGATAAATAACGATATTCGATATAGATCGATATCAGATATTTCCATATTCGATACATATGGATATTCGATATTTCGATATTCGATAAATATCGATATATTAATATTCGATAAATATCGATATTCGATATTTCGATATAACGATATTCGATATAGATCGATATCAGATATTTCCATATTCGATACATATGGATATTCGATATTTCGATATTCGATAAATATCGATATATTAATATTCGATAAATATCGATATTCGATATTTCGATATAACGATATTCGATAAATATCGATATTCGCTAAATATGGATATTCGATATTTCGTTATTCGATGTTCGATATATCGATATCCGATATTTCCATATATCGATATATCGATATGGAAATAATATCGATATTTATCGATATATCGATATATCGCCCAACCCTACTGGCAACTCTTACTTCAAAATAAAAGTACAAAATTATGTGTAAATGACTTTTATGCTTTGCTCTTGTTACTGATTTCTATGAATGTTCCTTTGCAATATGTAAGGAAATTATATTTTCCTGAATGGTTTTCGGCATCAACCATTATTAATTGTCAGGACATTTTGAAAGTGTACGAATGTACGGCTATTAGCCCATTTTTCTTCTAAATTACGACCCCGCTTGTATATAGGTTTTTTATATTTTTTTGCTTAAATTGAAGCATATCGAGTTTTATGGCAGCGCATCACATTTGCACCTTAATTAATGTCGCTAATCATAAGCGTGCGCGTGCACTAACTAACATTTGTTATATCACCCCCTTTTGCATTAAGCAGTGCGAATACCTTATTTGTGTACCGTATGTATTTGAAGAACAATAGACCTATTTTTCAAGCGCTTCCGCTGTATTTTCTTTGTGTTGCATGTTGACTTTCAGTGTAAGCAATCTGTAGTTTCGTCGCTCGATTGACGGCTGATGTACGATTGATATAAGGAGGATCCTGGACGACTTTGTGAGCGTCAATGTACGTACGAACATTCCAGCTTCCGGTTCCAAGGAGTGCCAAAGTTGCACCCATACTCTACCCCGTTTGGCTTTCGGGTTTCTGCCAAGTGTAAAGTTAAACGGTAGATTCGCTTGCTTCCCGGTTCCTCAGTGAGTTTACCTGTGCATTCTCGTTTATCGTGATGGAATTGTGGCGGCGCTCAATCTTTTAGATCTGTTTACCGTTTATTTGGCTATTTTCCTTGTGTTATCTCGTGTTGGACCATCCGTCGCTTGACTGCAGCCAAGTCGGCGCTATTGTTATGGGCTGGGCAGCGGTCCTATTTGAGTTACATTCCCTATGTTGTGAGATATCGTACGCGATAGTCGTCTAGCTTTACCGTGGCTTTTCATAAATACCGTTATGAGCTGGCGCGTTGTCGTAAATGTCGTAGTAGCCCGTAACATAATTAGAGAAAAAAATTCATTTCCCAAAAAATGGTTAAAGTAATGCAACCATTTTGACTATCTAACTTTAAGTCCCTTACTCGGTAGATACAAATTACTTATTGAGCAGGATTACACGCATACACTAATTCAGTCGAACATACTATACGCGATAATCCAAAATATTTATGGAAATTTGCACAAAATAAAAGAGGTGCTCAAAATATTCCTAGCTTCTTGGATTTTGGTAGTGTATCAGCCTCAGGGGGCCAGCCTGTGGGCGAATTGTTTAGTAACTAGTTTTCCTCTGCATTCGGGTCAGATGATATTGGTGATGCTGTTAATGTTGATTATAACAGCTATTCAACAAATCATAATTCAATACATTCTATCCAAATTTCAGATGGAGAAATTTTTAATAAATTAATAAAACTTGAACCACGTAAGGGTCGTGGTCCTGACAATTTGCCTGCTCCATAATTTATAAATTGCGCAAATAGTATGGTATCATCATTATCTATCATCTTTCATAGATTCCCCAAAGAGGGAAATTTTCCTTCAAAATGGAAAAAAGCTGGAGAGTTATAGACCTATCTCTAAGCTTTCAATCTTCGCAAAAGTTTTTGAATCAATTGTGTATGAAACTTTATTCAACCATGGAAAAAATATTTTCCAACTCAACAGCTTTGATTTTATAGCGAAATATCAGTTACTACAAACCTATCTGAATACACTGAGTATATCCATAGATTTTTGGATGAACGAATCCAGGTCGATGCCGTGTACACCGATTTCAACACGGCGTTCGATAAAGTAAATCATCAGATTTTGGGTCGTGCTGAGGTTGGTGTGCAAGGCGACTTACTTCGTTGGTTTATCTCATATACAGTGTGTCCCCGGATAGGTGAAATGACTCTTGTAAAAGGTAAAAAATTCACGATTTAAATTTTCATTTTTTGGAGTTTAGCCCTGCTTGGTTAAAGGCGAATTTCTAACATAATTTTAGTTTTGAAAAACCAAGTATGCCTTGGAAAATTTCAAAAAATATATTTTTCTGTAAAATAAAATTTCTTTTATGTGACAAATACGAGTTATTAAGAAAAGTTGTTTAGAATCAACATCTAGGCCCTTATACCAAATTTCAAATTTCTCTGCTAATTTTGATCTCTCACATTTTCTTTTGTTTAGTTGTCAAATCACAGAATTTTGTTTTTCGGGTATGTGAAGCTAGGCACAACCGCTGCAGCGTTGTAGTCGATGAATAAGTTGATTTCCTTTTTCCTGTTAGAAAATCCTACCTTGGCTTGTTTGAAAGTCGGCGCATAAAAACTGTGTTACCATAGATCCATAAATTCATTTTTCTACGACCTTCTTTCTAGGCCTTTTAGCGCTAGCTTTTTTCACTAAAAGTGACGTTTTATAATTTAGCGTGTTTAAAATGAGATCAGCTGTTTACTTTTAGCACACTACAATTTCGAACTGGAAGTGAGGTTGTAAAGTTATTCTAGTTACTTCTTGCTTTAAAGGTAAAGTGTTTTTTAAATAATTAAAGCGTTATGTAATGAATAGTCAGATGTGTAGTATTAAAATTACCTTTGAAAACTGACTTTGACAGTGCTGGCTCCACAAACATTCACCTGCTTGTCATAGCCATCTCTTTATTATGACATAAATTATAACTGTCATAAATTCAAACCCTTGTTAAATCGACATTTATGGATTAATAACAGAAAATGTAAGGTCGTAGAAAAAATATTGTATGCAAACTCGTGCTAAAAGTGTTATTGCACTTTTCATGTCTCTTGAATAAACATCAACTTTTAGCACTTGTTGCATAAATAGCTATTTTTTTATCAAATTGTGCAATTATAGCGTTCATGAATTGATTAAATACAGGGAAACGCTTAAAATTCAACTTAGTGCCGGTTTAATTAGAGGAAGGAGGTTAATTATACGCTACACTTGCAAAGTTAAGTTGCTTTTGGTTAGTTCCGTGCACACTATAAATACATTGCACTAATCTGTAAATATATCTCTTGTAAAATTATTGTTACGCTTATTAACTTAACGCGCCCGTTACAAAACGAACCTTCCTACTTCTTCCACTTCTAGCAATTCTTCTTCTATCACCTTAAGTATTTCTAAGCTAGACAATTTTTCGGTCTATCTTTATTAATTATGTGTATCAATGTCTGTATTAAATGAATGACATTCAAACGAAACGCTTAGTAATGTAAATTACACTAATTCGCAAGAAATATTGCACTCGGTAATATTGAAACCTATACTCCCATAGAAAATCTGATTTTTAGACAGACGACCCGGCCATAAACGCTACGTAACACATATGTTTATCGAAGAGAACGATATAAGGAAGCTAGCCGATGAAAGTCCAATAGCTGACGAACGAGCGTCACTAACACACTCAACTCTACTCGCCTTTAAATATATAACTCTAATATTTCTAGCTGGTCAGCTAATTACCAAACGCTACTAAAACAAAAATCACTCACATAACTTCCTTTTACAGTGATCTTATAATTAGACAAATATTTGACTTTACATTTTTAAGCATTTGTCAAAAATTTTCAAAAATTACAAATTCTTCAGAAACCGTACAAAATAGAACGTTAGTTCAAGAAACAAATTTTCCCTAAAATTTTAAGCTAAATTCAAAAATTGTAATAATATACCGGGTGTTCCATTTAAAATAGGAGTTAATTAAAAAATACTAAAAAACAAAAGAAACAGATTTTAGAGGTATTCAACTGGAGCATTTATGAAGGGGCAGTTTGTCGTTTAACGTAGTGAAGAAAAGTTCTCTCTCATGGCACTAGATGAGAGCCACGAGCATATTATCCAATTCCTAAAGCCGGATAGTGGACCCAACGGTCTATATGGTCAGAAAGAAGAGAAAAAGGCCATCGAGATTTCAAAACCTAAGGTGCTGAAGGTAATAGATGATTTTGAACGTAATTTGAATCATTCATCCATAAATAATCAGGAACATCAGGAATCTTCTACAGCCGAACAGACAAAATTTCTTAAACTCCTGAAAGCCCTTCTCAATGTAGTAGAAAATGGAACAATAAATTGTCAATCCATTTAAAGAGACAGGTATCAAACTCGTCACATTGGATACAGGTGAGGTCATGGATCCTGTTGTAGCTAGGTGCCTGAAGGAAGCCAAAGAGATGGGCAAAACCATGTATAAGGACTTTGTGAGGGACAGAATTCAAAGTACTACAAAACCCGTCTCATCTTGAACGCTTTACAGTTTTGATGTACAGCAAAAACTGTGGTGCAGATTCAGTCAATGATGCAAGGAAGTTGATGCTTACCCAAGGCCTGAAGTCTCTTGAATCTATACCACCATCACAACATGCTTTATTTCAGCATACAAAGCGAGCGCTTCACACTACCGCATTCATTTGGAAGGTGTCGCTGTTCAAATCGCCTGATATCCCTGATTACAGTAAATGATGTTGGGAATGGAATGACAGAACCAAAGAATGGGTACCCTGCTGGACTGATCTTCCAGATGCAAGCCATGGATGTTCATTGCTACTTAATTGTGGTTGTTTGGTCTCATGCAGATGTAAATGTTATCTAGCCGGGTTTGGTGCAGCCCATTATGCAAGTCTCAAGAGGGTTGCACAAACAACTCACATAATGCATGAAGTAACAAGTATCATATCATGTTGCAAAGTTGTAATTTACGTTAGATTCTATCATATTTGTGTCAACCATTCAAGTTTCTTTATATTTTGTAATTAATAAATTACATTAAATTAATAAAAAAAATATTTCTTTACCTTGAATTGTATTGTCTAGTCTGTCATATCAAAATACGTAATGACCTTGAAATTGATTTTGAAACACAAATTCGACCTGACAAATGGATTCCTCGCATCCTAGAACCTATAAAAAGTGGTATTACTCAAGATTTTGTGTCTAATAGAAGCTTATCTATTAAAAATACCAATACAGATGGCGGCCATATTAGATTTATAGCAAACAGGCCACCAGAGGTCGCGCACAAGTTGCTTTCGATGGTTTCCTAAAACCTTAAGACCATACCTAAGACTATAGCAAATTTCAAAGACTTGGCTCAAAGTGCACGATTCTTATGAATTCCCCCCTATACTATAAGCTAACACGACACCCAAACATATTCAAAATCGAAATTCGTCACTATAGGTTATGCGAGACCAGATCTAACGCAGGCAGAGTAAAAGACTACATGCAGCCCAAGCAGTTAGGCCATCGCACAAGCAGCCCTATGAAATACCGAAACAAAATCAAGAATTTGTACCACAAAATGTTCACACAAATGAGCGTAATAGCAGATCATTTGTCAGCAAAACAAAATTTCGAGCTGAACAACAAGATACTCGCGAAAATAACATTTTAACCTGTGGACCGATAAAATCAAAACCTAATATTAATCCAAGAAACAAAAAAATATCGTCGGAACAAATTCGTCGCTCGGTAAGTTACGAGTTGAAAAGTATGACTTTTTGCATATATGTATATAACCTTGCCTCGACAACAACACCCGATGATATTAAAGAACATCTTAATTCGATTAGTGATAAAATTAGTGTAGATCAGCTTAAATCAAAGTATCCTGAATTGTATTTGTCATTTAAGCTTACTCTACCATTTAACATACTAGATCAGGTCAAAGACTCAAACATATGACCACTTCAAGTAAAAATAAATCGATTTTTTCTTGAGAAAATGCAATGGCCTCAAACAAGCCAGCTTTCAGACAAATACAAAGCGATACACAGCACGACCTGTATTAGTATAAAGGTAGCACAACTAAATGTACAATCATTGGCAAATAATTGTTAACTATCGCCCCAAGGCTATTTTATCCAATTTTGCAAAAATTTTTTAATTGGTTCTATTTCACCATATTTAGTCCAATATTAAAAATCTGGTGTGATACACTCACACAACTTCCTTTTACAGTGATCTTATAATTAGTCAAAAATTTCATTTTTAATTTTTAACCATTTGTTAAAAATTTTCAAAAATTACAAATTCTACAAAAACGGTACAAAATCGAGTGTTAGTTAAAGAGACAAAAATGTAATAATATACCGGGTGTTTTATTTAAAATAGGAGTTAATAAAAAAATAGAAAAAAAAACAAAAGAAACCCACTTTAGAAGTATTCAACTGGAAAATCACCTATTTCACATCAATACACATTAAAAATGTAGTAAAAATGTAAAGTTTAAAAAAAATCGTTAGAGCCGTTTTTGAAAAAATCGAAAAAAACTGAAAAATCACAAGAGTAAACACCTACTTCCGGTTATGCGATTTTCTTCAAAAGCTTGCTGTCTCATCTACATAGTACACAAAACTTATATATGAAGTTTCAATGCCATACCTCTTTTCGTTTTTGAGATATTCTGTTCACAGACAGACAGACACACAGACAGACACACAGACCAATGAAAAAAAATATGTTTTTTGGGATCAGGGGACTCTAAAATGTGAAGATCTGTTGAAAACTCAATTTCGAATTTTTGGGGTGAATCCAATACTTCCTTTATAGTAAAAGGAAGTAAAAACTACATATCTCCGTATTAGTATGGATTTGTAGAAAATCAATCTACGATTACAAATTTCAGTTGTTTCACGCAGTTTGTTGCTGAAGCCTTAGATAAACTAGGTAAGGTGCACGTGGTTTACACTGACTTCTCAAAGGCTTTTGACAGAATTTGACATAGTATCTTACTGTCTAAACTTCAAGGATTTGGCTTTAGAGAGTCATATTGTAATGGATCTTACCTAATAAATTGGTTGTTAATTAATATATATTTGATTTATAATCTATAAGTTAGAGCAAAATCCAATACGCACAATGCTATGTTTAATATTTACTATGTACGGAACTTTGCCTGTTATCAATTTATTAGGCTGCTTAAACTATTAGCTGTACTTATTTACTGCCCAAAATAAATAGTAGTATGCCCTTTTAATATTTTATTTATCTGCAATTTATTATATCGAAACGCTAGCTCAGTAGAACAATTAACTCTAATCCCAGGGTAAATTCCTAATAGATGGTAATTTTTACTTGATCTGGTGCGCCACTGCACACCTGAATTAGTTCCAATACGCTGTAACTAATGTATGCAATACTGTCAAAACCCACAAAATGGCTGGTATCGTGCAGTCAGAGTTGTTGACGTTAAAATAAGCAAAATTGTGAACATTCGATGAGGTATTTATTCAAATCTTTTATGCTTATTGTGGTTATTATTAGCTTTTGTTTCAGGCATTAATTGGTTCCATGACGTCAGAAGGGACGCCATCTAAATCTCGCAATTGTTTTATCTTCGCCTAACCTCAAATTTGGGAAAACGCTTATAATTTGAACTGCGCCTTAGCTGGATGCTCGGATATGCTCGAATCTTTGTAAGCAAGGTCTGGTCTCGTATGCACACAAATTTCCGGATACTAACACTGATACATTTAGGTTAAAACGGTACCTTAACATTTGGTGGTGTTCGTCGCAATGCTTGCACAGGGGCTCCAGCTAGTATATGCCTCTGAAACGGTTTTCTCCTGTGTTGATGATGTTGGTGGGTCTCCTGCACTCTTGCCTGATGCGAAAAGGCCACGAACATTCCCACGTAAACTAGGACACCTGCCCAACACAATGATATACTTTTTATGTGTAAATATGGTAATTTATTATGTTATAACTTCAATTAAAGTGGAGCACAAAAACTACATGTCAAGCTCGTAATCAATTCATTTGTTCTCTCCTTGTTTGTCCGTTATTAAAATAAATTCTAATCTATCACTATGGTTACCAAGCTAACGGAAATGAGTTTTGATTAAATTAAGTACATTTTGGAAATAAGTTTGATTACAAATTATTAAATTTACAAATTTCTTATAACTAAAATATAGTCCATTTCTTAATATTAAAATGTCTCTGCTCCACAAACACGTTTTATTATGTGCTCTTGAAACAATCTTTTGGCTTCGCCTAATTGTTTCGCCAGTTATCCAATTATTTCAGGCCTAACCTGTATATTTTTACTTGAATTATATATCCTTTGCATTTCGAATTCGTAAATGTTTCAAAGCAGCTTATTTTGTACCTGTATCGAGTTCCTTTCGTTTGAGCGATGCCCTTTCTGACCCGCGCTGTCTCTTATCAGAGTGCGAACCTTCTTTTGGGCACGAATTGTTCGTACCTGGCACTTGCTATTTTTGGCCCGCCGTCACCGGCGTGGTTAAATTATGTTTGTTCAAGTCAAATTACGTGCCCTCAACCAATTTTAATGAGCAGTGTATGTTTCCTAAGGGCTGATTATGATTAGGTACGATGGCGCTTTTTTGTTTTGTTATTCGCATAGTAATTACATTTTTTCTTAGCTCTTTATTACCAGTTTCAACCACGAGTTTTTCTCGGAGGCCAAGCCGCTAGCCTTATCGCATTTTCGACACCTGCTGGCGCTCTGATTGGTTGCTGCCGTTCGAGGGTGCCTTTGCTATAATTTGCATCCACGGCGATTTCGTCCATTATGGTAGCAGTTCACGCCCAGCTTATGTTTCGAGGTTAGTTAGTGCTACTCCGGGATTAAATCTCAAATTATCTTCAATACCTGGATTTTACTTTCATAAATTTTAAACCCGTAATTATTTGGAATTTAAATTCATACGTTTTACCATTATTAACATGTAACGTTCAATTTCATACATGCTCTTGCTTTTTGCATTTGAATTTTTATGCTTATAGTTAATTATGCTCAGTATTTAAAAGTTGCTATTTTGATGTGTATTGACCCTCTGTAAAAGGTACAGTCACGCTTTTTTATTTGCAATAGCCTAAACAGAAGGATTCATTAAATGGCTGTGATAAGCTTATCCCACGAATGATTTGTTGGTAAAGTTATTAAAATAACCCGAAAGGGGTTTTTTAATTTTATGCGTGTCGCAACCTTCAGTTTACGTACACAATTTTGTTATAACATTATTTGCATTATAATCGTTCTGATAATTTACTACTGACACTACAAGACTATTTTATTGATTACTAATTAAACGTTAGTCACTTGCAGTTTATTTCCTCTTATTATTTGAAGTCTTTTGATTTCTGGCGCCCATTTTCTTTCCTTTTTTTTGAAGACATTCCAGGGCACACAGCTGATGATTTGAACCTACGATCCAAGGCCGCCGAAATTTGAGTTAGCTAGGGCCATCGCGATAAGTAAAGGGTTTTCAGAGCTGCCGTGATGTATAAACATCGATCAATTTCATTAATTAATCGCAGGTCGGCTTCTTTATTGTTTCACTGGCGACCAACGCTCTAGGGCTCGATTTTGGTAGTGACATCAGCTGTGCTTACTTGGATAGCTTTAATTATCAATATTTAATTTTATATTTATTTTCCTTTTCACTTTTGTCCAAATTTTTACTTCTTATGCAATTTTATAATTTTCACATTTTGTTGCAGTGCACGTATTTATATTTGACTTACTTTTCTTTTTCCTTTCTTTACTTATCCTTTCGTTCGGTTATTTATTGACTTTTCTTCCCTCATCTTTCTTGACGAATGATTGGTTTAGCGGTATGTTTATAGGTAGTGTGATGGACTTTGTTGAAAGGGTATGCTTTGGTGAGTGAGGTTTTTGAATGGTTTCTTTGATTGGTTGCGTGTGTGCTTTGGTAGTGTGGTATGTTTGGTTTTTCCTTATCTTTTCTTTGGTTGCTTATCGGTGGGTCGAGGGCCTGCGGGAATTACTTGTGCGGTTTGGTGTAGTTTACTCCATTTTTGGGAATTTTATTTACTTGCTTCACCGTACTTGTATTTACTCAGGGTCTCGACGGGTTGTTTCTGGGTTGTTTTTTCTGGCTCTTCTTTTTTGAATGAGTTTATTATGCATTTCCTTTTGGATGCGAGGCTTTTGTTGGCTGCGTCCGATGTGAGGCAGTCCTTGTTTTAGGCCCTTGTTCGGTGTAAACAGGGTGTCTATATTTTTTTCTGTGTCCGATGTGGTGCAGGTTTTTCTTTTGTCAGACGTGACAGGAGATATATTTTTTGCGTCGGTTTTGATGCGCTATTGCATCTTGCTAAGCATTACTCTATGCAATTTTTACGCATCTGTTTGAGTGCGGATTTTCCCTTGCGATTGAAAGCGGTTTGCTTTCCCTGTGTTTCCTCTTCTTTAAGCGTGTCCATGTCTCCGTAAACCAGGGTCACGGCATGGAATAGTAAACCTAGCCAGTCGAAACTTGGATGAGTGGGTGTGGCAGCGTGTGTTTTTCCGAACTCTGGTTTTTTGGTTCATTTTCCTTTCTTTTCTTTTCTCTTTTCTTTGTGTCCTGTTTTTTCTTCTGTTTTTAAAAGTTGCTGTAGGGTATGTTTCCTATGGATTTTGCATTCTAGTGCTTTTCACTTTCCTTTTTCTTGCCATTACTTCCGTCTCATTTGAGGATTTTTTCAAAAGCACTCGGTTATTTGGATTTGAACTATGGTATTATAGGATATTGTGACCGTGGAAACACCTACAGTGTCCCTTTTAAAAGCTTGGTTTCTTAGTGCTTTTTGTTTCTTGCTAGGGTGGTTGGTTGGGCACGCAGGGAAGGTCACGATAGGAAGCATTGTCATCTTGCTTTCCCTTTTTAAGAATATAGGGTGGTTGGTTGGGCACGCAGGGAAGGTCACCATTGAGGAGCAACGTCATCTTGTTCTCTCTCTAAGCAACGCTAGCAGTTGGGGTCGTTTCTTTCCATATTTTGGGATATTTTTTAACAGTGCTTTCCCCATCCGTGCTTGTGTTCGCTTAGGACTTTAACCGATTTTTTTTCAGGTCGTTGTTCATGGCTTTTTAGCTATGTTGTTTATACTTGTTTTGGGGTTTTTTTAAATTTTATTGTTATTTGGGTTGGTTTTTTCGGCCTTGTAGAGATTTATGGGGGTTGGGGCTAGCGACTGTGTTGCCATCCGACTCAGTGAGGGAGCCACATTCAGTCCGTAACCGGCCTATCCATCTGGCTGCGACGACTGGCTGAATGCCCGAGCAGGGTCTTGTGGTTGTGCGGTCGTTCCCTCCGGCTTCTGGGGTCTCTATCCAAATTCGGGGCGGGTATGGTTTTCAGGATGTTTTCCTGGGTTTTCACCGGAACCTTTGTGTCACAGACTTGTTAGGCTGCAATGTTTCACGAAGGAGTAAGATATTTTTCTGCGTTTCATCTCCTGTGTTTCATTTTTTGAGATAGATTTTTCCTCTCATACTTTTTTGATGTTGGGTTACCTTAGATTTAGAGTCAGTGATGATGATGCGGTGCGAGCTTTTCGGATTTTTGTGAGTTTTTCTGATGTTTGTAGTAGAGTGGATTGTGTCCTATGTGATGCAGTCGTTGGTTTTTGCTGTGTTTAGCAGTTTTTAGGCTTCTGTTCGGTTTAGACAGAACGTCTATTTTCTATGGTGGTATCCTATGTGGTGCCACAGTTATTTTTAAGCCGATTTATAAGGGTTCGTTCCCTTGGCCTACTTTCTCGAAAGAGGATTTTTCGACAGCGTTTCGCTTTTGGTGTTGGCATCATCAAACTCATTCTCGAATTCTTTCGTTTCCTACAGTTTTTAATGTTTTCATACTTTAAACCTTTTTATTTGTCTTGGCCGTAGGGAGTGAAACAATTTTTTGGCTTCGCCTAATTGTTTCGCCAGTTATCCAATTATTTCAGGCCTAACCTGTATATTTTTACTTGAATTATATATCCTTTGCATTTCGAATTCGTAAATTTTCCAAAGCAGCTTATTTTGTACCTGTATCGAGTTCCTTTCGTTTGCGCGATGCCCTTTCTGACCCGCGCTATCATTGCCTCCCGTTATCATTAGAGACGGGAGGCAATGTGATTAATAGTAAATCAAGTAGCCTCCTGGTTTTCATATTTAAATATTCTTGAATGCAGCTGAATACAAGAAATTCTCATCATAAAATGTAAAAGTTTTATGTGTATAACTCTGGACTAAAATACCATTTCCTCCCTTGCACGATTGCAATTGATTACTAAACGAACGCTAACGCTGGAGAATTAAACTACATCCGAAGGAGGGAATGATACATTTTCCTCCCTAGTAATACAAATAGCTATAAAAAAATGTGTTTAGTAACTTCTGAAATTTTAAAACAAAGTATCAAATTGGTATTGATCAGGGTCTGTTAAAAGTTGACAGGTGACTGATAAAGTGATAAAAATGGCTGATTGAAATACGAATTCGTACATCAGATACAAAAACAAAAGACGTTTGCTCAAGCACGTAACAATGAAGCCATTTTTACATTCAAGCGCCCAAGTATTAAAAAAAATACATAATACTTTCGAGAGAGTAATCTTTAGAATTTTCAATAACGATATCATTGTATAACATAAACTTACAATAACAACAACAACAGTGATACAGTTAATGAATTCTAAAGCTTGCTGTTGACATTATGATTATATTCCATGGCCAACCCTTACGTAATTTCTTTTTGAACACACCGTATAAGAAACGGGGAAAGATACGTATTTCATAAAATTACTGTCAACGCTCGACAAACAAATTTCCTAGGTTGCTTTCATATTTTACCTCAAATTTCAAAATGTTATCAGCATATTTAATAATAGCTATTAATTTTATTCAAATATTTAATAATACCTATTGATTTTAAGTTTGGGACAATAAAATATCTGAAATTACATAAATTGGGTCACTATTCACTGTTCTTTTTAAAAAATTAAATAGGATTTTGTGTAAAATCATTAAGAAGCCAATATTTAAATGCTTCGTAATTAGCATGAGGGTTTTGTATGTTTCGTCCGTCAACGCAGCACCCTGTATAACGTAAAGAAGTAATGTTGAATGAGGTGAGCAGAATTATAAGAAAGTTACTATTTTTATAAGACTCTATTCCAGATTTTTAATAATAATCGAAGCTAACATGCTACAGCAGTCCGTAAACAATTTTTCATGGCCGCAAGATTATGCATTGGTTGCCAGTATACAAAGCAGCATATGCAAATTACAAGGCAAGAAAGCGACAAAGATTGGATAATTTACAAAATGTTCAACGCAAGAATTCCGTAAACTTATGCGGCGTTTTTAAATTGTATTAGTACCCTATCCCATACTGCATTTTTGAGTTAACCATGCATGTAATTTTGCAATTAGGTACATTTTATCGCATTTTACGCTGTTTAAACATTGTAATAGAATTTTAGCCATTTAGTTCAGTTCCTCACTCAAAAACTTAATTTTCTGGACTCAACGCCTGTTACACTTGCACAGCAGTATAACCCTATGCTAGTACATCGTTTAAAATAAGCAAATTTAAATAAATAAATTATTATGAACCAATATCGTTTAATTAAGCTATTTTAAATTATATTTTTGCCGTAGTTATTGTAATCTGTAAATTACTTACCGCAAATATAGTTTTAGCGTCTTACACAATAAATATTAGCTTCACTATTACAACCTACATATCACATCTACATAAACGCACCAATGCACTCTTTGCTCGTGTTCGCGTCGTACAAAATGTGAATGTTGCACAAAAGTTGTTGTTATTCGACTCGTTAGAGGAAATCATAAATTAGGCTTATATTGACCGGAAAACCCTATTCCGATTTGCTTAATGTGTAACTTAATAAGACCTTATCGTATTTTTGCGTTCTGGAGATTTAGCGCCCAATCGAGGTCAGTAATTCAGTCATTGAATTGCCATAAAGTAATTCAAATACCGCTAGTAATTTCAATTACCACAGGTAATTCAAATACTAATAAAGCAATTTAAATAATTTAGAGTAATTTTATTATACAAAAGTAATTGAGTAATTGAATGTAGTAATTAATGATCCCCAAAAAGTAATTGTCAAGTACTTTTAACAAAAATGGCAATTCCCAATAAATTACAATTACCGCACTTTGAAAAGTAATTCAATTCCAAGGCAAATAAACAAAAGGGAATTGAATTAGTAATTTTAATACAAAGTAATTAATTACTGCCCAGCGCTGTGTATAGCTATAAACGATCAATGCAAACAGTTGCAATTTAGCTAGTTGTTCCGTGGTAGACGTTTTATTTCATAAGAAGCATAGTTAATAGACAAGTAGGTAAAACTGTTCTCAAAGCTGAGCATAGAAACATGCAATAGAAGAAGCTGGGAAGAATCAGATGATATAGCCAGGGAAAAAAATCAGAAAAGGTAATGCAAGAAAAATGAAACAAATTGTTCGGTATGCAGACTACATACGTTAAGTCGGAATTATTTAAGAATGTAGTGGAAAGTGTAACTACAAATTTGACATAATTCAGAAGCAAAGTTGGGGCAACGAAGAATTAATTAGCTTAATGGAAACGCTGAAGATATTTATATAAGGATGGACGATCGTCTTTAACAACAACAAAAGCCGAATACAAAAGATATAAAGCGGGATATAAAACAACCAAAGCTAAATAACTCATTGTTTGGAATAACAGACAGCAAGGTTATCATATGTTCCAAGATTTGGACACAAGGTGAGATAAATTGATCAAACAAAAGCAGTGTATAATGAGTCCACTGCAGAAGAATGCAGAGATAATTATCATACAGAGAACGTAATCAAATTTTAGGACTAGAAAAATAAGTTTTCGACAAACTATCTGCAAAAGAATAATGATACTGTGCAAAATTTACTGGTTGAAACAATATAAATCATGATACCAACTGCGGTTCATCATAGCCAAGTATGCCTTTGATTTTACTTTATAACACGAAAATAAAAGAAGATAAATGCTGAGTTCATCTAATCGTTAATATTTTATTTCTTTTTCAAGTAAATGATCTTTTAAGATCTTAGAAGTCACACGAAATATGGGTACCGTATACGGGGTAAATATTATAGCAAGACCATATGGAAAATGTCGTTACTTACTAAAATGCTTTTCCAGAAATTACTTGAAATATTTTATTCCATTTGCACGAAATCTTGGAAAATATCCTCCAGAGCAGCAGAACAGCCCGAAATTCGACTGGCACTCGAATAAGCCTAACATGCCTTGCTAAGCACCCCGCGTTAATACTTAGCCGTCAAAGAAGGCAGCCAAGGGCCCTTAACAAGCTTAAGACAGTGCGTGTTTGGAATATGCTTATTAGTGCAGCGTAAATACTCTTAACAGCGCCAACGTGATCTCCACCTCGATGGTTTCCAATCAAGCGCGAAAGTGCATGCAACCGCCGCCAAGTTAGCGATTCTCTTTGCAACTTATAAGGGCGCGCCAGAATCGGAATCAGATTGGTGTGTATTAAAATTCAAGACCCCAAGTTGCAGGAAATGCGATTTGAGCTGAATTCGGCTGCTAGACACAATCTTAGCTTAACTTTTAAGACCCGTCAACCGAACGCCAAGTGATTCTGGAGGCTAATCTAACGGCATGAGAATGCATATTGGTTGCAAGAAACTAGAGGAAGCGATATCGCAATATACTAGAACCATCCGTCGGGGGTAGTCAAGCATGCTCGCACTAGTTTAAAAGTTCCGTCTAATCCTAGTCTCATTTCATGTTTACTTAGGCTCGCTTCCGGGATAATAGGGGATAAGATTTTGCAGGCAGGCGATTATAGTTCCCTAAAAGTCTAAAGGATTAGGAAGCGGAAAGGTCTTTGAGGTTCCAAAATGAAGGAAAGCGGCTTGAAACTTGCGAATTATGGGCCATACAAGGGGTGTTTTCCTTATTACAGAGGAACCTATTACAAGGGATTTTCTCTAAATTATCTGGAATGAACAATGCGGTTCATTAGTGCTGGCGCTTCACCAGCTGTATTTCCACGCCTTACTTACAGCTCCAGATTAAAGAGGTCTCATTCTTCGAATTTGTACTACGCAAAGCACGCGCCAATTAACGAGTCTGCAGCGGTGTAAAACTGGAAAACTCCGAATTTAGACGCTGATACCCCGCGAGAGTTGTTTCCTATTAATAACTACGCGATCGCGCAAATTATTCCCCTCAAAGCGTTCGGTTGCTCTCTCCTTCAGCATAGTTTAAAAGATGTCCTTAATACTTATAAGTAAAAATCGTAAAAATAGAAACATTTTGATTCCACGGCATAAAAGCTACTTTGTAGCCACAAATCGCACTTCCATTAACTCTAGTCCTGTATTGCTACTGATGCTGCTTTGATGTTGTATTTATATAATATGTTTTAGAAACATCAACGGTATGCTAACAACTGAGCATCAAAGGCACGTAATCTGATTTATTGATGGTTAGTCAATTCAATCTTGAGAACCTTTTTAAGAATGTTATTAGAAAAGGCAGTTATTTGTATTTCTTTAATTATCCGCATAGAAATTGTTTAAGCTACAACTAAAAGTGTAGTGTAGAAATTGTTGTTAACAAACCAAATGCTTCAAACGGTTGTCCTCGAGAAGAAGTTTTAAATCACATTAACAATGCCATTAACTGGGGTTGGCCCACAGCTATCTCTTGTATTTATTGATGCAAACAAACAAATATATGTAAAGTACTCACGGTATCTGCAGATACGTTTCTCCTGAGACCAATTCCTACTTAATACATATTGCAAGATAACTGTATATTAAGTAATCAAAATAACTAAAGTGGTAAAATGCGTTTTAGACAAAAATATTACTTATTCATTAGTTACTTTTGAATAGATTGTAGATTCCTGTATACTTAGATAAGAAGAAGATACTTTTATTTAAGCCCTATTATTTGAGTAATACTTGGGAAACCCCAAATAAGTAAAACCGCAGTACTGTACATTTCTGAACTCGCTACAATCAATAGTTTGCCACAAACATTTTAAGAAAATGGCTTCACATGCAACTTTGTGAGATCGTTACACAAAAATATTGTAATATGATAGTTTCAGATTGCTTGCTACACACCAAAGTAAGTAATGCCAATTTTATTACGCCTGTTTTGGCTAAATTTCTAACATTAACGATAATACCCAATATCAATGTCGTAACTTTTAGTATTTCAAACAACTAGCTGAGACGGAATGCCGGTGTCATCGTGTTCATAATGAGGTCAATATAAATTCACCTGTGGGTATGAATAACAAGGTAAAAGCGTCAGGTTTAGTATCTTACTGTAAAACAGGATGAAAGAGGTAACGAACACATAAAATAAAGAAATTACATCGGCTAGTACCAAACATCGGTAACTGGTTTGTTAAAGCATAGAAAGGTTTAATACCTTCACATAAACAAACATGAATAGATCTTAGTTCGGGGATTCAAAACAAACCTAGAGAATAACTTACTTGCATGGTAGTTATGCCGTATATTCAAGGCACGAATAGCATACGGAACCATGCAAGCAAAAATGGTGCACATTAATTAGCATATAAGGTACTAATCAAGCAAAGTAGTCAGTTAGTGCTCAAGCAAAAATTATGGATTGAACTTGCGAATAGTGTCGTCGAAAAGGCCTTTCCAACGCAACGCCTCCATTCATGTTTACCCGCTTACTATTCCTGTTACGGCTCAATACGTCGTAGTACATCGAAAGTAAGAGTTAAATAAATGTAAAATTTGATAATTCAACACTAGAGGCCCGCATGGAATAATTCCCGCCAATGGGCGCAATTCGACAAGCCCAGACATTTCTTTTGGAAGTGCGTAAGGTGCGTTAGTAGTACCCAATAGGAATAATCTAACTATGAAAAATCTCAAAATGTCAAGAAAGGCTAATGTATCGATAAATTTTTCATTGCAATTGCCATTCACTCTATACACATACTTTAATTGCATCCTTAGTATATTACACTGTTAAATTACTATCAAGTAAATTCGTTTAATTTATTCTCACCTAAAACTTCTCCACGCGATAACTATTTCAAATGCTGGAATGAGATATAATGTCTAAGAGCTATATGTGTGAGACAAGGTGGGGTAGTCAGTAGATCTAAGCTCTAATGTTGTACTGCAGTTTGAACTCTTTTAGCATTGTGAACTAATTATTATCATATGCAAGAGTACTACTTTACAACAGTTTCCTACTACAGTGGCCATAACTTTGCCAGCGAATATTCGGACTAGTAATTTACATCGTAACGAATAGTCTTTGTGTTTCTACTGCCTTGATCCCTGGTTACACTATTGATCTCAGAAAAATTGATGCGCTACCACTTTCGGGATAGATGGGAAAGACAAAAGCAACACAGGCAAACGCACTTTGAATATGGAAGTAAACGATTCACCTTGCTACTTCTAGCTTGGCAGAGTTTGGTCGACGATTCACGTACAACACTGACTTACCTTGCGAAAATAACTCATAAGTGAAGCTGCTAAACTAGTTTACAACACAATACACACAACACATACAAATATCGTAAACAACAAATGAAGAGCATAAGTACTTGACAATGGACTCTATTGCAATAATAAAATATGTAGATGGCAATGAACAAGGTTTAGAATAAAGATAACCACACCGACATGCGTTAGTGAGGGTTAAATTAAATTGCGTACCACCTTAACTTCTTTAAAAGCCGTAAACTTGATTAGAAATACATAATGTAGCTCAAAAACGAAACTGCCACAACGTTACGTTAAACAGTAACAAAACAATATGACATTTCTTTCAATTTTGCAAATCAGCAACTAACAGTTTTGATAGCAAATACAATATTAAGCAAAATTGTTTACCACTTGGCGGGACGTTCACTGTATGCTATGTACAATAAAATCAATACAATAAAATTGGTACCTAAAGGAGATTAGTTGTGGTCGTTTCTCCCTCACAACTGCCCCACAATGCCTAAAGAAATGAACGACCAGGAGACCACAAAGTGTTGGCGTGATACGGGAACAAGGCCTCTATGATGTTTGCCACAGTCGGTGTAGGGAAGACGATACCCCCAGAACGGGTGAAGATGTACAGAACTTCCAATACAGGAACACGGGACGAAACCCTCAACTTGCGAGATACAACATGGCGTCTTATTTAAGTTAGTGCTGGTGTTTTTGAGAGTCCGTTAAATAATCCGTAGTAGCGATAATTACGGGTCTCCCAACCCTCACGGTAATACAAATTAACTAGAGCACACAGATTATTCGGAAAGCGAAAGCGGAAATATAATTTCTTCAACAAGCAACCTCCCGGGCCGCCTAAAGCGGAACTACGAGAGCTGCAAACTCACACACGTGCTTTGAGGATCACAAACGGGCAGTAATTATAGCTTAAGCTACGATCCTAAATACTAAATGCAGTCACGCAGCGCAAACTAACTTGCGTTCTCCCTTTCGCTTATGCAAGAACATGTAAAAGACGTCGGGCTGACGAAATTCTGACTCAAAAATTCTGACTAAAGCTGCGGAAAAAGTTTTGGGCCTGTTAGAACAATAAAGATGCTAAAGATTCAATAGGCTTTACTGCAACGCTTGGCATATTATAATAAAGCGCGAATTTATAAAACCAGAGTACGAAGAATTGGATTTCGATGAATATGCAAGACTTCAAAGTGTGAAGATACGAGCTAGGCGGAAATAAGGTTCGTGCAGAGTTAAGGTTTGATAAAATCAATAAACTACGAATTTAGCTTAAGTTATGTGGAAAATACATAAAAATACCTTCGAAAAGGTGTTCTAACACTCCCCTTACTTAAAGAGAGTTTCCTGGAAGTTTTTTAAACAAAACTAAACGGATCAATTTCCACTCCACAATGATTCAACAAAGCAAAAAAAAATCAAAAATCGAAAAAACGAAGCGGAACGTAACTATCTGGACTTCCAACATTTGCAAGAATCCTCTGAAGAGGGTGAGCTTCACTTTACGTGATCCATGTATTGCATTACTCCCACAACAGAAAAGGACGACAAGTCCGAACTCCAACATCAATCAACACCTCCGATAGAATTACGCGCTATGGCGACGAAATAGGGTGCGAAAGGTGTAAAGCGAGAAGAGAAGACGAAAGACCGAATACGTCGATAGAAAATAAGTAAATTTGGGTCAGACCTAGTGGTTCGCAGAAGGCTAACATCCATTCCCCGGACCACAAACGACGGGCGACACTAAACAAGGTGTTACTCCACCAGGGGTCCACTAAACGACCAAGGTTTGGCCTTCTCGGGGAACCAAACTAAACACATGCCAACACAATCAAAGAAAGTGACAGTCTCGCCAACAGGCTCGACAGTCCCTTCATACTACGAAAACCGACCATGCCCGAAACAGGCACGGCAAGCACTGCGACCCAAAGGTTACCTGAAGAGAGCATGCTGCGCGTCATGAGATCAGCGCATTGTGTAAGTTTCACAGCAAAAATAAAGAAAGGGAAAGAAAGAACAAAATGTTGCAACAGAAACTGTCAACAATTAGCAATGATCGATGGTAATATAACAAGAAAACTAAGCCCACTGAAGTCCTCAATTGATGAATATACAAGAACCACAAAGTGTTAAGATACGAGCTAGGCGGAAATAAGGTTCGTGCAGAGTTAAGGTTTGATAACATCAATAAACTGCCAATTTAGCTTAAGTTATGCGGAAAATACATAAACGTACTACCTTCGAGAAATTGTTCTAAGGAATGGGAGAACTGAATTTTGATACAATTTGTATATACCTCTTTTATTGGGACAATTAATATCAGAACGATGTGCCAACTTTATTAAATTGATGAATTAATTACTGTTCAGATGAGCAACTCTGTTACTTCAAAAAAATTAATAATGGTCGAGTTGATGTGCAAGAATACATTTTACTGTCCATATCCCATTTTTGAAAAAAAATAGACCGAAATAGTTGCGTATATCATCTCCGGTCACACTTAGAATCGACATGCTGAATTGGTTTTACCAAATATTAGATAATGCTACATGCTGAACCAGTTGTTTAGCCCTTTGATCATACACTTTGACATCAGGCTCAATGCTATTCAGTGGGAGGTGTGGTGACAAGACAGCGTTATCACCAAAAATAATTAACTTAATCGTGTTGGTATGTAGGGATATGCTTTACAAAATTTCGATTGTTTATTACAACAATATCAAAAGGACGGTATATGAAAATTACATTTACCAGATGCAGGCTTTTTTGATAAGTTTTAATTTTATACAAAGGAAAAGACATAAATACGGCACAATTACAGTGATATTGATTTTCAATGCATGCAGAAAAATAATATAGGAAGTAGTTCTTTGTACTAAAATAAATTATTGAATCTAAGTTATCTCACGACAAGGCACGTCAATAATTGAGGCGAACAATACGAAACCCACGACGTGTTCGCAGCAAAACGTATGTAGTTTTTAATTTCAAATGTAAGTTTAACCCTAACCACAGGGTGGTCTGAGAGACCTAGTGGAATTGTAAAACTTTATATTTATAACTCTTATAATTTTTCCGGCAACCTGATCTATCTAAACAAATAGTAACGTACGGTAACCCTGCTCACGAAGAAACTGTGTGCCAATGGTTAGATGAAGTTGAAAGTAACGATAATGATGTTGTATGTGATAGTTAAAATTTCAGTCGAAGTTTTGACGAAATAGAATAAAATCCACAAAATGTACAAGAGGACAAATTATAGAAATAAAGGCTGTGCATTTTGTTCTTACAAAAAATTTTGCAGACCAGCTTATTTCTGTATTACATACAAGACAGCACCATTTCTATATTGTGAGCAAAGAAGATTTGCCGAGGTTGGTGTAACTAGATTGTAGTTTCCTTGAAAATAATATTTTTTAAAATTGAAATAGATGTATATTTTTATTTTTGTTGAAAAAATACTTCTTACATTTTCGTTAGACATTTAAACTGAACAACGAATTTTTATAGTAAACATTGCAATTTTTTCAAAATCGTAATCTAGACACTCAACTCTCGACAATCTATAAACGAAAAATCCTAAATCCTAAAAATCCGAGTTCAAATTTATAAATCCAAATCTAGACACCCATAAACCAAATCTACACAGCCATAACCCAAACGAATTCGAAAATCCATCAATAATAATCAAATCAAAAATAATAAAATGTATCAATACGAAAATCCATCAATATGCAAATATGAAAAGCCCTGTAACAATACGACTCAAATCTGAATACTCACTTTGGTTTAAATCGGCTTAGTGATCCAATCCTCGGGTCCAAGTAGAGTAACACGGATGTACTACTTATCGAAACCATCTAAAATAAAATACATAAGGACAAATTTCTAGCAAATGCTTGGATGCATATCTGAGCATAAAAATAAACAATAAATCCACCAGATTCTATTCAACTAAAGAATAAAGAAAGAGAGCAAAGATGTAGCAACCTCCAACCTCATAACCCTTATAAAAGGTGACACGCGAATCTCTGAAGATTTCAAAAGGTTCTCTTACGAATTCTGCCAGAAGTTGTTTAATTGGGGAGGCAAAACAAAACTGTTAAGTCGAAAGTGGGAGGGCCGAAAAGCAATTTCAGTACCAATATAGGGCAAAATAGTTCTAGAACATCTGACCGCATACGGAATAGCTCGCTTCTGCCAGGGCCTTATTGAGACATTTATGACGATTGCGTTTTTGAAAGGCAGTTATTTTAGTATTCTGTTTTAAGCTGTTTTATGTATGGTTTCCAACGAACCAACTAGCAGCCCAACACTATCGCATGTAAGTTGTTTTAGAAGCGAATACAATTTTTGTTCACCTTTGTGTTTTCATATGTATTTCGATATGTGTGTTAAAATTAGTATATTTGTGTAAACAAATTGATTTGTTTTGCATATTGTTTAAAGTCAGTTTTAGCCTGAGAATACTGCAGGGGTGTACCATACTCCTCGCAAATATTGACACCTCAGAATCACGAACTGGGGTATTAACGGAGTTTGACCTTCACTTAGCTAGTTAATCCAATAAACAGGGCAATTATCATAATTATTCAAATATTAAGGCGTACCAGACGTTTTGTTTCAACACGACTTGTAAAGGTGGATTCGAACCACCGAAGGACCAAAAAAGCCTCGTTACAACTTCCAGGATGGGACCGTGTCATTTTCGATGTAGAAGCGTGTTGCATCTGCTAGCAGCAGCTAAAATTTTATTTTTTAGTAAAAGTAGCTATATGGGTACATCAAAAACAACACATCACAGAAGGAAGAGATATTCTTCTATATCAATTGTTATTTGCTACACGGGGAATTTTCTGTACACAAAAGAAATAAAATAAAATTAAATAATTTACAACACGGCGCGGCGGTTCAGGAATTGTCTGGTAGTGTAGCAAATTTTCCCTAGCTAGTTTCTGAGCAGGATTGGGGGGGGGGGGAGGTTCCCGGAAGCGCCGCTGGTTCGAGACGTTCCAAACCATGAAACCTACAGATGTCCGTGTATGTTCCTAAACCACTTAGCTGTTTTATAAAAATAATAAAAGACCAGAGCTTGAAATAACCTAACTGTTAATTTACAGCATGTACACGTAGAAACTCTGAACCATACTCAAAGAAGGCAAAACAAAACTGTGATAGGATATTGGTTTGTAATTGGAATTGTAGATTTAATTTAGTTTTACTTATAAAATGTACAAAGGTTGTAGTTTTTAATAAATTTTAAGTGAACAACAAAACACTCTGATTTTAACTTGCAATTCGCTCGAGTACACTTATCTCAACTATCTGCTCAAAATGAATTAGGGATCAGTTTATAAATCACCGCTATCCTTTAGTTTTTATATGGGCAAATGTTTTATTCTCAGATGAGTCGCGGTATCGTTTGAATAACTGTGATGGTCGTGTAAGAGTCTACAGAAGGCAAGGTGAGAGATTCGCAGACAATATGGTGCAAGAAAGCCTGCATTTTGGAGGAGGCTCTATTATGGTATGGGGTGGAATACCTTTGAACGGCCGCACTGACATTGTCTTTGTAGAAGGGGACTCTCTAACAGCTCAACGCTATATCGATGACATTCTGCAACCTCACGTTCGATTGTATGCTCAAAATCATGGTCAAAGGTTCATTTATCAACAGGATAACGCCCACCCTCATTCTGCAAGAATTGTTCAAGAGTACCTGAATGCCCATAATATTCACACTATGGACTGACCGGCTTACAGTCCTGACCTGAACCCCATAGAGCACGCTTGGGACGAACTAGAACGACGGATTCGAGCAGAAGAACTTCCTCAAAACTTAAATGATCTCAGAAATCGTCTTGTGCAGGAATGGGAGCAAATACCACAAGAACGATTTCAAAATCTCATCAACAGTATGGGTAACAGGTGTCGAAGTGTCTTACTTGCGAGGGGAGGTCATACCAGTTACTAGCTTTAATGCCAGAAAGAATTCTGGGCAGTTTTCTTTATTTATTGCTGTCTTTAATTTTGTACGATTTCTGTTAATGTTAACTTAAGAACCTTGTTACTTGTTTTTGAATAAATTTTCCGTATTTAATAAATACTGTGTTAGTCCATAGATAATCACTAAAAGTTTCATTCAAATCTGTGCATCCTGTATAAAGTAATAGAAAATATAAAACTGATCCCTAATTCATTTTGAGCAGTATATAAGGATATATTGACTTAAAAATCAAGTACTGCGATATCGATAAATGGGAGCCTTATCAAATCGTTTGAACTATCAATAATTTTTATAAACGCAAACTAACGCGAATGGGACCATACGCCTAGGGTGTTCTACACTTAACGCTGTAGTTTTAGCGTTAAAGAGGTGATGTTTTAATGTCTAGCCTCCCGGAAATCCTCGAGTTGAAAATGCATCAAATTTTTAAAATGTTGTGTTCAGTTCACGACCTGAACGCGATTCAAAAACGCTAAAAAAGTAGCCAATCTACCTATTTCTTAATTTCTCGACACCATAACAGTAGCAGTAACGATATTTTTTGTTTCGATATATCAGATGACTAAGGGGAAAACCGTGTGGTCCAAATTTCGGAAGCAGCCAAACGAAGTGAGGGACTCAGAACTGTGCAGGAGTCGGTCCTCCAGGTCTTCTAGCAAGCGACATCACAGCCGAAAGGCTAGCACATGCAGAATATGACACGAGTAAGACGAAAAGAAAAATGAGGCCTAAAAGGTCACAATATTGAACTCGATGTTCAAACGGAACTATAAAAACATACCAAAGCTAGAAGGTGGCCTCGCGTGAGTGATCTTGTAGAAATAATTTATTATCTCAGTATAACTGGCTCCATTCAAGCAATTTCACATAGAATTTCCTACGGCTGAACCACAGGATTCAAAAAACTTTTGGAATTATATTATCCACATGAAGTGAAAATTCCATATCACACCTACAGCCTCAGAAGGAACAATCTCACGAAATCAGTCTTATAAAATGGCCGCCGGAAATCATACTTTCAATCTATTTTGAAAATGTTATTATAATTCCCTAAAACTTCAAGGATTTTCAAAATATCCCAGAAATGCCAAAATGGGTATGTAATCAAATATACACCTAGAAACTGCATGTCACTCGAAACATCTAAACTGCATCTAGATGTAAAATTACACGTAACACAATATTTGAATTTTTTAAGGTGTTCAAGAAAAGCATTGCCATCATATCGTTTAATTACGTTTTAGTGATAATACACTAAAGTTGGAAAACGATTTGTATCTATACATAGCTTCAGAAATCACTTATGAGGGTTAATAAATCGAGAAAATGATAAGTAGCGCGTCCTCTACACTCTTGGCCCACCCTGAAGACTAATCGCTTTTAACTATCCTTATAACTTCCCACCGGACTTTTAAGCCCTAGCCACCAGAACCCAAAGCCTCTCATAAAACTTCTCAGCATCCAACCTTCAGCGATACAAAATCTGAAGCTTTTGGGGTCATATAAATACGGCTCAGATAAACTTTCCCGAGATACATTATACACATCCCTGCAGGATATTGCTGCTGCCCGTTTAATAAATTCGGCAGACATACTGATAACATAATAAAAGCCAAATTCAGACATATTGGGAAGCGAATGCTCGATTTCGCACTAGTGCGATTCTGAGGCAGTGCAGTCGGGCGGCTGAAACGCTCGCGTACTCGAATGACGGCTTAATTATATTCCACACCAAGCCTTAAATCCTTTGATTTCAATTAGGATTCATCTACCTAAATCCTTCGGCAAAGACCGGCAGCGTCCTGTGGCATTATAAACATTGATTACCATGCAAATCTTCTCCGCCGGAGTTCAAGCCGCCCGAGCACTCGAACGCTGCGACATTCTAACAAAAAACGCAAAAAATCAACAGAGAGCTTTTAATTCTGCCTGCTGTACATGCGAATTTTGCCGGATTTAGTTAAAGTAATAAATTCGCTCTAACATTTCCAAAGCAGGGTCGCATACTTCGCCCTGTGTTGGAGATAAAGCGAATGACACTCTGCAATGCAGAGCTGCAGCAATTAACATGAGTGCTGTATTTTATTCGATGGAATTATCTGATTTCCGGGCGCCCCTGCGTAAACGCGCTGCACGTTATTGTCAAAATTCGCGTTCTCGAGCACATTCGCGCCCTTAGAAAGAATTAACATAAACCCGCCCCGCTAAATTACTCGTAATCAGAAATTTGGAAATGAAAGTCGATTCACCTCCGCACCGAATCACAAATTACGATTATAAAAATTCCGTTCTCCGGTTTCATTTTGAATATCTTAACAGCCTTAAATGAGCAGGGAAGAAAATGAAAAGAAAATAATGTTTTAGCAATTCAAATTCAAGTTAAGGCTAATAATAATTGTTCCTTTTATTCAAACACAGCACAGCCGAGCGTTTGATTCCGGAACCCTTTGCGAATATGAGGTATTTTGTTTTGTTCTCCTGACAGGAAAAATTGATCTAAAAGCTTTTGGGACTTCAAACTCCGCAATCTGTAAGGCAACTCAATCACTTAAAGAATGTTCCCGGCCCAAAACATGCTTTCAACTTGATGTCCCGCAGCAATTCTATCAAATTTATTAGGTAATCGAATGTCGCGATTTTTATTTCCGGCCATTTTGACAGACAATATTTCAAACTAAATAAAAATTGTCACTTTTATCAAATAAGGGTCTTGGGCATATAGAAAGTCCGGTGCTTTGTATTCCGCACGTTTATGGATATCCATTTCCATTTTGAAGAATGGTTTACTGCCATTTTCTTAATTTTCAGCTGATACAGCATACGAAAGAATAATAAACCAAAGAAAAATTACTTATCGTAATAAAACGTAACTACATGCATTTCTGCTACTATACTTATACAAAAAATTAAAGGAAGCAATGGTGTTACGATTTTACAGGTTGACACCTGTATCAACATAATGAAGTACGAGTATAATACGCATCTCCTAATGTAAATAATAAGATATTACTATCAAATATAGTCACAGTATTTATGCTACCATAAACCGTTGTTAAAGGAGATAATGTATGTATATTGCAATGGTTTTGTGTTCCCTGCAATTCTGCTTGCCAATTGAACTAGAATGAATTCAAAGTGAAACCGACGCACAGAATTAATTAATGTAATCAGTGCAAGCTTAGCTTAAGTGCATAATAAACTAAAGAACACAATAATGCTGTTAAAAACACAGTTAAAGAACAGAGTATTGACTGTGTAGTGCTTTATAACCTAAGAAAAACATTTATTTAGCCTGTAAGAATTAAAGATGTTATCAAAACCTTATTATATAAGTTAATTTTATGTATCAAACCTTATTTCCTTTTAAACAATTGTGGTGATATGTTACTAAGATACCAGACCTTCTTTTGTTTAACAACCACGAGGAGAGAGCTGTTAACATTGCTCTACGTTAGCTCCCAAAAAAGTTTAATTTTTGTTAATAAAAACACATTTATTTAGTGTTGGTTTTATTTAACCACAAAAGTATTCGCCATAATTGCAAACAGTTTTCCAGTATTGAAGTGGAGTAATTTGTGCTGATTCGTTGTCGATAAAAACCAGGCTGGTGCAGTCCAGATACGGGCTACGTTTAGGAGTCGATACCGGCTGCAGCAGCTAGTTGGAGCCAAGTTTGGTGCCTTCAGCATCTAGAGAAGCCAGCATCGGAAGGATCTTCAAACCAGGTGTCCAGTGCCCTTTAAGTTTGCTGGGGCCTGCGAGATTTGAGTTTCCACTACACATTGCCGCAGTTCCCGATTATCCGGTGCATCTCAGAACCCAGAAATCGACGTGGCGTCATTAGATTTTGTAGGATTTCAAAAGAAAATTGCAAGCTAAAAACAATTGACGGTGGCGTCACTTGTACGTGACGCTAGAACAAAAGCCGCTAGTATTGTTGCTATGCGAGAATAATTATCGCTTACCTGTAGTATTTTGCTGATTTTGGCATTGATTCAAATTAATTATTAGTCCATTTTCTAAACGCTAAAAATTCGTCAAAGTTCTAAGTTCGTTGACTCAAAACCGATTTTGAACATTTTTTTTTTATTATTTCGGAAAAAGTTTATAGAAAAGTTCCCCATAGGTGAGAAAGTGTGCTTTTTATTTTTTCAATTGTTATTAACAAACAAGTGTTTTTTAATATACTCTTAATTAAAAAATGTATAACTATTTTATTTATTTAAACAATTGCCTGAAATTTGATAACATAAGGTTTTTGGGGTCGCAGATTACGAATCTGGCCTCAAAATGGGTCTAAAAACAAAATGGCGTCGAAGGTCTAATTTTTTATTTATTTTTATTAGATGTCTGGGGGTTTTTGGGGTCGCGGATTACGAATTTGACATTAAAACTCAACTAAAATAAAAAAAAGGCGGACCAAAATGGCGGAAAGGGGTAATTTTTTTGTAATTTCTGATACCTATACTTCGGGGTTTTTTGGGTCGCTCATCCCAAATTTTATTTTAAAATTTATCAAAAATAGAAGACGGTGTCTGAAAAACAAATGATAGAAGAGTTAAATGAGTATTAAAGATATTATATTTTAATTGATTTATTAAAATTAACTCAAGAAACATTTAAAAACAAGACAAAAATTATTTAGCTTTAGTTTCTTTTTCCTCTACTTCTTCTATTGGCTCTGGCGGTCGTGAATTAAGGCAACTATTTCCGGCACATTCACCGCAAGCCGCCGAGCCTAAAGGCCACTTTTCCTACACCCACAAGCTGACCCGCAACTAGTTTTGTAGTTGCAAAAAAAAATTTTTAAGATTTTTTGTGGAGCTGGTTCTTGTGTCATTAGGATTGGAAAACACTTTCCTGTATCATACTTCCAACCCCAATCTTCCCTTGAAATATCTTGGTTTTCCAGCCACAACTGTGTTTGCAAATACAGGCGTTTTAAATGTTGTTCTGCTGAATCCATCGTAGGGCATAATGATGCTAAATTAACGCTACTTTTTTTAGTAGACGCCTTAATAAAAGAACAAACCTAAAATTCAAAATGTTTTTATTTAAAAAATATATGTATTGTTTTGTCTGCAACCTCATTTACCTTGCGGTATATGAATAATAAAAAACTTTCAATCAATTAAACATTCCCGTAAGAGTTTAAGCAGTTGCCTTTCTTTGCACCATACATGGCAAGCATACATTTTATACCAATATTTTTTGATATAAATTTTTGCAGTCTCTTGTAAATCACTGCTATTTTCAAATATTTTGTCAAATTTATTCTTTCCTGAACATAGCCATTGCTTCATTTACTAGGACTTATCCATGTGGATCTTTAATAAGGTGCCGGTCCTATTCGTCTTCCTCATCCTTATATATCTTCAATATATTAAATTATATTCAAAAGCCATGATCTGCACCTTGACACCAAAACTCGTAAGCTAAGATGCTACATTTTTCCCATCTTGCTCTATGGGGTCGAGTCCTGGACATTTAACGAAACAATCACAAAAAATGTGGTTATACCGGAGAATATTGCGGATATTATGGAATGACCGTGTAATAAATATTAAAGTTCTGGAGAGAATGAAAAAAAGTAAAGAGATCATGGACAACATCAAGATACGCAAACTCTAATACCTCGGACATACAATGAGGAATGAGAATAAGTACACCCTACTACAAACTATTATACAAGGCAAGATATATGGCAAACGTGGACCAGGACGAAGAAGCGTATTTTGGTTGCAAAACCTAAGGGCGTGGTATGGGAATTCATCCAATGAGTTTATGAGTTATCTAGAACTGCAACCAATAAAGTGAAGATAGCTGTGTTGATCGCACACATACGAAATCGGATAAGCACCTGAACAACGAGAAGAAGTTTCTTTCTTCTGTTAAAACATGCTGAAGTTGTGTTACATCCAGTTAAAGCATGTACAGAAAGAACATGCTCACTACAATTGGGATGCGCAAATTGCAAGGTTTTAGAAGATATATTTTTATTTTCTTTATTTTTGGTAGGTTTAAAAAAATATATATTTTTATCAGGAGAAACTAAAGCTGTAGTAAAGTAATAGGTCTATATTATCTGATACTACGATTATGTTTTTATTTGATGCATTGAGAGCTGTTGTAACTATTAACCGATCAGCATCACTTTCAGCTTGAGAGCAGGGATATTATTTGCACCTAAAGTTTCTTTTAAAAAATCAATAAAACGACATGAAAGACATTTGCCAGAATTTTTTCTTGATATAACTTTAAAAACCTGTCTCTTTCAAATCGAATATCTGGTGTAGTTTTCGTTTTTAGACGTCGGTCTCTTTCAGCAGATTTTATTGTATGTTTCTGATAATCGACAAAAACACTTGCTTTTTTCCATAATTACGTACAATAAAATTAATATATCTATAATTGCACCATACTGTTGAACAAGTGGCCATTTCTTTTTATGTAATAACATTCCTCCGTCCGTCACAAACAGAAAAATCTATTAATTCAATAATATATTTTAGAAATTGTACAAAGGGGTTGTAGAAAACACATTGTTAGGCGTTGGAATTTATACGTATCTATTCGTATGTTATATTTAAATCTATTTAATCTATTTAAATTTGAGTTAATTTAAAAATTTAGAATTTTATTTGTATATAATGTTTATTAAATAATAATAATAATAATAATCGTACAGAATAAAAATTAACCTTTTAATGCTATATTTATAATTACTGTGTAATTCTGAAATGAAGCTATTTTGCCGCTTTAAAGACGTTATTTTTCATTTTTGATAATTTTTAACATAAAATTTGAGATCAGCGACCCAAAAAACCCTATATAGATAAGAAATAAAGTTCGAATAAAAAAATACGCTTTTTCGCCATCTTGGATCCACGATTTTGTGATTTAGTTGGGGTTTAATGTCAAATTCGTAATCAGCGACCCCAAAAACCACCAAGACATCTAACTAAAATTTTAAAAAAAAATTAGACTTTTGACGCCATTTTGTCGACGCTATTTTTGTTTTTAGACTAATTCTGAGGCCAAATTCTTAATCTGTGAACCCAAAAACCTTACGTTATCAAATGTCAGGCAATGGTTTAAATAAATCAAGAAGTTATAATTTTTTTTAATTAAGGATATGTATATTAAAAAACACTTATTTGTTAATAACAATTGAAAAAATAAAAAGCACACCTTCTCACCTATGGGGAACTTTTCTATAAACTTTTTCCGAAATAATAAAAAAAAATGTTCAAAATCGGTTTTGAGTCAACGAAGTTAGAACTTTTTTCCTTTAGTAAATGGACTATATTGCGATTTGTACGAGTGCACACTGCTTTGTGTTTTACGTCAGTTTTGAGGTTAGCTACTTCAGATTTAGTTTTGGTGCATTCACAAAGTTTGATCTACCCAGTATTTCTAATTTAGCGCCCCAACCCTGACAGTATTATGTTCACCAAAGCAGGCGAATATTATTGCATATAGTTAAAATAAAATAAGGGCACAAAATCTTTTAACTTTGCATTAGAATATTTCTACATTGTAATAAGCCTGAGATCGTGCACTTATTTAATAATTAAGTAGCACCCGTTCCCAATCGCCTTCTTTTATTAAAGGCAGAAATTCGCCATATAAAGTTGTGGGGGCCCTATTTCTAAGTAATATATTTTTAAAATACGATAAGAACATTCCTCTACCTATGTTTTATATTTCAGTACAGGTCGAATTTACAAAATATACCATTCCTGCATTAACTTGAGTGATAAAGAATATAATTGTAATTAAACACTTTCAATTTGCTATCGAAGTTTAGGATAAAATGTAACAATAAGCGAAAGTGTTCAATATCAACTTCGTAAGTAGTTAATATTTCGAACAACTAGCTCAAGCAAAATGCCTGAGAGCGGCCATGCACATAAAGAGTAAACTTACTTGTTATTATAATCAGAAATAAGCCCGTATTTCAACATCCTTCGCAACATACAACAGGCGTTGCCACTAGAAAGCATTGATAATATATTGAATTTGCTCAAAGCCACCAATTTGATTTCGAAAATTTCAAACACATTAGTATTTATTATAACCACAATTACAATATACTGTAAATAAATCAGATTCATAGCTAATGGGACGTTGTTGACGCATGCATGTGATATAATATAAAGTACATTTTTTTTCTATAATAATTTTCAAGGTCAACTATCTAGGGTATAAGTTGCATTCCTGCAGGGTCCCTAGTTTTAATAATGTTGGTACATAGATTTTTTAGTTCCTTTTTTCCACTAAAAAAGTTATTGTCATTTTGACAGACTAGAACGCCTTGGCCAGCCTACGAAACGGTTAACAATAAAAATGCTTGCTTACGCTGCTAGCCAGCTTACGTCCGGCCCTGCCAGCGTTAACAATACAAATGCTTGCTGCGTCCCCACTTGTACGCGTTCATGCTGCGCGTTCATGCTGCGCGCCACTTGCTTTCGGTCGGTCGGCCGGCGACCGACATCAGCTCTTATAATATAAGATATGTCATAGTAGTGGGTAAAACGAACAGCATAGTAAAATTTTGCAAATTGATTACTTAATTATTAAACTTACAATATTTGAAAATAAACATAATGATCCCTTGTTAAAAAAAGAAATTTGTCAAGAGTTCAAATTAAGAAACCTTGACATTCAAAATTGACACATGACCATAATTTTGAAAAACTAGGTATACAAATTTCCTAGCGTTTTAATCACATATCTACCAACATTGTAACACTTTGACAGTTATTATAGAAAAAAAACGTACTTTATATATTGTGGTGCCCTAACTGAGGATTTAATAATTAATTGACACTAAATGTAATGGGGTTATAATATTCCCGGCTAATAACTTTTTATTCTAATTTTATAATTAATAAAATGACTCTCAATCTACAGGGTTGTTAAATTGCTAACTTGCTATTATAAATTATACATTATTTGTATGCACTCTGAATGTTCACTATTTAACTGGCGGGAATTTCTAGCGTGATATTTCTACCTGGCAGGACCATGACTATTCCAAGATGGTTGTCTGGTGTCGAAAATAAGTAAACAAGGACCGTGTTACCCGTGTTGTATTTAAATTGTTTATGTCCATGCAGTAAACGCTGTCCGCTATCCGAACAAAATCACAAAAAGACACCTTCTAGCTGAAAAAACTGACCTTTAGGTGGCTTCTAAGATGATCTCGGTGTACCTGCATCTTCGCTAAAGGTCCCACGATGCTCAGGACAGGATGCCTTTTCCGGCCTGCTATTAGCAAGGCAGGAATGTAGAGTCAAACAGCACCTGGATATCGGCTTCCACTTGGATGACCTTTTCGATCGCTTTCTCTAAACCCGAAGGCCCCACTATAGGGCTGCGGTACAACTGTTGCGAAAGGTCGATACAAAGGAAAACTTCCACAAATCACCCTGAGGTTTATAAATACAATATACAGCACGGCATAAAGTTGGTTTTGCAATATAAGACATCCGCAAGCCAGTCCGGTAGAAAAATATTTAAGAGACGTGATAAAATACTTAAAGATTTTAACACATAATGAACACACTGTTTGAACATGTTACATATGAGAATTAAATGATAAAGAATTCAATAACTACAAAAATTAAAAAGCGGGGTTAAAATATTGCTCATAAAAAAGTGATGGTTTCGTTTTATCATTGAAATTTCGGTTTCTTAAAACGGTATTTGTAAATAGTTCAGTTTTTGGTTGCAACGAGCATAGATGTAGCAAAGATCAGCCAATAGAAGACTATAGAAGATAAAGAGGCTAAAAGTCTAATTTTGAAATTTTTACAAGATTCTCACGATGAATTTTGGGGCTAAAAGCATAATTTTATTCCTACGCCTACCAAAAATATTTTCCAGGCTCAAGCGGATGTGAGTAACCTTATCAAGACTCACAGATGCGGGGGTGTCTAGCCGGATGTTATTAACTACCAATTGAACAATGACGCTCATTGTTTGAGAAATCTGCACAGCCGGTAAAAAATAATTGAACAATGAAGTCTTTGGAAATTTTTTGCCGAATCAGATAAACCGGATTGGTAAAATTGAACAATGAAGTCATTGTTGTCTGGGAATTTTTGCTAATGTATAAAATTATCTTGAAATAAATTTGTCAAGTACTGTTGTCTGTTAAACAAATTTAAAAAAGTCCTAGGTGTGGGGTTTGAACCCACGCTCCCCTTAGGGAACCGGAGCTTAAATTCGACGCCTTAGACCGCTCGGCCAACCTGGCATGTTCCTGTAACCGATTTTATAGGCGCAACGGTTTTATTACAAATATATAGTTTGCATCACTCGACAACCTGACATGTTCCTGTAACCGGATTTTATAAGTATTGACATGAAGAATTTTAAAAATCTTTAAGTTGTTAGGTTGACTGTGTCAGGTTTCCACGAAAAAACTAAAAGCTCCTACATGCCAGATTCTTGGATCAAGTATTGAATCTACATTCTGCTCGTATTTGCTTACGACTGGATTGTAGCAGCGTTTGAGTTTTAGCCACGGCACTATATGTTTTAACTACATTTTTTTATTCTGATTAGTCTCCAAAACAACTGAATTAGTTGTATTTGAAGAATTTAGATTATTTCCAGCTAAAAGATGTAACACTCAAAATGTTTTTGAAAACAAATATAAATGAATATTTTATAGAATTTTGTAAAACCAAAGAAAATATTAGCAGATAAAACAATTTATTTTAAAAACCCGAGGTTTATAAATACAATAATACAGTAAGACATAAATGTTCAGTTTTTACAGTATAAGACATCCGCGAGCCAATCCTAAACTGGTAGTTTTAAATAGCAGAATTTTATAATACAAAACGGTGCGATGAAAGAGTCGTCTGATGATCATATTTTTAGCCATCCAGCATCTTTTAGTTTTTATAAGTTATCCTATCATCTCCTTTATCAGTGTTGCAGGTGTTAATAGAGGCTATATATTTTAGTGTCGCCAGATGTCAGACCTGTCGAGCAGATCTCCGCGGGGGTCTGTGCGGGGGTTTTTGCGCAGGTTTGGCCGGAAATTCAAGTTTGCGCAGGTTTTGGCTGTAAATTCAAATTCTGCATATGTTTTAGGCGGTAAAATCAAATTCTGCGTAGGTTTTGGTGGGAAATTTATATTCTACGCAGGTTTTGAGACATTGGGAAAATAAACGACACTGTTTGCAAGCATGGAATGTAAATAGTACGTGTTTTTCCTGTACTTTATTAAATACACAAAGTTTCGAAATTGAGCCGATATTTATTACGCTTTTGCTGTTGGATTTATGTACAGAAGGGCAGCATGCCTCACTTTAGCAATAAAAAATTTCCAAAAGAAATATTATTATGCTGTAGAGATTAAAAGGTTACAGTTCGGAGTGTAAACTGAGTTAAAAATTTTTGGATATTTCTATACCTCTAGGTATTAGTACCAGTACCATTTAATTGCATATTGTTTTCCTATACGTAAGACCCAAATTTTATATTTGATTGTTTTAATATATGCTCAAAAGCACTGTTTAGACAGCTAGACAGCTAGATGGCTAGACATGTAGACAGATAGACAGCTAGACAGGTAGACAGGTAGACAGGCAGGTAGACAGGCAGGCAGGCAGACAGACATACTATTAACGAAGTAAGAAGAGGTAAGTTGGAAATTAATACTGAAACAGATCTTAATTTATCGCTTCCAAATTATTACTACAAAACATCAGGGGGCTCCATTATCAGTGTCTGAAAATTTGCAACAATGAATAAATAGACCAATAGTCAACCTGACATGTTCCGGTGTAATAAAACGACAATTGTAAATATAATTGTATTTTATTTGTCTAATGTACCTACATGTATAAAATTATTACAAATATATTATGCACCAGTCAATTATTGTGGTAGAAGTGTTGTTGTCATCTCTGTCTGAGGTGTCACGATCTTCTCGTGCTGTTTCTGACATTGTCAAACTGGCTTTATTCAATTATTGCTGCCTCTTTTAACTCTTCTATTGTACTAACAATTTGATTTATATTATTTGTATGGCCAGATGCTTGAGAGGCATACAGTAACTGCAATCGATCGACTAACTCGTTCGGCTCATCCCAGTAAACATAATCCAACGGTTTATTGCTAACTTGTTAATAAATTTGCTGCATACGTTTACCAGTACGCTTTGTAGTCCTTAATGATATCGATGGCGAGGGTGATATATTTTATAAATTTCTTATTAAAACAAAATATTATAAGACAGAAAGTTCGAGCTCTTAAGGAGGGTAAGTTGGTGGAACAACAGCTTCTCGGCAATTTTTTTAAAGATGTTACAGAACAAATGCAAAGTATTACAAAAGAGATATATAAAAAAGAGAATCCCCCAATTTAAGCCTTTCAAATTGTAAAAGATGTGGCCCAAATTATTTGGAACTTAGCACCTTTTATGTTTGTTTTAAAAATCAGTTTAGTTTTATTTGGTAGGAGATGGAGTTTATTTGCTGTTAAGAGATAGGGTGAGAAGGCCAGGCCATGCCAACTCTTTACGAAAATTTGTAGCCTATATTCGTCCCCATCAATGAATACACATTCGTGGTTAAACGTATATTGAAGTCTTAGTCCTATTACAGCGTATATATACAGAAAATGTATGCCATGTTTTTATGGCCTAATATTGAAATCACAATCATATATGTTTAAATTAACGTAATTCTGAATGCTAGAGTTTGTTATTTTGACCCACTAGCATGCAGAATTGCATCGTTGTGCCTTCGACATACGATATATTAAAAGTGCAACGTCTGTTTGTAAACACGGAACTGGTGCTTGCGGCGTGTGTCGCTTACATTTAATTGTTATCACGACACGGAAACTTGACCTATATCGTATCTGGCGCAAGTTATGCAGTTTTTGTAGGCTAATTGCTTGAACTTTTGCCTTTACTGAATTACAGTTTATTTCACATTATTCACTAAAATCCCATGTTCAAATTAGTTTGAACACAAATTGAAAAAGAAAGAGAAAGCTAAATACAATTATGATGATGGTAAATACAATCTTAAAAGAAAAACTAAATACGATTATGACGCTGATGATGATGATGATGATAATGAATATATCAATATATCAAACCCTCCAAAACTAGAATTATGTACACCAAAACCGGCTGATGAAGTATTGTGTGAATCCGCCGAAGATGATCCTAATACGACTATAACAAGCAAATTTGAGCCGTCTCACAACATAGAACCGCAAGCTATAAGTTCTTTCTTAGAACAGTATGACGAACTTCCTAGGAAATATGTAAGCAATTATCTTATAGAAAGACCAAATCTAGGGAGGTATGGAATTAGATATGATTTTGATCAAAACCAATTTTATTTTGGTGGAGATGAGCTGGATATAAAGAGTTCAGATATAATTGTAAAAAATGTGCGCTATGAGAGTACACCTGGTTTGTACGAATTACTATTTAAAAACGATCCGCAAATAACTCCAACGTCGACAGATAGAGCACATTATAATGATATCATAAACAGAACAAATTCGGCGCATAGAAATTTTGATAAAAATGAGAAGGTAGGTTTCAACCAAGCGAAATATAAGAAATTTATAAAATATGACCTGTCATCATCACCCTCGCCATCATCGATATCATTAAGGACTACAAAGCGTACTGGTAAACGTATGCAGCAAATTTATTAACAAGTTAGCAATAAACCGTTGGATTATGTTTACTGGGATGAGCCGAACGAGTTAGTCGATCGATTACAGTTACTGTATGCCTCTCAAGCATCTGGCCATACAAATAATATAAATCAAATTGTTAGTACAATAGAAGAGTTAAAAGAGGCAGCAATAATTGAATAAAGCCAGTTTGACAATGTCAGAAACAGCACGAGAAGATCGTGACACCTCAGACAGAGATGAGAACAACACCTCTACCACAATAATTGACTGGTGCATAATATATTTGTAATAATTTTATACATGTAGGTACATTAGACAAATAAAATACAATTATATTTACAATTGTCGTTTTATTACACCGTCGTGCCCATAAACCCGTTACAGGAACATGTCAGGTTGACTATTGGTCTATTTATTCATTGTTGCAAATTCTCAGACACTGATAATGGAGCCCATTGATCCCTCTGATGTTTTGTAGTAATAATTTGGAAGCGCTAAATTAAGATCTGTTTCAGTATTAATTTCCAACTTCCCTCTTCTACTTCATTAATAGTATGTCTGTCTTCCTGCCTGCCTGCCTGACTACCTGTCTACCTGTCTAGCCGTCTATCTGTCTACATGTCTAGCCATCTAGCTGTCTAGCTGTCTAAACAGTGCTTTTGAGCCTATATTAAAACAATCAAATCTAAAATTTGGGTTTTACGTAAAAAAACAATACGCAATTAAATGGTACTGTTACTAATAGCGGTATAGAAATATCCAAAAATTTTAACTCAGTTTACACTCCGAACTGAAACCTGTAAATCTCTACAGCATAATAATATTTCTTTAGGAACTTGCTTTTTGCTAAAGTGAGGGATGCTGTTCTTCTGTACATAAATCCAACAGAAAAAACGAAATAAATATGGGCTTAATTTCATAACTTTGTGTATTTAATAAAGTACAGGAAAAACACGTACTATTTACATTCGATGCTTGCAAACAGTGTCGTTTATTATCCCAATGTCTCAAAACCTGCGTAGAATTTAAATTTCCCACCAAAACCTACTCAGAATTTGAATTTACCGCCAAAAACATATGCAGAATTTGAATTTACAGCCAAAATTTTACTTGTGTGCATTATAATAATTCCCAATAGTATAATGATATATATTGTTGCCACCAGTCTTGTGTCTTAGCGGAAATTCAAGAAAATGTTTCCATTAAACAGGTATCCGGACTTGATTTCTTACAAGTATATTTACAATTGTTGTTGTATTACACCGTTGCGCCTATAAAATCGGTTACATGAACATGCCAGGTTGGCCGAGCGGGCTAAGGCGTCGGATTTAAGCTTCGGGTCCCTAAGGGGAGCGTGGGTTCGAACCCCACACCTGGCAATTTTTTTAGTTTGTCTAACAGACAACAGTACTTGACAAATATAGTTCAAGATAATTGTATACATCAGCAAAAATTGCCAGACAACAATGACTTCATTATCCAATTTTACCAATCTTGCATATTTCTCAAACAAGTCCGGACAGGTTTGAAGCTCCAAACAATAAAATCCGGTTTATCTGATTCTTAAAAAAAAATCCAAACAAAGACTTCATTGTGCAATTATTTTTTAGCGGTTGTGCAAATTTCTCAAGCAATGAGCGTCATTATTCAATTGGTAGATAATAACAACCGGCTAGACACCCCCGCATCTGCAAGTCTTGACAAGATGAGTCACATCCGCTTGAGTCTGGAAAATATTTTTGATAAGCGTAGGAATAAAATTAGACTTCTAGCCCCAAAATTGATCGTGAGAATCTTGTAAAAATTTCAAAATTAGACTTTTAGCTTTGTTATCTTCTATAGTCTTCTATTTGCCTGATCTCTGCTACATATATGCTCGTTACAACCAAAAACTGAACTATTTACAAATACCGTTGTAAGAAACAGAAATTTCAATTATAAAACGAAACCATCACTCCTTTTAGAAGCAATATTTTATCCCCGCTTTTTTATTTTTGTAGTATTAAATGCTTTATCATTTCATTCTCGTATGTAACGTGGTCAAACAGTGTGTTCATTATGTGTTAAAATCTTTAAGTATTTTATCACCTCTCTTAAATATTTCTCTACCGGATTGGCTTATACTGCAAAACCAACTTTATACCGTGCTGTATATTGTATTTATAAACCTCGGGTTTTTAAAATAAGTTGTATTATTATTATATATAAAATATTAATTTACATAGCGTTCTTGAAACGAAAAGTTTTAAATTATTCAAATAAAAAAATAGTTTAGTTGTTTTGGAGACAAATCAGAATAAAAATTTAGTTAAAACATAAGGTGCCGTAGCTAAAACTCAAGCGTTGGTACAATCCTGTCGTATGCAAAGTAATCAGAAGATTCTACCAGAAGCACAGATACAAGGCTCAACGTTCTGTACCAGTGGCGGTAGGAGCAAATCTGACCTCTAAACTTACAGCTGTACAGAATAAATCACATGTATTTGTATCTAGAATGTATCCGCAAACTAATGTATAAAATATTCATTTACATTTTTTCAAAACATTTTGAGTGTTGCATCTGTTAGCTGGAAATAATGAGACATATTTGGTTGAATTTCGATATATACTATTAGACCGCAATGACTCTATACAATTAATTCGGTTTATTTTTTAGCAACCTTGCAGAATTCTCAAACAATGGTTTCATACAATTAATCCGGTTTATTTTTTAGCAACCTTACTCATTTCTCAAACAATGAGCGTCATTGTTCAATTGGTAGACAATAACATTCGGCATCTGCAAGTCTGAACAAGTTTGCATTCCTAGACGATGACTCACATCCTGTTGAGCCTGGAAAATATTTTTTGATAAGTGTAGAAATATTAGACATTTATCCCGTGAAATTCATCGTGGGAATCTTGCAAAAATGTCAAAATTAGACTTTTAACTCCAAAATTCATCGTGGCAATCTTGTAAAATTTAAAAATTACACTTTTAGCCCCAAAAATTTATCGTGGGAACCGGAAGTGGCCGAGGCCAATGACCCCTCCTCCGGCTAGGCCAATGACCTTGACTTCCGGCCCGTGACCTGGCACGTAACCTTGAAAAAGTTCAAGGTCAAAAGTGCGCCAGAACGCCCCTAGGTACACTACTCACAACAATATAACACTATTCAGAAAAATCCGTTTACAAACGTGAAAATTTACTGCGGAGTGTTGCTAAATATTCATTTTGTGTTTAAATTTAACAATTAAGTGATGAAATATTAGTAGGACAGCATGTTTTTGTTAATATTTCTTTGCGCTACTTTTTCTTTGTAGTGGATGTTTATAGGATTAGGTATTCGATCTCTAGCCTCAGAGACCAAGTAATTATAGCTTGCAGATGGCAAATGGGGAATGGAGAATGAGTGAAATCTTAATGTTGATTCTGATATAGGTACTCGCAAATATAACATAAAGAAATGCCAACAAAAACTCTCTAACCTAGTAATATTTACTGCCTTCGTTGTTAAAAGTTAACACAAAATAAATATGTAACATAACTTCGCAGTTTGTTCACACGCTTGTAGACGTATTTTGCTGAATAATGTTTTGTAACAGTATCGGTGAACTAGCAAGTTGTGCCGACCATAAATTGTGCTTTGCCATTTCAGCAAATCCTTGGCCTGATTAACCAAATGAATTCGCTTCAGAGTTTTAGAACGAGATTAACTAATGTTAAACAAGGTTAAACACCACACTTTCGCTACTTCACTTAAACCATTCTACTCTTTCGGAGAATTTGAAGATACTAGTAAAATGGTTGCTGGGGATTCGAGCCATGTCAGGCCAGAAGTTCTCAACATGGGTCCTCTGCCGTCTCGTCTTCAAGGTTGCACTCTGTCGCGGATGTTTGTACAAAAGTTGTTAATCATGGTCCGTTGATGGCAACATAAAAATTCTCGGCAGAGCTCAGTGTGGCTGGGTCAGAGGCTATGGTAGATTTTCTTCTTCTGGACCGACTGGAAAATCTGGGCGCCAGGATCCTAAATCTTAATTCTCGAGCCTTTAGTTACTGATGCACCGGATATCAAAATTAACAAGCTAACAGAACCAAAATAAAACCAACTAAATGCAGCAAAACCATTTATTCTCATAGCCTCAACGCTAATTCCAAATCGCAATAACAGTAGCAGACCAAATTAAATCGAACTAAAGAGAAACAACATATTCGCTACATAAAGAAATATAAACAAATAGCTATATACAAATACCCCAACAATTATTAACATGTAAACAAATCCTTAATCTAATTAAAATGTTTATTTATTAAATCGGTATCTATGCGCTGGCCTTAATAGGGGAAAAGCTCAAAGCCCCTTGGACTATAAATGCAGTTAGTTTAACGACAAACCAACAGCTCGCAGGAATTTGTAATAATGAAAATTAATGTATACCGAATACCTTTACACCAACATTTTATTAGCAACTATTCATTGCGAAAATGGATTTAACTTGTGTAACGTTTTACTAATCCCTACGTAGTATGCTATATCTCGAAGCACGTCCTCGTCGAATAATTCAAACCGATGATAAAAATACTAAGACACCTGACCTTATCTCCAGCATCGGACGATCCAGTTCCAAGATTATTAATCGGCAGAACCTAACCGTTACAGCAGAACCTGAGAGCTGCGATACTACAGTGGCCAAGGTAGATTAAGATCTTCTTAGCTCTTTGGCCTTCCGATTTACAACCTCTTACAGCCAAAAATTTTCACCAGCAGGACGTGATGCATTCCTATGGTAGCGAACGAATCAGGAGACCAATGGATGGGCAAAATGCGAAGCTAGTTATTGCAAGTTCGACAGGATGCAAGACCAAAAAGAAGCCCTGAAAATGAACAATAAAATTACCAAAACGCACAACGAAACCTCGTTCTCACACGTACCAAGTTGTTGAGCGGCTTCTTGGTTAATTCCCATATTCGGATTTTTTCTAGTTCTCCCAAATTGATTAGTTTAGCAGTTAAATCCAGTCGAAACTGTATCTTATATTGCAAATAAAAATCTCCAATATATTCAAAATTACCACAATATAAATATGTTATTTTGCGAAGTAGATCCCAAATGTTAGCACTAATAAATTTCTCCAAAATAACTCAACGTGCCTCGCTAATTCTTTGAGCCTCGTAGAAATTCCAGTTCAAATTATCGCCGGCCGCAGCGGACGAGCGGACCAGCTATGCTTGCATATTCGATAAGCACGAAATACGACAAAAAATTTAAAATTAACTAACTAATGGAGGTTACCTGTTATACGAGTAAACTCCCTCCTTCCTTGGCATTATCTCATAACAAAAACGGAAATGACTTGGGACGAGAAAGAAACCAAAACAAAAGAAACGAGAAATTCGTGATAACTTTAGAACTAATAGCCCAAAAGAAAACCCTCAACCCAAATATCCATACAGTAAACAAAACCTAATTACGCCAAAACGTTATAATGAAAAGAATAAACTAATATTCAGAATTCGATTACAGAGCGTCAGAGACAGGTTTAAAATCTTGAACATTCCAAATGCCTCTGTCCATTTCTTCTCCATCTCTGAGCTGATAAGTATTTAGCCCAAGTCTTCGATGAACGATGAAAGGTCCTAACTACTTTGGTCCAAGTTTGGCATTATATTATTCTGTAGCATTAGATAGATTTGTATTCTTACGTCAGACTCGTTATCCGGGAACATTTTCTACAAGACGTCGTTTGAGATCATAAGTTCATCTATTTCGTTCGTATACACCGTGAAGCTTTTTACTGAAGTCTGCATACATGGTCTAGAATCCCCGCTTCCTTCGCTGAATTTCATTTTCGAAAGCAACCTCTTGATTATCTTCTTCATTTAGTTGATGTTGATGCTCTTTGCCGCTCATCTTGTGTTCTTTCACGAAGTTGACTTCGTGTTTGGAGGTACGAATAGCACAACCAATAGATGCTAAAAGTACATCCCAATGCCTACGCCAACGCTATGTTGAGGTTGTTCTGATAAAAACTGCCAAATTTTTTGTCTCAGATCGGGTATAATGTGCATGGCGAACCAAAAATCTACACCAAATATTAAAGTTTGGGAAATATTGGTAATTACCTAAACGTCTAAAATTCGAACCATCCCTTCAAGAACCATGGGTGTTGTAATAACACCTATACTAGAACATTGCTGACCATTGGCCACGGTACATCTTGACTCCTGAAAATACAATTTCAAACCTAGGTCATTTAAAATGTTCAATCCTGGACCTTCAACTGTCGTTCGACTGGCCCCCGAATCCAATAAACCTAAAATCTTATAACCTAATATAGTAACCTCTAAATAAGGACGCTGATCACTTTGGGCGTGGCAGAGTACGGAATCTAAAAAAATCGTTTGTCGATCATTTGAAGATAGTTTGCTTTGGTAGGCAAATAAGAAGCGGAGACAATTTTACGACCCGTCAGTTTCTCCGACACAAGTTTTCCGAATTGGTACCGTCTGGACAATTTCTAGAACTAATCCGTGTTTACCACAACGGTAGTAACCGCTTAGATTCGGAGCAATTGGCCGACCTTCTGGCAATTCCAGTAAGTACGGGTAGCAACAGCAGAAACAGTAGACAACGGAAATTTTTCATTATGGGAACTGGATTCGTTTCTGGAAAAATTCGAATTGATAGTAGCGAAGCGATAGGACTTCTTGGATTCCTGGTAAGCGAGGCCTAAGGTATGATATGTATATGAAGGAGGTTGACGAAATCTACTCGAGCGCATATAAGCGTTTTCGATCGATTTACATATACGGGTCAACCCTTCTATTGATTTGGTAGCCTGTAAAGCCAATTTATTTTCAAGAAACGGTTGTAAATTCCTTGGAATTACGTTGACACGATAGGCTTCCGTTGGGGAAGTGGGTGAACGCCTAAATAATTTTGTTATGACGGCTATACAGTGCGAGTGTAAAGTCTGGAACTATTGAAATAGAACTTTTATCAAATGTTTTTGAAAGAAATCCTCGAACACGTCAATTTTTATTTAAAAATATACATATTTTACTGTAATTGTCACTTTTAGCTTGTCTTTTGTTTTTAAGTTATGACGTTAGCGATACTTTTTTTAAATGGAAACCCTAAATGCTTATAATGAATTTGGATAAAGCATGAAATTCTAAGACCAAATAAACTAAAAAAAGTATGATACTGTATTTTAAAATTTTGGAGAACATTGTACGGTTACCACAGCCCCTCGATAGTAAAATTTCAGGTCGTTTTTTTTCACATAAATATCGCACCATTATTTATTTAATTAAGAGCACACAACAAAAACAGATAAACAAACTATGAAGAACTGTCATAATTTTAAGGCTTACTAATGGTTTCATGGCTACTTGATTTTTATTCGATTTTTGGTTTAATACTTTAAAAGCGATTTTCTCGAAAATTTCAAAATACAGTATCATGCTTTTTTAGCGTATTTGGTCTTAGTATTTCATGCTCTGTCCAAATTCATCATAAAAATTTAGGGTTTCCATTTAAAACAATTATCGCAAACATCATAACTTAAAAACAAAAGACAATCTAAAAGTGGCAATTACAGTAAAATATGTATTTTTGTAAATAAAAATTGACGTGTTCGAGGATTTCTTTCAAAAACATTTGATAAAAGTTATATTTCGATAGTTCCAGACTTTACACTCGCACTGTATAAACCGCTAGGGGTTCTTTAGTTCATTAAGTAAGACATCTGATCTCTTCCCAAAGACTTTCTGCGTAGTCACAAGGTAAAAATGCTTCTTTCAATGGAATCACCAATTGGTCCCAATTACTAACTGAATTTCGAATGGAACGATATGAGATTAAATCGTGTCCAGTAAACAGTTCGAAGGCAACCGTATATAATTGTTGTTTGGTGACACTTCGGGCATAGTCCAGATTCTCCATCATAGGAGATGTTCCATTAATTAATGGCAAGATGATTAGATGGGATAGAGGATGAGGTAGTTTGAGGTAGCGTAGTGCTACTGAATATTGACGAGATATAAACAGTAGCCTGGTACGAAGGAGTTGAACCAATATTAAAGCCTCTGCAGACAGTTTCAATATCTTCTACACATCGATGAGAAGAGGTGGCGAAACGAATATGTGAACTTGATGGATATTCTTCTTCTGGTACTGCGTCTCGACTCTGAGTACTGTTGTCCACGCTATCAGGTTCTAGTTCAATTAAGTTTGCGGTCTTCGGTTGCACGTGGAGCTGCATTAACGATTTTTGATACCAAATCGTTCAAAAGCATGAGATACTTATTCACCAAAGCATCTCTTCCAGTGAGCGTGACTTCATCGTTGCTCTGGATGCTTTCTAAACGTCCATGGAAATGCAGTAGCCTCGTGCGATTCCGCTTATAATCATTCGCGGCGATTCTATCCTCGAATGTCGGTATTTCAGCTTCAAACAAGTTCAGCTTTGCTTGACATATACCTAACTCTTCGTCCACGTCCATGTCCATATTGGCAAATTTAGCATTTTTTGAAGTCTCGAGGTTCATACGAGCCCTAAGTAACTTACGCATATTGTGCACATTGCCCTGAAAAACTATGCCGCGAATACGTAGTTTGTAATCAGGTTAATTCGCCAATAGTCTACTAATCTCCATGTTATCTACTAAACCTGACAAAACAACTACCCTGTAAACCAATCAGTGCCAATACTATACAATCAAAGAACACACAAAAAATAGCCAAGTATCTACAAGGTAAATAAATAAAAACTATTTGCTAAAATCCCAGCGAAGACCTTATTCTTCGAATTGGCAGGAAGCTGTAAGAGAATAAAGTACAAAAAAAACTAAAGCAAGGTAACTACAATAAGGCATGGAGGTCCCAGCACGTTGTGCATCAAATGTCACGGATGTTTGTATAAAAGTTGTAACGGTCCGTTGATGGCAACATAAATAGGCTCGGCTGAGATCAGCCTGGGTCGTAGGCTATGGTAGATCTTCGTCTTCTGGACCGACTCGAAAATTTTGGGCGCTAGGATTCTAAGGGCGTAGTTGGTCAAGAAATCGGCCAGCAATCGTAGACAGCCATTTAAGGGCGACCATTGGTGTGCGGTTTTAGAAGGGTTTCCAAACCAGGAGCGTAGAGTACGTGAAAATAGCATCATTGCCATTTTCAGTTCGCGTCATGTTTGTAAATGCTTGGTTCCATAACTTACCTTGATTTAAATCATTTCTTTTTATTTCAATTTGTTTTCGTTGACCAACCCACATAAACACACGACAATATTTGAATGTACGTGTAAAGTTTGGAATTCAATGAATTTTCATTGAAATTATTTTAAAAAACAATATTGTTTTTTAATTGTAAATAATTTTCTATAAAGTTGATGTGGTGGCTTTATTAAAGCTTGCATGATTATAAATTAAAGTTTTAAATATAAAATGATTTACCCGTGTGAGAGATGACAAAAGCATCTTTGATCCTTTGTGTTTTTTAACATGGCAGTTTTCCTATGCTTTGTAGTACGTGGGACACCCGGTATATACACTACTCAACATTTAAGCTGTCAGTTTTGTAAAAACTTAGGAGCATAACTATATTTTTTTATAAAACAAAAACGTCATGTTCGACTAACTGATTCGGTGATGTAGCCGATGCAACTTTTTTTTCTGTCAGTGTCTGTTCGACATTTTCTTGCCACCACATTGCCAGATTTATTATTTTAATATTCGTAAGAAAATAAATGCTTTATCAAGTGTGTAAAAATAATTTTAATTTCCGTCAAAGGAAAATTCAAAATGCCCAATATAATTTTGTTACAACAAAAAATGTCCGTTAAACGATGCTACTTCCAATTTAAAAAGGACCAGATTTAAAAGAACCCGAGTTGATGTCGAGACTAGAGAGAGATCCGGCAACAATGTACGTATTCAGAAAATATAACATTAAACTGAAAACCTAACCTAACACAAAAAGTGTCAATTTCCATTAGGGAGTTTAGTTGCCACAGAGGTACTGCCAACAAAATTACTAGATGGTCATAGCCCCACCTGACCCAAAAAGATCGTGAACGGCTTATACGTTCAAATTCTAAGGCATCCTTCTAGGAGAAAATTTTTAGATCACTCTTTATTTGATCAATTAATTACGCAACTGTCATGTGTCAGTGGTTTCCAGAAACAATAGGTAAAAAAGTGCATTTTATATGAAAATCAAAGTGTTGCTACAATATGTTGACACTTTAATTTTTTTGATTAGTATACTTCAATAGCACCCTCGCTTCCTATGGGGTTTTAATAAAATATAAAATGTATAATTAGAGCAAGGGATACTACATTTGAAATGAAAGTTTCAATTGAGAATTGCCTGTCAAACTCAGGGCAAATTAAAAGAATGTAATAATAATTACCAAAAATGAATGGTTTATTGCTCTTTCCGTATTTTATTTATTTGCAATAAATTAGGGCTTAGCTCCGCTGAACATGAAACAATTCTTAACTCAGGGGGTCGATTCATAAACTTAAGTAGAAAAACTTTCATGACAAATAATTTGTTTGTATGACAATTACTTTCTAATATTAGGACAAGTGTACTGTTCTCAACTGACAGTTAAATAACCTCTAAATTAAGTGCAATAAACAAGATTGTGCGTCAGTGCAGAAATAGCGTAAAATTGAATTTTAAACACCAAAATGCCAAGAATGCATCAGGTAAATACGATTAATTCTGTGACGTAGCAACGGCTAACCTCGTTTTGTTTCTAGTATGACGCACACCCACGCGTGATTCGGTTTTGTTCAATTTCCGGCAACACTTGCAACTGTCGCCTTAATTTGCATTTTTTGGAACGCCAGTTAAATTATTCGAAGCTCGATGGCTCTGGGACTCTGGAAACACGTTGAACTTCTCGGAAAAAGTCTATTCTTGACCAACCCCAGTTTCTACAAGGCTGCTGCTCCTAGTTTTTATGTAATCCTACCTTTTTTGAAGACGTGCTCCGCTGTTGGTTGGCACACTGGAAGGACGCCACGGCAAATACTCGCTTGGAAATGGCTTTCTGGTTCTAATTCTTTTACCGAGAGATAGCTGTAGGTCTCCTTTCCATGTAGCACAAAAAGATCTGCCTTTCGATGTCTGGAACTACCCCAAAATCGTCACCGACGTAGGCTCGCACTCACAAAGCACCAGGTGGAAACTTGCTGGCCTAATTGCACTAGCTTGGGAGCTCCTACATTTGGGAAAATTACACCCACAGATGCGCGGCAACTTGGTGAATAGCTTTAACACGAATCTGGTATCACAAATGACTTTTTATTCACAATTTAATACAATAAATGTGGAGCTCAATTTGCCCCCAACATAAAAGTTTTCAGCTTGTTTGATTAAATTATCACAATGACTATCTCATAACTAAGCAACTATAGTTACAATTGTTTAAAATAAATTAGGTTTGATTACATGTTTGAACTTGTGGACTACAGTTTTGATGTTATGTCTTGGCATTTTCACTAAATTGTCTTTTTCTTGGGATAAATGTCACCACACTTTGCTTTTAATTTTCACTTTGGTTTATAATGCACTGATACACTTGAGTTTTTTAAGCATCTCACTAATAATTGTCTTTCGATCGGTTGCCTTACATTTCTCCATTGCTCTACTGTAATTATTGCTTTTCTAGCACTGTCTTTCGTTTGCCTTTCAGATAACTTGCCGTTTGCTGGCTTATAAACTTTTAATACATAACGCTCATACAATTTATGTACTTAACAAATCATTCTGTATCATTTTATTCACATTATATTTGACGTTACTAAGCTCAAATCCATCAGTTACAAATTAAATTGCATTGGCACTTCCGAACATTTATCATATCTGAAACCCTGAACGTAACCCTTCTGAAACCTGTCTTATCCCTCAAATAATTAGTTACTGCTGCTCATATCAAGTATAAAAATAAAATATTTTATTCTGTGCTCCTGTTAACCTTATTCATTCTGTTACTTAGGCAATCAGAATTTCTGTGGGCAGTAAACCGTTACAATAGCTATTTCCAAAATTTTTTGGCCTGATGTCAGCTTGTTGCTGTGAGAAATTGCCATCGCGCTATCATCGCAGTTGTCGTCGTTTAAACATAATGTGTTAAGTACAAAATTTGGATCCTTTAGGAGTTTAGGATTACGTAACTTAACAATTCAACATTAGCTTTTTATAGCCTTAATTATTAGGCGGCACGCTACTAGCAATCCTTATTTATATTTTTATCGACTAGCTCAATTAAAAAACATCCTATTGTTGATAAAATACTTGTGTTCATAACTATAAGTCTAAAAAATTTACATGTAAATAAAAGTGCACTGTACCCACATTTTGATCAGTTATTAAAAAATACATATAATGCTCACTAAATGAAAGTTAAATTGGAAAAAAAATGCTGACGGAATAGTATAGTATGATCAAAAATTATTTTCATCTAGTATGGCTATGGAATAATTCTTAATTTATAAATGCAACTACGTTTACACCTACATGTCAAACTTGACATTTGATTTTTAAGTGACATAGTTGCATTCATAAATTAGGAACTCTTCCATAACCATACTAGATGAAAATAATTTTTGATCATACTGTAGGTACCTAGTATAAACCAACTTTTGTAACAATTGTGGAATATTCACGATCAGAAAATTGCTTCGCTTATAAAAATAAAATATTAATCTGAATTTGAAGGTTTGACCATGAATAAGAAATTGGGTGGTTATGGATTGCAACATTAAAGCCTGTTCGTGCTAACAATCCGAATTCAAAACCAGCTCGCTATATTTTAGGGACAATTATTGGATAAAGGATGCTCTGAGAGATAGTAAATGAAATTATTTCAAAGTAAGAGGCTATATCCAAAGACTGAACGCCGGAATGTATTATTAGCACGACTCCGCCGTAATCCTAAACTAACTGCAAGCGTCTTAATGCCGGTTTATAAACGCAAAATAATTCCCCACGACTCACGTTTTCCAAACAGCGAACACCTCGGCGGAGTTGGTTCGAGTTGTTCAAGTTGGCAGAAGTTTCCGAGCTTTGTATAAATATTTGCCCAGGGAGAAGGTATTATAATAATATTGAGTGTGTTTCAGTTCTCACTTTGTTTTATTCAGTGGGTGCTTTTAATTTTATCTGCGTTCGAGGCTAAACTCGAGATTTCCTGGGGAGCCGCAGGACAAAGACTTCGGTCGGCAAGGAACTGGTTTTCGACTTTTTTCGTGTTTACACTGCAAAAATCTTTATTTTGAACTCACGTTCTTTTAGACTAAAACAATTATTACTGGAGGAACCGAATTAAAGATTAAGTAAATTTGTGTCGCGCTCTGTATGCTCTGTTTATTAGCTCGTTATGTAGAACTACCATAATGCAATTCCACTATTCGGTTAAGTCTTAAGCTAATGTTGTACTTGATTAAAACAAGCCCCGCAGGGGAAGGACTAAGTTAATATTGTCTCGCAAGCAAACTTCTGAATTTAAATGTCGAGCAAGTACGCACATGAGCGTATTGAAATACCTGTCTCGCGTTTATTCCAGGCAAGCAAACAGGCTCATTTATTTACAATCAACTCCATAACCGCGAAAAGCTATTTTTGATATTCCCATTGCTTGCTGATTTTCGAACTTACTGAGCTTATTGCGACGACCGCGAAGAAATATAATCGCATTAACATAAATTGATTCTGAGATATGAGAAAAATTCCAATTTCGTTCAGCGCCTCTATGCTCTTGCTTCTATTTGTGATGTTATTCGTGTATAAGTTATAACGCGACTGCGAAAGGAAATTTTTCATCCTACACGCCTTGAGATAAAACGTATTTTCACGATTTCCCACTAATTGAATAGCCTGCCTTGACTGACATTTCGAAATTGTGCATTTCGGCCGTTTATACTGGTTTCAGCACAGTCGATGCTGACGCGATACCAAAGTAGGGCACGCGTGAAAAAATCAAAAGTGAAATTCTTCGGGGTCGGCGGCGAAATTGCAGACACACCTTGGAGCGAATAGAGATCAAAAAGATTACAATCTGCTTAAGTATTCCCCCTGGACCAGAGCAAAAGTACCTTCCGGTGACAGTTGGCTTCGGAGTGATGCTCGGTTTTATCATAATAAACAAATTAGGATTCAGGATAGGCCCTTACTTCGCCGAAAAGCAGTCACGCTGCAAATCAGTACTCGAGTTTGTTACACAATGGCGGCGCTCATGATACAAGGAAGCAGTCGAAGGTTAAATGGCGTTGTTAGGCATTAACTCAGCTGCCCTGCCAACTATGAACGAAGGCGGGGGTGGCATAATCCTCAGTTTTAATTGTGCCAGTGCAAAATTAGTTAAATTTAGGATACGATCGATCAGAGTTCTCAATTAAATCTATTAAAGCTGGAGTTTGCCATTTAAAGACGCTCACCTGCGTAATCAAGTGAATGAAAAACTCATCAGGACGTTCTGTTTGAAAATTCAGCATAATCACTTACATTAACACATCCTCAAGGATACTTTAGGGATTTGCTGTTCTATGAAAACCTTTTAGTTATTACGCCAAATCTTAGCTTTGCCACAATATTTCCCAATTGTTTAGCCTTCAAAATTCACAACTAGATCAAGAGTATTATATGTGAAAGTACTGCATGTGTAGCTCCAGTGACAATAATTCCAGTAATTTTTGTCCCATAATAATGGGAACGGTAGATTAACCACTCACTAAAAATTTAAATTGGTAAAATAAATTCGTGGATCTGGAATAATTGTACTAAGACAGGCTAAAGCAATAGGTAAACGCGATACAGATAGAAAATGATAAAAGCAATGCTGCCAAGACAAAGAAAGCGGTACTTCAATAACATTTTGGCATCTAAATAATAAATAAATAATACCATGGTTTGAGTAAGATTAAACTTATACTGTGACTTTTAGCTTGCCTGCAAATGGCATTAAAAATGTGTTAAGCACTTGTTTTAATATGTACGGCGCTATCTCCGCCACAAAAACAATCTGGTCACAAGAACATGCGAGACGAAGACATCTGGGTTCCACCAATAGTTATATAAAGCTATGTGGTTGCATCAAGGTATAGCTGATCGCACAAGGCGATTTAGATGCGAACCAGCAATACGCGAGTTTTTTCAACCCTCTAATTTGCCACCTTAGACACCGCTAGCTAAACGAAGTGGAAGAAGGCTTTGAACGAGTATCAAAGAGCGATGCCGGGTAGTTGAAAACAATTGAGTCCAGAACTAGAAAAACCTGAGCCGAGAGCAACATTAACTACTGGAGGGCATTGAGCTCCAGCACTCGTTGCCAGCCTAGCATAAGCCTTGCTAAGCGAGGAGCCGCCTATCCAAAACTCGAGAAGACCTTCATTCAGTGTAACTAGCACCTGGGGGCAAACACGTTAGTTGTTTCATTGGGCGAAACAAACTCACGCCAGTAAATCCTTATCTTAGCTTCTTTCGGACAAGTTGAACTGCACCCTTGACATAACCTGAATCTTTCCTTCATGCTTAGGTCACTGGACCTGGTCATCGAAAACGGCAGTACAGAGATTGCCTTTGACATTTTCACGTGCAAGTCACAGAGCGTACGGAAAATCGATCCTAGAGATTTTCTCATTGATACCTTCATGTTCAAGTCCGAGAGCACACGGAAGTTCGTGTAGACGGGCTGGACAGTAATATTTTAGACACCTTATTGTATAAAACCAGTGGCTATTAAAGCATATGTTTCCAGCTTGTCGTATTTACTTGCAAAGCAAAACCAGTGCTTGATTTGGACAGCTGCTTCAGGAAGCTTCAAAACCTGCAAGTAAGGGTTGCAGTTTCGTTGGCGTTTAGAATAGTTAAATACTGCAACTTCAGGTCCAAGAACAACAGTTTTCATCTATTTTTATAGTAAACACATTTGAATTAGGTAACGGGCATTACTTTTTACCGTTTATTTAAAAAGAAATTATTATTATTATTATTTTTTATAATTTTTGCATTAGGGTAGACGGCATAGCCGATAAAACCCCTATCAAATTAAAGCAATACATTAAATTTAAGAAAATTAAAAACAAACTAACTAAAATCAAAATTCTTGATAGAATAATCACAAATTATACTTATACACGTAATATCTATTAAATTAACACATGATGAACCCAATTATAGAAATTCTCAATAAAATAATACTTATTACAATAAATAATAACATGCGCGCAATTTCAGAAAATTAGAAACAAATTACTAATCAAAATCAAAATTTGTGATAGAATAATAAAAAATTATAAACCTAATACCTATTAACTTAATACATGATAGACCAAAATACACAAATTCTCAATAAAATATATCCTTAATGCAACAAATAATAGTATAAAAACATGACGCAAGAACAAGTGACACGCCCATTGGGGCTAGCGTTTTTTACTGTTATGCGCATCTAATCGGTTTTTGAAATTGTTCGTAGTGTCCGCTGATACGACCGAATTTGGCAAGATATTCCATGGTTCGGTCACTCGATTGCACAAAAAGTATTTTCGCACGTCCTTACGGTATCTCTCGTGCACTAGTTTGTACTCATGGCCCCGTAGCTGTACATTTGAATTTAATAAAAATACATCCATAGTGCACGAATAATGACCATTGAGTATTTTAAACACTAAAATTAAATCACCTCGTAATCTTCTTTCACTGAGTTCTGTTAGGTTAAGTCTGAGGAGACGGTTCTCGTAATTTAGATGATGCAAAGCAGGTGATAGTTTAGTGAAACGTCTTTGTACTTTTTCTAGAATGTCAATGTCTTTTTTAAAGTATGGACACCACACCGATGAGGCATACTCTAACAATGGACGTATATATGTAATATATATTTTTTGAAGCAGTGATGGACTCAAATCTTTAAACACGCACTTTATCAGATAAATGAGAGAATTTGCTTATGCACAAAAATCTTTAAAATTAAAGTTAATACTTAACTTAGAAAACTATTTTCAGAGGAGCACACACAAACACGTCTGTATTGCTTGCTTGCTTAGTAACGTTTACATACAATCGACTCTATTTTATCACTCCGGATCTCGCTACGAATACCTCTACCTCTGTTGTAGTTGGGAGCATACTAACAATATAGTGACTAACTAGCATAGTCGTAACATGGAAGGGACAAAGGGGAAGCGGTGACCCCCCAAAAATTTTGACTTTAAAGTGCAAGTGCAGCATTCTGTTGCGAAGTAGGTGTAAACAATTTGTGGTAATTTAATTTTGTCTTCTCCCCGCCAGTGATATCCTAAGTTACAGAAATGCTCACTACTGTAAATTTGGTACAACTTAACTTCCGTTTTTACAGCCCTCGTCTAAAAGACGAAGGAAGCATTGTAATTGGGAAAAAATTACCTTTCGATATTTCTTCAGATCTTCACATTTCAGGGTCCCTATATGAATAAACAAGTTGTCTTAATTCCGTCTGTCTGGCTGTCTGTCTGTGTGACTGTATGTTTGTCTACCTGTTTTACTTGGCATAAAATAAAAACAGGACAAATATATACAGCGTGAGCATCTTAAAAAATAAAATTTTGTTCATTTTTGCTTTAATTGAGAAATAGATAAAAGTATCAATTTTGCACATACTTCAGACTCTACCTTTGACGAAAATAAAAACCAACAGATACACAATAAATGTTATAAGAAATGAAACATGACTTAATAGTCGTGCGTTTTATTTAAGCCAGTAGCATCTCACCGATCAGAGACGTCCTTGGTGGGAGAGACACTGAACGCTTGCTTTACTTCGGCATAGGCGCAGCTCATTGAAAAATTGCATTCGCTGGCTCCCATGCAGGCACTGAATTTGAATTCCGTTGCCGGTGATGCTGTTTTTATTTAAAAATTGATATAATTTGCATTACCAAGTGTTGTCTTTTATTGTTTTAATATTATTACGAACTTGAATAAATATTTTACCCCTATGTTAATTTGTTTTTAACATTTCTTATTGTTATTACGTCCACTGGCGAGAAAAGCTCTGAGAAAAACCGATTTTTTCACTTGTCAAATGCAATATATCCAATAATCACGTATTACTATCAGACCTAAAAGATATTGAGACATTTTCAAAAATATATTTTACCCCTTTTCGCGTCTTTAAGGGTCTAATTTCAAAAAATCCTTTCTTAGCACTCCCTTACGTAATAAAATTAACCTTCTTGTTAAATTTAAAGTACCAAGTACTAGGGGTTACGGTTCTGCGTTGATTAGTAAGGACTTTGTCTTTCTTTTATATATAGTAAGCATGAACAGCACTATCAGTTTCAATAAGTAATGTAAACCCATACACTTTACTTATGGAGTCAATGATAATTTTTTATAAGTAGAAGGTTTGGCAATTCTATTTCAATGTTTGATATTCTCCTAAAGTGACAGTTTGGTGAGCTGTTTCATCGTCAAAATTTATCGGGCTGTATATTTTTCAGAAAAATGGTGAAACGACTTACATATAAAAGATATATAGACATCTCTCAAAGATTTTTGTGTCGCAAATGGAAGTGATATTAAATGAGTATTGATTTCAACAGGACGGTGGTACCAGCTACACAGCAAGAAGTAGTATAAATGTCCAACGACAATCTCGCTATGATGACCTTCCTTGGTCTTCGAGATCTCGGTACATTACCGCTCTTCACTTTTTTCTTTGAGGCTATTTACAACAAAGCTAAAAAATCTGGAGGAGCCCAAAAGATTTAGCCCAGAAAATTGGAGCTATACCGCAGGATATGCTATAAAGTGTGAGAGATTTCTTCCGCCATTTAGAAGAGTGAGGTTATTTGACCGACATGATTTTTTATAAGTAAATCTACTATTCTTAGACTTTAAAAAATACTTTTCATTAACTATGTAATTTAAGCAAATAAATTGTTATTACAAATTGAAACTGACCAATGCTGAAGAGGCTCACCGTATATACTAGCAAAACATCCGTTCTTCGTACGGCCTAAAAACTTGTTTTTCTAAATCTTGAATAAAGTCTAAAGTGTGCCCTCCCTCCCTCCACCCTGTAGCCTGTACTGGCTATTTTAATTTAAATTAGATGATTAATGAGATTGATACAAATTGCCAGACTGATACTGGCTCCAGATGGCTCAGATTGCCAAAGGTATCTTTCTTACACTCAAGTCTTGTAACACAGTAAAGCACTCAGAATAACTTTTTAAACGTAGAATGTCATTAGCTATTAATACATAAAATCATATTTAATTCATAAGACGAAATGAATTGTAACAATGTTTATAACAAAAATAAATCTGGTACTCTTCGGTCAATGTAGCGGTCCGTTGTCGCAGGAAGGTGCTAGTTATTATTGGACCACCCTTGGTTCGGATTGGCCTAGCTTCCGTCGTACGTTTGAACTACTCGCATAAAAATTGACAGATCAGTGAACGCCGTGCATGCGGCTACAATGCATGGATAAATTCAATTTGTTTACTTCCAAAATTAAGACACGATTATAAGATGCAAAACCTATACCTGTTGCTGGTTGTGTTATCGTGTTCCCCACGTGCAAGCGGTGGTGAGTGCATTTAGTTTAATGCAAGGCCGCGCGGGCTGCGATTGGCCTGAAGAGGCCTGAGAATTTATATGGCGAATTTTTGAGCCCTAGCTTTGCTCCGGGATAAGCTATCGTTGTGTGATAGATACAGGTTGGTCCCCAAGATGCGAGTTTTGCGCGGAGCTTGGCTTATGTCGTTAGGGATACAATTTGTGGTTTGGAAATTTAGGTTCAGGCGTTTCGGCTTGGGATGAGCACTCGGGGCGCCCTCCAAATGAATAGAGCTAGGGGATTATTTGGCAGGAGTTCATTCCATGAGCACGCGAGGCACCCTCCAGATGAACGAAACTAGGGGATTATTTTCAGAAGTTCATTCGATGTGCACGCGAGGCGCCCTCCAGGTGAACGGAGCTAGGTGAGGGAATAGGTTTAGAAGAATTCTGTCTTACAATGGCTCTGCTTCCTCTTTATATAGCTCCATCTGGCGTAATCAGCGGATTATCCTAGTTTCTTGGAGTGGGAGACTTTTCCATCGGGTGCACGCCGGTGTACCTGAGTTGGTCCACGGTGACGTCACGTATCGCAGTTCGCTCGTCCAAGGATGAAGCACTCCGACTTTTAATGTGTTTTAAGCCATGAGAGAATGCGTGAATTAATTTTTAATTTTCCAAAATCGCTTTCGCGCTGGGCGAACATTAAATCAACGAAAGCTATAAAACAATTGCAGGTAAGGAAGAAATTAAATTTTCTCCAAAAATATTTTGTTTATACTTGACATACCCCTTGGAAATGTGTATGTAATTGGCGTCCCTATTGTATAAATTAATAAAACTATAGTTGTGGTATAACAATGAGAGTAAAATAATAAATGTATGTACAAACGAAATGTTGCTGTATTCATAAATTACCGCAAGATTTAAAAGGGACTGACAAGAAAAAAATCAATAAATGTAACCCCTTACCCCAAAAATCGCTTCTTAGGACTGCCTTATGTAGCAAAGTGAGCCTTCAATCAAATCTCAAGTTCCTAATACCAGTGATTATGGATCTACGTTGATTAGTCAGGGCTTTGACCTTCTCTTATATAGATTTATATTTCTTTTATACAGAGTGAGTAATAATTAGTCGTAAAAATTTAATCAAAGCCTCCTATGCCAAAACAAAGCAACTAACTTAATACAACTAAGTACCAAAATGCTCTTTTAAAAATATACAGGGTGCGAAAAAAATATTTATATTTGTATCCATATTTTGGAAAGTAACTATGCGATTAATTTAAAAATACAGTAAACACAAAATTTACCACAAAATTAACAAAACAATGACATAGCAATAGAAAGCTATAGTAAATGTTAAAAATGCTTCCATCCAGCCGCAATCAAAAGCATGGTACCGTCGTACTACCGATTCATACACTTGCGAAATATTATAGTTTTCACGAATTTTATTAGAAGTCTCGAAAATTCTTTGCTGCCACTGTTTCCACGTGTTAATTACCTCACGGTAAAGCTGCTCTTTTAAAAAGCCCATAAAAAATATTTGGCAGTCATCTTACAAGACCAAACCGGCCAATCCATCTACCATTGAAGTAGTCATTTAACCATTCTGTAACGATTTTGCCATTGTGAAAAGGTTCTTGTTGGAAGAACATCTGTTTTCTAATGTTTAGCGCTATGTGTTCAAGTATATCATGTAACTGGTGTTCAAGAAAGTTTTTATAACAATTCGCATTAATGCGATTATCGAGTTCGTGCAGCTCCGATAAGGAACCATTGCAGATACCAACACTTGCATTGACAGAAAATCGTTGCTGGAACCTTCTATTGTTTGTTACATGGAGGTTCTCTAACGAATAATGATGCAGGTTTCGAAATTTTGTAATCCGTCCGCAAAAGAGGCTTTATCGATCCATAAAATGGATGACATAAAATTGGAGTCGATATTTATCCTTTCAAGAAGCCACCGACAAAGAACTACACGTTGCTCGGCATTTCCAGGATGAACAGCTTGAACACCCGTACAATGGTAAGGGTGTAATTTCTCCTTGCACGGCATTTGCGAAACAATACTTAGTGAAAGTTCTAAGTGCACAGAAATTCTGCGAGTACTCGTAGGATTGTCTAAAACTGCAAACTGCATCAATTATAACTTCCTCTCGCATTACAACTTTTCGTTGCGGTTCACCAGCCCCTCGGACTCTTGGAAGACCAACCTCGCTCATTCTTCGAAAGGTTGAAGTAAAGACCTGACGATTTGGAATTCTTCTGTTGGGTAATCTGCGGTGGTATTCTCTAATGGCTGCTAACGCGTTTCCGTTGAAAAATCCATACACGATAACGATTTCCGCTATTTCTCTTGGAGTAAAATTAGCCTTATCGAAAGAAAATTGTTTTTTTAATGTAATAATCTTTCAAACAATTAATGGCTTTTTCTAACAGCCGCTGTCTTCATATTGTTTGAAAATTAAAATGAAGCATCAAAATCAGACTACATGATTTAAAAAATTCAAAATGTGGAATTTCCAAATATATAAATAATTATTGAGGGAACAAAACCACCCATATCGAAAAACAATCTTTTTTTTACAACAGTCTTTCAAACAATTAATAGCTGTTTATAAGAGCCACTGTCTTGATATTGTTGGAAAATTAAAATTAAGTAATAAAATCGATGAAGCATTTTTATTGTATAGTCTGTTTTTTTGCTATATGACTCAGAGCAGGCTTTGCATTTATATTATTTTAGCAGTGTACAATAGTTTAGTTACAAAATGTACCTAACACCAAAATCAAGGTCGTCGCAATTGTCAAGTTGATACTTCGGTAAAGCGTAATAAAATGCGACAAAAAAGCCGGGTCAATAGTAATAGTACGAGTATATTACATACCGAGGTGGAAAGTGTTTCATTACTGTTGAGAAATTAAGTAGTTCACCGAGACCCGTGTAGTCGAGGTTAACTTTATCTCGAAACAGGAATGAAACTTTTCACCGTGGTATGTATACTATTTTACTCACAATCGGTTTTTGCCATTATCTACTTAATTAGGTAAGTGAAAATAATACTTATTCTTCTTAACATAGAATTTCGGCTTAGACCTCGTCGTATTTGTATATGAACACCCAGCATTTTCTGGATTGATGTGCCTTGCACCGTATGAATTCGAGAAAAAGCCCGCGCGATGGTCATGCTCTTTGGTGGCTCGTGTTGTTTGAGTATCTTGAGAACGAGGATACTTAGGCAGATTTAGCCGTTTTGCTGTTTGTGCATCCATATTCACTAACGTTTCGCAAGACCTTGCAGCTTGCATCATCAGAGTGAAAGTCGCACTAAGACCCGAAGGTCGGTGTGGGGCTATTTACAGTCTTCCGTGCCAAGCGCCAACGCTGGTTGATCGTCCGAGTGCAACGTAATCCGTGGGGCGTGGCTGGTTGTAACGCTTTAGATCGTGTATCACAGGGGTCCACGTTTTACTAAGCTTAAAGCCATCTTCCCTGTTGATATTATTTGGATGTTTTTCTATTTCTATGGCTTCACGTATCACTCGTGGGAAGTAATGAGGTATTTTGGCAAGTACTCTGGCATGCTCAAATTCTAAAGTGTGCCCATTTGTAAAAGTATGCTCAGCTACGGCTGATTTTGTGATGCTTTTTTTATAATGCTAGATGTCGAATGCAACTGCGTTCGATATTCTAAATGAAGCAAAATCAATCTGAACTCCAATATAGCCCACTGGTGCTTGAGTACATGTGCGTGATAATCCAATTCTCAGTTTGTCTGTGGTTTAGCAAAATGGTCAGACAATTGAGGCAGAACACGAGCGTCTCACGTCAGATCCAATCTCGACTGCAGTAAAGATGCGAATTTAGGTTAGCTGCAGCTTAATATTTGTGTGTACTTAGTACAAAAATACATGTATATTGAAAGGCTGGGTGTATCACTGCAAGAAAGAGATTTATTGCAATCGTAGACAATAAGGTAATATTGAATTTGAATTCCCCAACGACAAAAGTTTCTTTGATTATTCTGTAAATGTCTAAATATACCAGTGGACTATACTAGAGTTTTCTGCAAAATCACAGTGCTAGCAACCATGGAATGAAGATAGGAATAAAGAAAATGAATTTCTAACTTGGGGAATATAGTTTCAGGGAGGATATTAAGAAAAAAATAAGGGATTAAAAAATGAATTTTTTATTTTGAATAATTTCTTACGATATGCAACAGAAGAACTAAATTATACTGGGTGCCGTTCAAAATTATACTACACATTAAAAGAAATATAATATAAGCACAACTATGCGAATGGGTGAAAACTGTCGTGTGAGAAGGGCCATGTCATTTCTACCACAGTATTTTGTATTATATTTTTATTTTCAAATGCTTGTTATATGTTTATCATAAATAATAACTTCTAGTAACTTCTGTCAACAAAAATCATCAACAAGTAGGTATTAAAAATATATTATTATGAATGTGGCTATATAAAGCTATACTTTTTATTAAAATCTTGTCCTTTTTAATTCAATCATAATTCTTTAATAATAATAAATCAAATTCTCTTATCTCAGGTGGTTCGCCAAATCAAGATCTCGATCTATTACTTGAATATCAATATTACAGTTGATGACGTTTACTGTCAAACTGATTTCTAAATCTCAACCAACCAGGTAAACTGACCAATGTATCTTACATTGACATTTACTATCATTCAAAATTACCTATGTAAGTACTTAGTCAACTATATGTTGTCACTTTTAAAATTGACAGTTATTTAAAATGCTTTGTCAACTTATCTTAACAAACCTTAATAGCTGCTTACGCTTTCACCGCAAACACCAACTACCACTGGACCCTATCTTCAATAGCCTGCAGCACTCAATGTACCATTCACTAACAACAACCTATTTTATGGTACAGGAATCCTTTCAATTTTTTTCACTTCTGTCAAACCAACTGCTTAAATCTCCAATTCCAGTCCTGTCACCGCCGTACGATCCTAGTTCCTGCAACCTCCCTCTGGTTCTGTTAAGTCACGTTAACTACCCTGGCATCAAAATCCTGTCCTGGCTCCTACTGGAAAGCACTGTTCCTCCCAAATGTTACTGCTCCTTTTAGATGTCCAAGTCACAGCTGTCGCCCCTCTTAGATGTCTCCACCACACGATTCAAATCATGGTAAGTTTCTTTCTTTTGATAAATTCCAATTCTAACTTTGTTCCATTTATTTGCAGATAATCTAATGTCTCAAGCAACATACATCAAATATCCAAATCAAATTATAAATTGTAAAATACCTCTTCTTATGTCTTGTCCGTATGAATAAATCCAAAATCCATTAACTAGTATTAAATCCTTTGTTCCATTTCCAATTACTTGTATCTGTATCTCTTCTTATTACCCAATATCACAATATTCTTTCCAATTTTTAATATTTCATTTGACCTTCACCTCGGAGATTTGTTTTAAGCCTTTTCTTAATTTGCAAGTACAAAATTACACAAATTAAGGCAGATATTCGATTTTTTTATTCTTCCAAAATTATCATATCTAAAATATGTACAGGGTTATTCATTATAAATTACCCACCCCTTATCATCGTTATTATTGCCTATAGAAAAAAAAGTTTTAAATAAAAGTTATGTGGTTATAACTGAATTTTGTTAAAATGCTATCAAAAGTACAGTGGCGTGCATAATTAAGGGGATACAAAAAAGTAATATATTTTTTTAAATGGAACTACGTGTATATTATAAAATTTTTGGAACGACCTTTTTTTCCTGATTTCAAAAATATACCATATGTTACCCTTACCTTATACCGTTTTTGAGTTATTAAACGTTGAATATCTTAGTTAAACTAGTTACTGTAAATAGGAATTATTAAAGTAAGCTATGAAAATGCAACTAATTTGTTTGATAAGTGACATTTCTTTAATGAAATAATAAAAATTAGTTATCATCTATTTATATTTAAATTTCCTGAATAAAACTTTGTTATATTTAATAATGTTAACTAGTTTAACTAAGATATTTGACGTTTAATAACTCAAAAACGGTATAAGGTAAGGGTAACATATGGTATATTTTTGAAATCAGGAAAGAAAGATCATTCCAAAAATTTAATAATATACAGGGTGTTCCATTTAAAAAAATATATTACTTTTCTGTATCCCCTGAATTATGCACGCCACTGTACTTTTGATAGCATTTTAACAAAATTCAGTTATAACCACATAACTTTTATTCAAAACTTTTTTTTCTATAGGCAATAATAACGATGATAAGGGGTGGGTAATTTATAATGAATAACCCTGTACATGTTTTTATGAGTTGTTTTATGTAACTAACTTTTTAAACAAAAACTTGTTCTGGTTGGATACTATTCTTACTGCACCCTTACATATTTTCAATTATCCATTATTTACAATTTAACAATTCACATTATCATTATAACACCTTTGTCAATCGTTACCTTGGCTTGTATTTTATTAAAATTTTATGTAACTATTAAATTAACATATTCAATCGATACCAAAATCTCTTCTCTCATTGTCTCAATTAAATTTATTAATAATGTTTGAAATTTTTAACACATATCAAGATTTAACTATATCATTCTTCCAAGCTTATTTGTTTCAAATATTTCTTCATTTAAATTAATTTTACTGCCTCATGTATCATAACAATATGTTTACATTAATACCTAAGTATAAGATAAATGTATGTCTAGAAATGTTATTAAGTTTCTGTAGTAGTTAGATAACAATCATATTTAAATAAACGTTCTTAAAATACAGCAATACCTTATTTAATGTCAATGGTTCAGTAATTTGAGCTAGTTATATTACAGCTAGACAATGGCCCCCTGTGTAAAACTGCAAGCTTGCAACCTTGAACAATAATAGCTTCTTTCTGTGAACTGCAAGTCTGCAACCTTGAACGCACGTGGCTTCCTGTCTCACGCTCCCTTTTAGAGATAACGCTTATCTTAGCTGATTAGACATAGTATATATACAAGTAGCCTGCACCTCTAAGATAAGTTCCAGTTAGTTCGTAGCTAGATGAAAGAAATTGTCTGGCAGCTAATCTGTGTGCTTCCAATGTTATATTTCATTGTAAAATAAAAATAAACGTTTTTTAAAAAGTCGTTTCGGCGGCCTTTTAATAAAACTGGCGCAGTCGGTAGGATTTGTGGAGGAAAACCTGGAAAACTACAAACATCGAGTCGACCAGCAACTTTCCTTGAGGTTCAGCTCTTTGCCGCAAATCGACACCTACCACCCAGCGGATCTTCGGACATCTCCAACAGGGACAAACATCGCCCGATCGTGAGAAGCGCCCGTCGACCCAGCTCCTGCTCCTCCGTGGTTATTGGAACCATCTGGTCATTGGGACCACTTGATCATTGGGATCAGTCTCTGGTTTGGCAACGTCAACAACGACGACCCCAGGACAACTTTTGGATGACGCTCTAGCGTTAAGCAGACCATCCAAAGTCGGACTTCAGGACCTAGCTGTTTGCAGGCCAGCCGACATCAACAGGATCGACGCATCCTTTTATTGAAGACAACAGGACGTAGCAGATCGCACGCCGTTCGTCAATTGTAACGCACAATGTAAGTGCATATTTTTATAATTCAAAGAATAATTTTCAAGCTTTAGAGAAAAAGCAAAGGTATATTTTAAAGGCAAAAAAGTAACGACTATTAAAGCGTTCGCCTAAGTAATAATTTTCAAGTTTTAAAGAAAAAGCGAAATAATTAATTTTAAAGGCAACAAAGTAACGTAATATAATTTTCAAAAGTGATAATTATTAAAGCGTTCGCCTAAGCAACAAAGTTAACTAATATAAAATTTTAAAAATTATACTAACATAGTTTTAAATATTTATTTATAAGTTCAGGCAGAACGTAGTAAGCCAGACCAATTGCTGCACATACTAGGTGTGCTTAATTTGCATTTGTGCTTGCGTTCTTGCGCGTAGGCATCCCCTAGTCATTAAACTGTTTACTAACATAAAACAAAATTAAAAATCAAGTGAAACAAATAAAGTAAAATTAATTTTTGTAGACAAAAATTCTTATGTTAAAGGAGAACGGGAATCCTTAAGTAAAAAGACCTAGAAATTTATTTTTTTTAACAATTATAAAATTTTTATGTTTAGATCACCATTATCTTGAAACATTAGATAAAAAATTATATTTTGAAAAGATTGTAAAAATTTTTATGTCACGAGATCGATCACGCTCACCAAGGCAACCTATCCCTAGAATTTTATTTTTAAATAATTGTAACAACCCAAATATGGTTGACCAAAACGCATCATTGTTTCCCCCACATTTTAATGTAGCTTTACTAAATGAAATTCCCACGTATGATGGTAATCAAGCCACTCTTTCGGAATTTGTCAGATCCGCAGAAATCATTGCAACTAAATTTTGCACAGAAAATTCAAACGATTATATCAACCAAATAATTTTAAATTCGATAAGGAATAAATTAAAAGGTCAAGCGTTAGAAGTAATTACAGGTTACCAGTATGATACTTGGAAAGACTTAAAAAATGTCTTAATTGAAAATTTTGGCAACCAAAGGTCAGAATTGAATCTTTTAATTGATTTAACCAAACTAAAACAGAATAAAGACTCTCCCATAGAATTTTTCAATAAAGTTAGAACCCATTTGGCTATTTATAATTCAAAAGTTTCTCTGAGTCAAGAATCAAGAACATTATCACTTATAAATTAAAGGCTAACAAAGACTTAGCACTTCGCACTTTTACAAGTGGACTAAATGAAAATTTAGGAAGCTTTGTAAGAAGTAGAAATCCAACTTCACTAGAACAAGCCTTAAGCATAGTAAAAGAAGAAATTGATATCAGATATTCTCAAAATCAAAATAATTTTCAAAGTCAAAAATTAAATAAATCAAATTTAACTTCCAATATTCAAACACGAAATTCACATCAACCTAAATTTAATAACCCAAATTTTATGCAAAGACCATTCCAATCAAATCGAAGTAATTTTAACCAAAATCCTAAAAGTAATTTTAATCAAAATCCCAACTATTTTAAAAGTCCAACGAATTCAAACAATCAGAATAATTCTAGAATAACTCAAAATTCAAGCTTTAATGCATTTGCACCAAAACCAAATTTTTCACCAACAAATAAACCAGAACCTATGGACTTTAGCACTATAAAAAGACCAGCTACTCAACAATCAAATTTCCCCAATAAATATCGAGCAAATTCTCAAAGCGTTAATAGAAATTTTAATCATTTAAATTATCATCAAGAAAAACCTCCGGATAAATATGAAAACTTAGCCGAAAATTTATTTGAAAATGGAGAATTTTCAACTCCAGAAAATTTTAACGAAAACCCTCAGGAATATTTTGACCCTGACAATTTTCAAGATACAACTGAAAATTACGAATCACAAGATTTAGACCATACTTACGATTATTTCGAATATCCAGATCCAAACGATACCGTAAATTTTCATTAAGAGCCTCGGAAAAGAATATTTTAACTTTTAATATAAATCCAAAATCAAACCTTCCTTATATTATAATTCCCGCCACCGGCGATAAACTTTTAATAGATACAGGTAGCTCACAAACAATAATTTCTCCAGATTTTGTACAACATTTTCCAAATTATATTTATGAAACAGAATTCGAGATAGTTACATCTCATGGAATTTCTCAACATAACTTAATTGCAGATTTACCCATTCCTAATCTTTTTTATAAAAACGGAACACATACGTGTTATTTATTCAATTTTCACCAAGACTATGTAGGACTTATTGGATCCGATTTACTTTCAAAATTATCCGCACGAATAGATTATAAATGGATGCACATTCAAACAGAAAAAACAGTAATACCATTCTATTATAATCCATCAAAAACTAAACAGGAAATTCAAAAACGTAATGAATGTAATTTTTCCAAATTTAAAAACTCAGATTTTGTCAGAAAACTTGTAGTACCTCCGCGTACAGAATGTTTTGTAAATTTACCAGCAGTAGGAAAGAATGGAACTAAAATAGCTCCAAAACTAAAATTTAATGAAAAACTAATTATGCCTTCAGCATTAGTGAAATTACACAATAATTGGTTTAAAACCAGCGTAATTAATACTTCAAACGAAACACAAGAAATAAATATTTATAATCCTTTATTTTTAGAAGACTACGAACCTGATAGCAAAAATCAACCTATCAGACTTAACAACTTTAATATAAAAACTCCAAACATCAAAAGTATTTTAAATAACAATTTAAAAAACAATTTAACATTAGACCATTTAAACGAAGACGAAAAAACTCTTTTGACTAATTTATGTTTTCAATACAGAGATGTATTTTACTCTCCCGAAATACCTTTATCCGTTACGAATTTGACAAAACGCCACATTAGGACTAAAACCAATGCACCTATATTTACGAAAACATACCGTTATCCCCATATTCATCGCGAGGAAGTTAAAAAGCAAATAAAGAAAATGTTAAACGAAGATATTATAGAGCCATCGGAATCACCGTATAATTTTCCTATTTGGGTCGTCCCAAAAAAGTTAGACGCCTCCGGAAAACAAAAATGGCGTATTGTAGTTGACTATCGAAAGTTAAATGAACAAACTATTGAAGATAAATATCCATTGCCCCGTATAGAAACCGTATTAGACAATCTTGGCAGAGCTAAATACTTTACAACTTTGGATCTTGCCTCTGGCTTCCACCAGATTGAAATCGAAAAGAAAGATCGCGAAAAAACCGCTTTTTCAACCGAAGAAGGCCATTTTCAGTTTAAAAGAATGGCTATGGGTTTACGTAACAGCATCCTTCCAAAGAATGATAAATACAGCCTTAATTGGACTCACTCCAACACAGTGCCTAGTTTACCTAGACGACATTATAATTTTCGGAAGTTCTCTTCAAGAACATATGCAACGTTTAAAAAATGTATTTCAAAAATGTAGAGATGCTAATGTAAAGATTCAGCTAGATAAATCAGAATTTTTACATAAATCTGTAAAATATTTAGGTCATATAGTTACTTCAGAAGGAATAAAACCAGATCCATCTAAAATATCAGCAATAAAAAATTTCCCAGCACCTAAAACAAGAACCGATATAAAATCATTCTTAGGACTATTTGGCTATTGTAGAAAATTTCTCAAAGACTTTGCCAAAATAACTAAATTTTTAACCGTATGTTTAAAGAAAGAAAATAAAATTGTACACACCCCTGAATTTTTGAAGAACTTTGAGTATTGCAAACAAATTTTAATGAATGAACCAGTACTTCAATATCCTGATTTTGAAAAACCGTTCGAACTGACTACCGATGCATCTAAATTTGCGATAGGCGCGGTATTATCCCAAGATGGTAAACCCACCTGTTATGCCTCCAGAACCCTTAATAATGCAGAACAAAATTATACTACAATTGAACGAGAACTCCTAGCCATAGTTTGGGCAACCAAACAATTTCGTCCATATCTGTATGGAGTAAAATTTAAATTGTACACCGATCATAGACCGCTTGTTTGGCTCAAAAATTTAAAAGAACCAAATTCCAAATTAACTCGTTGGGCACTTAAATTAGAAGAATACGACTTCACCGTAAACTATCTACCAGGCAAATTAAATAAAGTTGCCGACGCTCTATCACCCCATGACTTTAGAAACACCCGATAGACTTCATACACCAATACCAATACAAGGTAACGAAAGCTTAATGGCAAGTAGGGCAAGCACCCCCGACATACAAGACTTTTTTTCAGTACCGACCATCGGACCACCAAAATCAGAAACGCCTAAAGTAAAAGTTACATCCGACATTCAAATAAGACCACCAAATAACGACGATAATAAATCCTATGTCGAAACAATACATTCGCAACAATCGTCTACCCCCGTGATCGATATTGCCGAAAAACCTCTACAACAATTTAAAAATCAAATTGAATTTGTAATTTCTCAGCTACCACGAGATATCGGAATCACTAAATACGACGGGATTACACATTATTCTGTATCCCTAAATAATACAAATAAAATTGACGTATTCAACAGGCTATTAATTGAACATTGTGAACCTAGAACACATTACTATTGCTATTTTCCTAACGACGAACTTTGTTTAGATTTTTCAAATTTTTTGCAAAACATAATTAACGATAACACACCCAAATTTCATCGATGTATGTCACAAGTGACTTACGTTCTAAATCCACAAGATCGTCAATATCAAATCCAAAATTACCATCTAGGCAAAACCAATCACCGTGGTATCAATGAAACAATTGAACACATAAAAAGAAAATATTATTGGAAATCAATTAATAAAGATGTCACCGATTATATTAATAATTGTCATATTTGTAAAACGCAAAAGTACAATAGAAACCCAATTAAGCAGCCTTTACAGCTTACTCCTACACAAAACCAACCATTTCATACTATACACTTGGATATTTTTCAGATAGGTAAGAGAAGCTATCTAACAATAATAGATTCATTTTCCAAATTCGCCCAAGCATATTATATTAAATCTCGAAATTTAACAGACATCATTGAACAATTACTTAATTATATGTGTACTTTTACTACACCAAATATCATTATAGCTGATGGAGAATTTAACAAAAATATTTTTAAAGACTTCATAGCTTTACATAAAATCCAGTTGCATACGACAACCCCACATCACCATCAATCTAATTCCCCAATTGAACGATTGCATTCGACAATAATTGAACACTATCGACTATTGACGGATGTACCTGAACAAAACAAAATTCAATATTGTATTCTTGCATACAATCATACGATACACTCTAATCTCAATTTAACCCCTTTTGAGATTGTATTTGGTCATACTGAATGTAGAAATCAGTTCGATTTAGACTATACAAAAACCTACTATCATGATTATTTATCTGGTCACAAAATCCGCATGAAAAAAATTTACGAAATATTGCAAGGCAAGCAAATTGATACTAAAGAGAAGCGAAATTTAAAATTAAATCCAACTCGGAAAAATAAAACATTTCATATAAACGAAAAAGTATTTGTTAAAACTAATTCCAGAAGCAAAGATGAACCAAAATTTATAGGACCATATACAATATCCCAAATTTTAGAACATGACATATACGAGTTAATACCCCATAATGGATCGTCCAACATTAGACGCCATGCTAATGAATTACTACCTTATTCAGACTTATTACCTTCATCGTCTGTATCTTGATTAAATATTCAATCATACAAGGCGATATAATATTGTAAATATTTTAAAATATAATCTAGAACTATATTCTTTAAATTTAGGCAATGTAGTTCTTAAATAAAGCAAATAGACGCTTATTAGAAATATATATGATATCCCTATTTTTATTCGTCATGATACACTTAGAAACAATTTAATGAAAATCGTATCGCTACTTTATTATTCAGTATAAAAGAACCTCAAATGAAATTGTTAATTTAAAAATTTCGAACATTGACCGCTTAATAATTCCTGAATCGAACCACATAAATGTTTCAAAGATTGACTTGATACCTGTTGACACCCAGAAATTGGTTGAGGACCGAATTAAGCTTAATAAATATGAAAATTTGTTAAAACCTGTTAATTATATTAAATCTGATAATTTAAGTGTGTCTGCGATTATATTTACGCTATTTACTATTCTTATGTTAATAATTTTTATATTGTATTTGTATTATAATAGAAACACAATGAAGATTAAACTTATTAGATTTTTAAATAAAGATTTTGAACCAGTTAACGTAAATGCATAAGTTTAATTTTCTTTTCTTTTTGTAAGTTCAATAGAGGCATATTTGAATACCGCTATTGAACATTTTATCGGCGGACGAGTTATATTACAGCTAGACAATGGCCCCCTGTGTAAAACTGCAAGCTTGCAACCTTGAACAATAATAGCTTCTTTCTGTGAACTGCAAGTCTGCAACCTTGAACGCACGTGGCTTCCTGTCTCACGCTCCCTTTTAGAGATAACGCTTATCTTAGCTGATTAGACATAGTATATATACAAGTAGCCTGCACCTCTAAGATAAGTTCCAGTTAGTTCGTAGCTAGATGTAAGAAATTGTCTGGCAGCTAATTTGTGTGCTTCCAATGTTATATTTCATTGTAAAATAAAAATAAACGTTTTTTAAAAAGTCGTTTCGGCGGCCTTTTAATAAAACTAGCTTTTAGTAAGTATAATACTGCTTATAAGTTAACACATTGACAGTTGTAACAGATTTTTCACATTATTAGTGTTTTTTTCTTTGTAACCAACTACCTACACTGTTACAAAAATGCAAATGCAAAGCCTGTTCTGAATCATAAAGCAAAAAAACAGACTATAGTTCCAAATGTCATTTCACCTTTTATGTCGGGAATCTAACATTTAATGTAAAAGTGTGTTAATTTCGGTAAAACCATTTCACTCCAAAATAATTCATCTAAGAACTATCTTCAACGAGATTCCTTTAGCAGTCCAGACCACAAAATAACACTTTTTCATTTTGGTAATGTTTAATTGCCCTTGGATCTGATACATATAGTTATCTTTAACTTTTAATTTGAGGTTCCCATCAACCAACTGACAAAATTTGATGCAATTATTTTCCACAGCTTTTTTAAAGGTGCATTCTCTTGCATTATAGGGACACTTTATTTCAATTATAGCATCGTAATTTATCAATCTTTCAGGTAAACCAGCAGAAAACGGAAACATTTCATCTATAAATAATCTACATTTAATTACTATCCTTCCGCCAGCTTCAGGTCACAGTCCGTGGAACAACTTCGAGATCGTTCTCCGCAAGAGCCTCTGAGTCAAACACATCAGCAGCGCTCGTGTCTCCAACCTTCTGGCTCCGTCACTGCTGAGTCTCGAACGGAATCAAACCGAACCCGAACAAAACTCAGGCCATCTTGTTCAAAAGCTCACATTACCGCAATATACAGTTACTAGACCCCAACAGCGTCACCTGGACACTAGGGAACTCTAGACTAGAGCTCTCTAATTCAGTCACCTATCTGAGTGTCCAATTTACTTCCACCCTGAGCTGGTTCCCCGAGCTTTAAAGATGCCTCGACTCTATTCAGAGAAGGAGTGCCATTCTCTCCTTGCTCCGAGGCAGTTTCGGAGGCTACTACCCTTGCACCACCATCCACAATTACAAGACCTTTATTCAACCTATTATTAATTACCGTTTCATCTGTTTCAGCGCTCTACCTCGCTCCAGTATGAAGAAGCTAATGGCAAAGGAGAAGGCCGTCGCCAGGAAGATGCTGCGCCTGAACTAGTTTCATTCCTCTAAGAAGATTTGCGACCTCGCCGACATCCCTTCTATAAACGGTAGACTCTATGATTTCAACGACCGATTCGTGCAACGAGCGATACAACAGGACCATTATCACACCGTCACCTCCCTCAGGACCCCAGCTTTCCAAACCAGGAAGCACAGGACGAAGAAGAGGTTTCCCATAGCCATCGTCTACACGGCGACGCGAAAGACTTCCCGAGGAGTTCCAGGACATTCTATACAACATTGCCCTCAACCTCCGATGATCAACACGGTACTGTACTATATTATTTTATTTTATTTTTTGTAAACATGCAATACCTTAAGTTAATTTTTTAAACATGCAAAATATTAAGATAATTTTCTTGGTAAACATAAAATATTTTAGGTTTAAATAATTCTAATGAAGTGTTTTATTCCAAAATATCCTGTACAAAGCCGGAGAGGGGTAGTCCCCTAAACGGCAGTAGATGAGGTTTATTAATAATTAAGTACTGTATGGACTTAACTGAATAAACTTTGACAATTCAATTCGATACAATGGGCAGCAGAATGAGACTGTGAACTACACTAAAAATCTGGTGTGATACAGTCACACAACTTCCTTTTACAGCGATCTTATAATTAGTCAAAAAATTTTAAGCATTTGTCAAAAATTTTCAAAAATTACAAATTCTATAAAAACGGTACAAATTAGAGCGTTAGTTGAACAGACAAATTTTCTCTAAAATTTTAAGCTGAATTCAAAAATGTAATAATATACCGGGTGTCCTATTTAAAATAGGAGTTAACAAAACAAAGAGAAAAGAAAACAGAAGAAACCCATTTTAGAAGTATTCAACTGGAAAATAACCTATATCACATTAATACACATTAAAAATGTTATAAAAATGAGAAGTTTGAAAAAAATCGTTGGAGCCGTTTTTGAAAAAATCGAAAAAAACTGAAAAATCACAAGAGTAAACACCTACTTCCGGTTATGCGATTTTCTTCAAAAGCTTGTTGTCGCATCTACATAGTATACAAAACTTATATATGAAGTGTCAACGCCATACCTCTTTCCGTTTTTGAGATATTCTGTTCACAGGCAGACAGACACACAGACACACAGACAGACAGACCAATGAAAAAATGCTATGCACATGGTCATCTCACCGCATATTCAGTCCTTAAATTAATATATTTCTTTCAGGGCCGTGCGTGGTGAGTAGGTTAAGCAGCTTGTTTAGCCACCGGGTGCATATATGTTTAAATTTGTCTCTATCCGAGAATTTTCTCAGAGCGATAGTGGATTTAAAGTCATTAGTTTGAGCTACAATAGCTTCAATACCCATGAAATAGTGTGGCCACGTTTTATAGAGTGTAGAATCGGTTCACGCTTAATCACCATAAGGGTAGGGTGTCTTCCTTTTTTAAGATAAATTTTAATTACCATTTTTGCAAATAATGAACGCCTGCATCCATACTTGTTGCTGAAAACTTTCCTTTTAACAAAAATTCAAAAACGATAAAGGTCAAACCACAGTTATAACAAATATTAGTGATGCTTTGAAGCTACTGTTTTAACAGATAGAATGCAGTTTCTATAACGGCGTCGAACTGGTGCTTTTGTGAGTATACAAGTAAAGCAACATTCATTTAAGTCACATTTTACGGTGAGACAATATAATAATAAAGTCATCGAGTGCAATGCATTGCTGATTATTGGTAGAAGAACAATTCCAGTTATTACAGGTAAACATGAAAACAAGAACAATTCCAGTTGTTAAGGGTAAAAATGAAAACAAGGACAGAACCATGAATTGGGACCAATCTTGATGGCGGTATCATTGCTTACCTGGTAACAAACGAAAAAGGAACCAGCCAGTTGAATGGGGCACGAAGGTATCTGTTTTGACGATCACAAAGGTGATTCTGTCTACCCCAATTTCGGAAGCAACATAGAAAATCAATGATAATCAGTTTTTGGGCGCTAAGAAGTCTGACCGCTTTGTTCCTACCTTGTTCCCACCTATAACAATCGGTTAATGTACTCATTGCTGTCGTGTTCATTCATATAAACACAAATGTGCTAGTAACAATAATGTATGTTGAAATAAGCTACACAAGCAAATATGACACGGGAAATACGGTTAACAGTAATGTCGCGGAGGTACAAGCTGATAGTGGTTAAACCTATTAGGCTAGGCACAATCCGACCTGTATTACTAACAATATGCAGCCTTCTCTCGTAAGGGAGGAACTGATGACAATAATCTATAAATATTTAAACAAAAATAAGCTTTAGCTGCAAGGAAAGGTACAAACGTGCAGGATTTACAGCTCTGTGAGCGCTATTCGCCAAAACAGCTTTGAATAAGTGACATATAAAGGTACTCAGCTCCAGGATGAATGTGCACTCGTAGCTGGGAAACACTATGACGGAAAGGACCCCCTCGTCTCCTAGGAATTCTATTGGTACTCGAATGAGGTCTTTCCCAAAACCTAGAGCATTAGCGGCTACAAAGAAGACGAATTATAAGATACAGGTATATTATAAGCCACGAAGGCGACCGATGACAGAATCGAGGTAGTTATTAACTTCTAGCCGCTTGACGGCAAGGTTATAATCGACAAACGTTGAAAGCGACATTTATTCCTCTCAACAAGGTATACGACACTTTACGCAAAAAAACTAAATAGAATGTTTTTAATTCAGGGATTTCATAGATTGGGACCGAAAGTGACAGCCGCTCTCGCAATTCAGAATCTTGGTGAGCGCTCTCTGCGAACTACGTTCCACACCTTCGCAGAGCAAATACATAGGCGAATCCATGGAACTACTACTTGAACGAAAATTGTTACGGTCTAAAATGACTTTTACGACACCGCGACGGCTGATACAGAAATTCGCGTAAAAGCTATACGGCCAGTGCTGACGATAATTCTCACAATCGGGACAATGACTCACCTAGGGCCGCTGCCCTGTCCGTAACAAGATATGCCGGCTAGACATCAGTAGAGCGAGGGGTATACCAGATTACCTACGGGCAACTGCCTAAGAGACGATAACCAATGATAAAATTAATTGAGCTCCACCCAGTTTCATCAATAAGAACGAAAATGCAAATATAGACCCACATTATTTAGAAAAATCTCTCGCTTGTTCCCATAGACTGCGTTTTAAATTGGTTGCATGAAACACGCTACACCCGACAAGGCAGCCCAGGTGCAAGCTCGCCGAACTTCTAGAAACTGGCTGCGTACTAAATCTCGAAATTCCAAATAAGCCAGAAAAGTAATTATGAACGACAGAAAATTACAGCGGCCGTTATAGCTGCTCGCACACAAACTGATGAACTATAGGGCGTGAAAATACGACCGGAAAACTATATACAAGTGAAATCATAACCTTCGAACAGAAAATACTCCAAAAGGTCGCATATTCGCATATTTAAAAATGTCCTGACAAAATAACATTGCAAAGTTGAGTAGATCTTTCACCTTTTGTAAAAGATAAAATTACAAGCCGTAACAGTATAAATGCAATATTTCTTTTCTCGATAAGTTTACTTTGTCATTTCATAGCTAATACATTCCACTTTACTTTATTTAAGAAGTTATAATACCATTCGTTGAGATTTTTTGCGTGAATTCAAATCAGAACGATGCCTGTCGAACAACACGTTATGTAAATACCATCTCTGAACGTACAGTGCAACGTTAATTCGAAACGTTTAGAAACTGATATACTAGTCTTGCAAGGATAGAGCGCTTCCTGATTTTTTTATAACTGTTGTTATTCACTATATTAACATGATAAGGTCATTTCCATTGAGGATCCTCAGTCGCTAAGTAACTCGTCATCGATTGGCAGCACTCAGCGAGATATTCCATTTCTGTATCCATTCATCTGATTCATCCCCACCAGATTGTAAATGTTGCCCATCAGTGTTTATTTTTTAATATTAAGTGATGATGGCGATATAAACCACATACATCGCAAGAAGCAAAATTAATTCATTTCAGGAGCGTGGTACATGAAAATTTTGTAGAAAATGGGTTCCGGTATTGAGCCCTGAGGATTCCTGCACATGTGTTGATTTTAACTTGGAATTGGGGTAACTGGATCTATACGTAAGAAACGACTTCCGGGAATGGATCGTGTCATTATTAAGGTTTAAGAACTCAACGTTTTGCTCACTTTCGCAAGGTGCTCAATCAGGATAAAAGCAAAAACTCACTGTAACTCAACGTGTAAACCACTTCAGAGGCGAAGCTCTTCTAACGATAAGAAGGAGAAAGGCGAGAATTTCTAGGCAAGTGTCGTCGAGCTTGAGTGACGGTGAGCAAGATTTAGACATAAGCAGTTTTTACATAGAAGGAAGGGAAAAGCCTTTCTTCCCGATTGAAATTATTAGGGTGCTTATAAATCTCAATGACTTCGCGAATCTTTCTGCTAAGGAAAAATGGGGATTTGCAGATAAAGATTCATCGAAGAAGATCTTATGGCCGGTTTCGTTTTGGTGTTCGGAGAAGGCGGATGATAAAATGAGACCCGACTTGATACAGCGCTGGCGTTGAGAGATACGATTTTTTACTGAACGTTCAATCTACACCAGCAGGAATAGAGTATTTTGCTCCAATATACAATCTTCCAATTTTGGTGACTGGAAATTGTAAGAACATTATTGGTTTGTGTGGGCGTGCGGCTGTTTGGCGTTATTTTCTCGATTCCGAATTACTACTCCGCTTGCATATATGTGTCTCGAATTTTGTTCATGCATTCAGTTATTTTCTAGCTGACTGATCTGCGTTAAAGATCCAGTCCGCGCTTCCGCGCGCACTTGTTCCTTATCGGTCCGCTTCAGACATGCATTTTTGTACGTATATGAATAAGAGACACTTGCCGTGTGTTCGAGAAAGTCAGTACGAGGTTTAGCCCTGACGACCTTTCGATGCGAGCTGTTTTAACGCGCATTTTAGTCAGACTTGGCCCGGCATGGCTAAAAGCAACAAGTGATTATGCAGTTGTTGTCAAGCCGCACACTTTTCGCGGTTGTGTAGGCGAGGCTTACGTTTGTTTATTGCATGATTACCGGCTAACGTTTTGTTCCCAAGGTGTGTGTAAAAGATGGTAGCCAAAATTAATTGGAACTTAGCACCTTTTATGTTTGTTGTAAAACCAGTTTAGTTTTTTTTGACAGGAGATGTGGAGCTTAGGTTGTTGTTAAGAGACAGGGTGAAAAGGCCAGGCCATGCCAACTCTTTACGAACATTTGAAGCCTGTGTGAATATACGATCGTGGTTAAAGGTATATTGAATTCTTAAGACGTATCACAGAGCTATATGTACAATAAATGTATGCCGTGTTTACGACCTATTATTAAAAATTACAATCATATATGTTTAAAATAACGTAATTCTGAATGCTTCAGTTGTTATGTTGACCCACTAGCATTACAGAATGGCAGCGTTGTGCTTTTGACGTAGGATATACTACACATGTAAAAAGTGCAACGTCTGTTTGTAAATACGGAACTGGCGCTTGATTGCATGTGTCGCTTACATTTAATTGTTATCACGACACAGAAACTTGACACATATCTTATCTGGCGCAAGTTATGCAGTTTTAGTGGACTAATTGCGTGAACTTTTGTGTTTACTCGATTACAGTTTATTTCACACTATTTACTTAAAACCCATGATCAAACATAGTTTGAACAGTGTGTCTCGTTTCCGTATGTTTTAATCCCGTTATTCGAACCTCTTGTCGTTGTGACGCAAGTTTTGTGTTCCGCATTTTATGGACGCATTGTACTACACGTGGTACCGTTGGTTGTTGGGTGAACTTAACGTTGTTATTTACTAGTGTGAGTCTTGGAGTTTTCGTATCGTGAGGCGGCAACCCCAAAAACGTCATTTGGCCTACTCTCAATAAAAACCCAATATGGACTTACTATTTTCCGCAGCGGGATTCGATTATGTTTCGTTAGAGGATAATTTCCATGGTTCCGCTCCACAGGCGAGCGTCTTCCCATTGATTTGGTGCAGTATCCTTGGGTGTCTGTTGCAGTGTTTGAAAAGAGACCGTGTGCAGTAGCATAGGGCATCGATTACAGCTAAGCAAAGCTTCTTAAAGGTACCGTAAATATTGTAGTAGCTTTACAGTGCGATTTTCAAGTGTAGCGAGTGTTTCGCCGAAGTGTCAGACAATTTGCATGACCTTGTAGTCATTGCTACATTCATTGTGTATATGTTTGCGTTTGCTAAATCTTTTATAGTTGGTTACCTGCCAGTTTAGTTAATTACCGTCAGCTCATATGATCCTATTCAACTTTATATGGTAGCATTTAAAGTATGCGTAGCAATTGCACCATGTTTAACTGATTACCGCCTTTTATTGCTGTTAATTGAACCAGTGTTTTGAGTAATTTAGGGTTCATGCCGTTCACCATTCATTCCAGTACTTAATGTCATGTTAACTTTTATTAACCCATTTCATATTTTTATGTACTAAACTTTTACATTTTAAAATATTTTGTTAAGTCATTTCATGTTTATTTAACTGTGGTTTTTTCTGATATTGTGCATGCGATCTGTGTATGTATTTTTCAGTTGTAAAAGAAGTTTGGCCAGCTGTTCAAGTAAGTTTTCGAAAGGTAAGTCCCATGTTGTACTTGGCTCGCTTACCAGGATACTGCCACGGTTACAGTTGCAAGGTGAATTTATTATGCTTCCACTTTTCCTCGGTGGGTTTACCTTTGCTTTTTTTTGGTGTAGAAATCGTGGTGGCGCTCTAGCAATTAAGATCTGCTTTTCGTTTATTAGACCGTTGCCCTGTGTGATCTCGTGTTAGACCCCCTCGCTCAACTGAAGTTAGTCGGCATCTCTTTTGTAACGGGCTGGGGCAGCGGTCCTATATAATATTTTCCCGATTTGTAGTTAGCTTACGCGCTAGCTCCTTAGCTTTGTTTGGGTTTGCCGTAAATACCGGTTCATACCATTACAGACTGACGCGTTGTCGTAATTATCGTTTTAGCTTGTTACAAACTGGTAGCCTAACGTGGTTCTATGTTTGGTGTGTCGTAAAGGTGTCATTATCCCGTTACAATCTTTGAGAATTATTAATTTGTTCTTAATTACCTCTCCCGTTAAAGGGATGGTCACACTAGGTAGTACTACTAAGAGATTTTTTGAATCGGAGGTTTTGAAAGTAAATTTAATGTCGTAGTTGTCATGATACTAGTTAGTTTTTGGTAGCCATCAAAATTGGTCAAGTTGATTCGTAAGAAATTATTTTCGTATTCTTGTAAATTGTGCACATTGAAAATCTGTTAACCCTTCTTGATAATTGTTGCCTTCATGCAGGTATATTGCCGCTATCTACTTTGTGTACATTCGTTTGTTGTTCAATTTCCATATTTTCCTGGGATTATTTGGCATTTCTGCTTTGAAGTGTATAAAAAATAGTAAAATCTGTTGGATGTTAGATTTTGTAGGTCCAAATACAGATATTTTGTTAAGGTCATCGATAATAGGTGAACGTACGTTACTATAGCTTTTGTTGTCAGTTCTGTCGTTGACCATGATTGACATACTGCTGTAAATTGATGTAACCACAAAAAAAGTATTCATAAATAAACTCACTATGTATAAAACTAAACAAAGATTTGCAAGTGATAAGAAGCGGTTAAGGCAATTGCTAATGCTCGAATATACGACAGAATCAATCATCTTCAGGGCCAGCGTAGGACTTCCTAAAGAAGTATAGAACCTAGAATCCTTGTTCATGGAAAAGCTAGAAGAAGCCTGTTTATCCGATCCATTCTGTCTCATGCGATGTGAAGGTTGAACACTCATTCCACCTTTTTAATGGTCTTCCCTGACCTATTCCTACTATTGGTATGGCTCTTCTGCTATTTTGCTAATCTATCATCACCCATGCGATTTACGTATCTATTCCATTGTATTCTTTTTTCTCTCACCCATTTTGTTATGTTCTCTCTTGAATATTTGCGCTTCCAATGCTATAATACAGTCTCTTGCCTGTATGTTTCTAGTGACTCATATTCATTGTTCTTAGCAATTGCATGGTTTTAAGCGTACATGCTTTAGTCTCCGCAAAATTTAGTGATTGTTTATACGCTCACAAATATGTTACTCTACTTTTTCGATAATATAGTTACGCTCATTTTGTCGTTTTGCATGCAATATTTGAAATAAATAATTAGACTCTACTATTTGCATTTATTCCCAAAAATTCAGTAAATTTTCCCTAAATGGTTAGGCAACCCTATTAACATCATTCTACATTTTTGGAACAAGGTACGGTTTTGTTTAACAGCTTGGCATACACACCTGCATTCTTATAGTTTTTCTGCCTTTTTCAAATTTTGGAACTCTGAGATTGTGGACTGCTTTTGGCAAATTTTCATTCTTTTCCATCTCCGATTCGGTCGTGAGAAGTTGGTGCCGTGTCTTCATTTTTGGAAGGATATGTGAGGCATAGCAACCCTCTGGAACGCCATGGGAGCTTTTGTGTGTTGCTGCCGGGGGTGTGCTAAGCTTTATAGCGGATATGTTGGGCCTCCTCTCCGATCGGACAGTGTGTAAAGCTGTTCGTCACCACTCGTCAGGTTAGTTTCGGCTTCTTCCCTTTAGCGCGGTTGTGTACCTAGAAATTTGTATTGTTAGCTTTCTTTTACTACCCACCAAACTTATTTTTACCTGGGATGGCTTTCCGCATTGGTGTGACTTGTTCTGCCTGTGGCTGGGGTTTGCTGCCATTCCCCTGCGATCGCTGCATCGTAGCATCTAACGAGGCTCATCAGCAGCCCGTTGCGAGGCCGTCTCCATGCCCAACGAACTGCCTAATTGCCACGTCCATCATCTCAGCACCACGTGCAGTGTGTACCTTTGTAGTGCTATAGTTATGTGTTGTTTGGTGATTCGAGTTTATAAGTATGACCTTTTAGGATTGCGATGATAGTATTTTGTGTAATACGATTTGTTTGCTTTACTTGCGTAATTAGATTTTTGATTATTTGGTATACTTACCCTGTTGTTTTGAAGCCACTTTTATATTGCTTTGATATCTTTTGCGGCTGCTTTGGTAATCACTTTTTCATGTGTTTTTCACGCGTAACAGCCTAGTGCGTTGACTTAGACCTCAATTTGATTTTGCTTTCGTTTTGTCAAAATGAGGCTGCGGCTAAGCTACCCCCGAAGAGGGGGCTGCCCGTTTCTAAATTCAAAGTCAAGTTTAGGGTTTAGAATGGCCGCAAGTAATGACTTGAAGCTTCTCAGAACACCTTATGAATTTCTTATAGGTCCTAGCACCCCCTTGTGAGGTCTCATAAACTGCAGGTACCGCCCCGTCTAAATTTTCTTTGCAGTAAAGTCAATTTAACTAAGCCAACTCTCGGGGTTGAAAGTCGGCCTTACTTTATACTTGCGCTAATCGCACCCCATGGATTGCACGAGCATATTTGAATATTTTGAGCTTTTGGTTTTGATGTCGATCGCCGCTTCACGGTGACCGCTACTATTTTTAGTCAGACATGCTTCTGCGTTTGTTTATTTGATTTAAGATTTGGGACGCTTAACTAGGTGGTTACTAAGCTTCTGACGCCCTTCTGGCTAGTCTTGAATTACTTGCTACTTACTGATGCTGTTCTGTCTTTAATAGCCTATTTCTCATTGCATCTTGACTGCCTGAGATAACTCAACGAAATATATTACTTTAAACTTTTTAGGTTGGCGCCCTATACGTATACTCTATATCTACTGCTAATAACTTTTCACTTACTTGTTTTACTGATTACCCCTCATTTACTTGGCAGAATTTATGAGATAACCGATTTATTAAAAGAATTTGAATGTCAATATTAAGCACTAGCTTTTATTATTAGTTTAGTTCTATCTCATATACTCTTCGTCTTCCTATTTCAGATGCATTATATTCTCCAGTGTTTTCATTCCACATTTATTATTAGACCCCATTTGTTATAGAAGTCATATACTACTTGACGTAATATGTCGCCCAAACTACAAGCACTTTATCATCGGCAAATTGTAGCATATACGTTGTGCCTTGTTTCAGTATCTAGAACATTCTAATATAAAAAAGTGTCTATATACACTGTTGCGGATGTATTCTGGACCTCACAAACATCTAATATTTATAAACCGTCCGAGCTCCAGAAATAAAATAAATATCCAGGTATACGTAAATCATCAATAAAAAGCTAAGACTACTGAACTTGTGACGAAGGTAAGGGTAAGCGATCTAAAATGCAAGCTTCCGGCAGAGTTCCACAAAGCCGAAATATTTTCACGCTGTCGGATTGGAGTTTAGGCAACGTAGCCAGACCAAGAGCACTATTTGCGATTTGATCATAATTGGAGGGGTTTCAATTCCAGGGCTTAATTACATCCTCTTGCCTGCGGCAGCCCCGCTGACAGATGACAATTTCCCATTGTCCGACTAATATAATCTCTGCATTAATGCACCATAAAGTGACGGAAACGCAAGCTAATACCGCTCGTTCGTTCCGGTAAGACTGGTAATGAGTACCATCAAACCGATAGTGCGATGTAAAAGCTGGGAGGCGGTGAAATATGCTAATAAGGCGAAAAGACGCCCGGGACAATGATGGGATGCAGCGGAATTGCTGCTCTAAGTTTGAAATGACGTCCTGCTGCAGGTGAATAACAGCAAGCAGAGTACACCGCCGCTTTTCAATTAAATAGTCAAGTCAAACTTCCATATTAGCTGGCGTATCGCATTACAAATTTAGATTACGTTCGGGCTCTAGGCAGGATAAGCGAAAGAAGTTGGAAACTTCTCGAATTATAGTCAGCAGGAACAAATTGAATTTTTTATTTAGAAGAGCTAATCATGCTGAAAATATAAACAGTAGCACAGGCACGCTTTCTTAAAATTTAAAGTTTCTTGCTAGATAAATTACAAAACGCCCTTTCATATATAGACTTTATACCGTACCTTAATCAGCAAAAACGTACAGTAGCAAAACTTTTCCTAAGTAGGTCGAATCCTCCAGGAATCTTCAACGTACTATAAATCTTATTGACGGGATATCTCTGACCTTCTTTCGTGTAATAAAAAAGCTTTTTTAAAACTCTTCAGACATAAAAGCTAACGATGAACTTAATATTAACTTTACTACCAGTGATGTAACAAAATTAAAGGTAGATCTTTATATACAGATCTGCAAACTTCAAGAAGACTACACAAAATCATTAACCTTTAAACTGCGAAGAGAGAAATATATTTAGAAACATGTCAAGTGAGAAGACTTAAATTAATAAAAGTGGATCTAGACGTTATTTTGAAAGAGAAATATAAACAGGATACAACGAAAAAAAGAAAGAAATTAAAAGATATCTTTCTTAAACAAACTAGATGAATTTCAATATTGTAAGATAGAAGCGAGATGAAGAGAGAAATTCGCAAATCATAAACAAAAATGAATAAACAAGAGTAGAATGTCAACAAGAACGACGATGATGACGAAGATAATAAGAAAAATGACTAGCAATTTAATATACACTATTATGCTACCTCCAAGTCATGTGTTTGTGTACGTTTTGTGTGTAGCCTTGTTACTCTACCTCATAGACCAATCTTCAGAGAAGCGCGAAGTTAATTGCAACCCAACATCGAATGATCAGCCGGTTCAGTACCGATCCAGTAGACTATGGAAAAAGTTTCAACTACCGCTTATTGCAAGCCTGCCCTTATCCACTGCGCCATCGAGGTTACCATTATTTTGAATAACTCTCAAAATGTACACAGTAAATGTCGAAAAAACAGAGCAAGCTTTGTTTTATCAAGAAAAATTGCTGAACATTACACGCAAACCCCAAACTAAATTTTCGTAGACAAATGTTAATTTGTTATTTCAAAGACAAATTCTAAGGATATTTTAAATTTGTAAATTGCCGCGTTATTTTCACTCTAAAAGAAGAAAGAAGGAAGGTAGGGGTTATAATTTGGTTCCGATTTCAGTCGCGATTTGCTAAAGAACGAGACAGCCGCCAGTTTCTTTCTCAACCTCGAGCACATAGACTGCTCCTAAAGCGGGCATGAGTCTCGAGCTAGTTATTTTTGTCTTTAAGGAAAGCGTGTAACTTCCAATCAAACTGCATATGTGTTTATTGAACACTCCAACTTACGTGTTCAGTTTAAATAATGCGATCAGAGTGTTGTCATGAAGATGTTTCAGTTTATTACCGGATAATTATAACTTTTGTTATCCTTAAAATATTAGGGTTTCGTCTTACGTTAGTTGAGTTACCGTCGGATTCCAAACATCGTTCTTGAACGGAACTGAGCCTCACATTCATATCCGCGGATATTTTCCTTAAAATTTATCCGACTCTATTCGACTGAATTACTACTCAGTAAACCAGCATTTCATAAGCCCAGATTACTTGCCTCGTGGGCCAGAATTTCAGCAGTCCCGGTTACCTGATTTAGAGACCAACATTTCGACTGCTCCGGGTCATCTTCTTGGAGCTGTAACTCCAAGCCTCGTTCGTTAAAGCTAAAGATTGACAAACCAAACACAAAAAATTGAAATAATGCAACACCAACGCATTATTTGAAAATTTAATATAATAGAAAAGATACATTAAAATGTGAACCATATGAAAGGGGAAATATGCTGTCCGTTTATATTTCGCCCCGCTGCTAGCCTTTGTATGCAATGCGGTGGGGGGGACTGCGTCATTCGGACTTCTTCTAGTGGCAAGATTTCACGAGAGGGAAACAAACCAATAGTTGGCTAGATATAGTCGAGCACAGTGGTTGTGTGCGGCTTGGTACCTGTTCCGTAAATGTAGTCATTTGGGAAGCTTCTTGCCGTGCCGATTTGACAAATTTAAGACGATTTCCCGATATATCCAGCTTCCTCAAAATCCTGTTACTAATCTGAAATTCCGAACCCAGTCTCGCTTAAGTTTCGTAAAATTTAACATCAATCTCCGGTCGGATATATTCAAAAGAACACCCTGTATCGTCTCATTATCTACCACTTTACAATCAGCCTGAAAAGTAACGTTCGACGCCGACGTTGCCCTGGAAAAACCTTTCATGTGTAGGATCACGCAAATTTCGCCCATTTCGTTCGTCGACGTCTTGAGTCCCATTGGCAAGCCAGCAACTTTGCCGGCCAGCAATCAATTACGCCCTGCCAAGATTTTCTCAACGCTTCAGTTCTGTGACTACCCTTTATTTTCGCATTTACAAATGATTGAGACAGCTGCACCCCAGCTGAGTTATTTACAGCATAATCTCTGAAACTTCTTTGTGGCGCTTCAATAATCATCTTATTTTTTGGAATATTGCGCCACACTACAAAATGAAAAATAGATTTGTCTTCCGAAACTTTCATGTTCTAGCAGTTTTCATTTTGTAGTGTGGCGATTTACTATTGATTTAAAATGCATATTTTATGTATTTCAATAATATAAGGTTTCACACTAGCAGGTACGATTGGTGAAATAATAATAAATGTGTCTACCCATAAGCTTAATAACATTAATGATAATGTGGCAAGCAGAACAAAGCGTTTATACTGACGTCATATAGGATAAAATAAATGCTAAATGGAGGATCTTTCCTCATAAAATCTATTTTAGTCAAAATATATCACAAGCGCAGATAATCGCGAGCTGAGATCACTGCATTTAGTTAATGTCAAAGAACGTTGGTTTACTTAAAATGTGAGGATATTTTCGGTTTCTACGACTTTAGTTCTAAATTGTTGAGTGTTATCGTTTCTGAATTCGAAATCCCGCCCATAAAGGAGCATTTCACATGTGCCTGTTTATGGTCGCTTATGCAGAACACATTCCGCCTCGTCGATTCGTTTTGGGACGCAAATAACGTCGCTAAAAAGAGTCAGTTGTGTGAGCAGCAAAGAGAGGGAGCGAACGGATTTACCCCACCTCCTTAGGCCGAGGCCAGACGTTGAAACATGTGCGTATCGTATGATACTTTTGAGCCCGAAAATACGCGTACCCTCCTGACGGCGTCGCGTAGGTTTACGCTGCTTAAGAGAGTCTAACGCGAACTTCAAACCAGGCAACAAGTGGTTTTCACGATGTACATCCGCCCCGGCATAAGGCCGTTGAGCTTTCGCCGCGGTGTTGCAATTATTAGTGTTGTAATTGATGGTTTACCGTGGTTTACGCAGTGGTGCTTTCCCAAAGTTCTCCATAAGCTGCCTGTCGCGATTCCCGCGCTTTGACTTTTTGCCACAGGAAAAAAGGTGACTTTTCTAAATAAACTGCATGGTGCCGTTGTTAGTCAAGAGACCCTAGTATCGCGAAGTTGGCAGCTTCGAATAACGCCTCGTTTGACGAATTAATTATTTGGAGATCTCTGTTGAGGCTAATTTGGCATAATGAAGTTTCGGTTGTCTTGAATCCTTGCCATGTTGTTACGGACCTTGTTACCTTATTTGGAGATGTTAACCAAACAGTAACCTTTAAGCTTGTTAAATACAGTGAGGCTTTTCCTGTAAAAATTAACCAAAAATATTATTTTGACCGCTTGAAATGTAGAAAACTGTATTTTGGAATTAGTATTCTATTGTATTTAAAATTTGTCTGTGTGTTTAATCGCTCTCTCTTCTATACTACTTTCTTGCTAACTCTTTAGCCTTTCTATTTTATTTGCTGTTTGTTTTTGCAATTTTAACTTTCCAGTTATAGTCCTTTGCTTTTGGCCTTATCACCGGTTTCTTATCTATTCTAACACAGTTATTAGTTTATGTCTTACTAGTGAATTATTGTTTGTTAATAACTTGAACACAAGGCATATTATGGGGTACATATTACCCTGGCGGATATTATGAGTTTCTATGGTACGTGAATGGTCTGAAATGACCAATGACTTAAATGTTGTCTGCACCACTGTCATTACATGATGTATATTCCCTCGGGCGATTTAACTCCTCGCGTCAGAGAACCACGAACTTGCATACTTGTCACCCACAAGAAGGCATTAAACATCTTCATAATGCCCTTGGTACATAAATATCTATTATTACCCCATAAATCCACATGGTGTACGTTCGGTTTGAAAAAATGGAATAGGGTTTCATATTTCTAATTATTGTCTCGGCCTGTTCTAAGGCACTTATCGTTCTTTTATATACTATTAAACGCCCTAACTGCTACTGAAAATTCAAATTTTGTGTTCTGCACCCAAAATTTTTACAACTCATGAAGAGATAGAGTCCTACGAGAGTTTTCTCGAGTTTAGAAATCAAATATTTATAAAATGAAAAGTAATGTATGCAACTTTTACGTAAAATTAGTACAAAAGCTATTACTCACTCGTTGAAAGTTTTAAATAATTGTTATCAATAGAAAGAGGAACAAAAAACTTAGACATTAACTTCTGGTTGAAAACTTATACGCCGGGTGTGTAGAATATTATGCAGGACAATCGTGGCACTAAGAGGCGGTTATCCTAACTTTCAATTCCTTTACAAAAGGATTTGCGTAGCATCTGTGCTGAATACGATGTAGACAGCGAAAACTTTAGATGAAACTTCAGGGTCGTCGAACGGAGAATAGCTCCAAATCAAGGAAAACCGAAAGACATTGAAGCTTATAACAAATGTCTATTGCTTGACATGCCGACAAATCACGGCATCTATTTGCAATAAACCCACAAAATGGAAAATTACGGACCTACAATGAACCTAATTAACTTGATGAATTGAAACTTGACTTGACTCCTTTGACAAAATAACTGATTTTGTAGAACTTACGTACAGAAAAATAAATTTTAATCGAGAAAATAATTATCGAGCTGTTTTTATTGCTTCTAAAAAATCTCAGTTTTTCTATTAACGATACAAGTTTGTTTATGAGCATCTTAACGAAACGAATTTAATTTCCAAAACGAAGCGGTAAGCCGATTTTTCCGGCAATCAAACAAGTCTCGTTACGTGCCATAAGCAAACGTGTATTGTTCAATATTTTATATTCTTCAATAAATTCGGGTGCAATGTATTTTTTATAAAAAAAAAGTGCCATAAAGAAGCTCATAACGATACTAACATTAATTTGTTTTATAGTCTATAACAACACCGATGAAACTGATAGCTATTAAAGATAAAATAAAGATTATGAGCATCTTAAAGAAATGAACTTGATTGCCAGAACGAGGCGGTGCGCCGAATCAAACGAGTTTCGTTAAGTGCCATAAGCAAACGTGTATTGTTCAATATTTTATTTTCACCAATACTAGTTTAATGTATTCTTTGTTTTGTAAAAAAAGTGCGGTAATAGATATTATCACACTGAGTACGGTAATGTCATCTATAACCTCACTGAGTGCGGTAATATCCATTAGCGGGCAGAGTGCGGTAATAAAGCTCTTAACAATACCCAAATTCATTTAGTAAGTAGTCTATACCAACACCGATAAAGGTAAAATAATTTAATCAGAGTTGTGGTATACTCGAACAAAAGAATTGTGTGTTTCTTACGAAGAAAAACAGCTACTGTCAAATATGCGGAATTTGTTAAAACTTTATGGAAGAAACAGCTAAAAATTTTTATACTAAAATTCTTGACCTGTGATCCTTACAGATTTAAGGTAATTGCAGTTATTGGGTTTTGTAGATATTTTACTTTAAGTTTAAGAGGTTTTTGACTTAAATAAGAACAAAAGAAACACAATATTCCCATTGACGGCGGTATAGTAACATAAAATGCAATCAAACTATTGGCTACAAGCACTAGATTGAATTGGGTTGTACAGTCGTGTTCATTAAAGTGCTGTACAGCATTTATGCTTTATGATTATGAATTAATCACACAAAATTTAAAAAAGTGTTGTATATACAAATATTTTGAAGGTATACATCTAGGTCTACCTAGTTAATGATACAGTGTGAGCCTTTGTTGAGTAAAAACACAACCACCAATAAATTTATAACTGTCTCTGTACAACACATTTTCGAACACGACTGTACCATATATGTATTATATATAATATTGCTAGTAGAGCCTCGAAACGCCCGAAAACATTACGGCGCCGACATAGTTTCACTTAGAGTATAACGCGACTCGTGCGCCTTTAGAAGCGAATATTAAACTTGGTTGGTTCACTTCCCCACCGTGCGGACGACGCGCTTGCGCACAAGTCGCCGTATACATTTAAGAGTTGGTTGTTTGTCTCACTTCCTTCGTGAGTTTCCCACTCATAGCCGCTAGCAATATAGTAAGTATTACATATATGGGTTGTACATAAGCTTCTGGTTATTATTTTTGCAGTGAGGTTAGGTTTTATGTTGACTGATTAACATCTAATTATTTTAATTTGTGATTCTAGCTATTATAAACTAACATTATACTCGAGGCAATACGTAACTAGCATATCGAGGCGAAATGTAGGTAAAATTAAATGTAATAGCTGCAAAAGTATGTTACAATGGCTGTGCCAATTTAATAGGAGGAACTACTCAAAGTATACATGAAAATTTACTAATCGTTTTTGATGGTCAATATCTTATCTTAGCAAAGATTTTAAAGAAAGCTAGTTCTACGGGATGAGCCATAAATTTCGTTACCATTAAAAAACCGAATAACTTTCTTTGTAAGAACAAATAAATCAAAGATATAAATAAAAACACAAAATTAGATAATATTTTAAAAACTACTAGGCTTGTACCGTAAGTGAGCCTGGAAAATCCAAACAAAATAATCCAGGAAGGCTTTGGTCACTTATTGTTTTGTTATGACAGTTGTTTATTAAACTGACAGGTTCGTTCGTGTTGAAAACTATTTTCAGTATGGATAGTAAATTAAAACGAAGAGATGTTATAGAGTTTATAGAAAAAAAAGGTTGTTCTGCCTCTGAAATTCATGGACGGCCTTTAAAAGTGTTTGGTGAGTCCACAATTGACGTTAGTAATGTGCGTAGATGGGTTAGTAAATTTAAGGCTGGTGAAACCGATATTTTTGATAAGCCACGCTCAGGAAAACCAGTTACTGTTGGAACTGATGAAACAAAATTGCGCATTGATGGAATGATTCCTGAAAATTGACGTGTGACTGTAACGAGAAATTGCCAATGCGTTGAGACCGGGACACAATGTTGTGGAGAAGATTATACATGATCTTGGTTATTCTAAAGTGTGTGCTAGGTGGGTTACCTCGCCAGTTAACCGAAGCACCAAAGGAAAAAAAATGGAGATTTGTGCTGACCTCGTAAACACCTTCGAAAAACGAGGACCATCTTTTTTTGATAATGTTGTGACTGGGGATGAAACATGGGCGTCTACATATGATCCAGAAACCAAAAATCAGTCAAAAGAATGGCGTCACACGTCAACTCCACGCCCAAAATGATTTAGAGCGCAAACACGAATGCATTTTTTTTCAAAGTGGATTTAAGCGGTGGGTTTCAAGGTGGCGCACAGGTTTAGAAAGATTATACGTATTGAAAAATAATGTTTTGTAGATCAAAGTTTGAATAAATAATATACGAGATTTCTTTTAGATACTTCTTAATTTAACAGTATTACAGGCTAATAGGCATTACTTACGGTACAAGCCTCGTATTTATGGAATATTATGTCTATTTTCGGTCTTCCAGAGAAGAGCCCTTTTTAGAACATTTTCCATTGCAGATCTCAATATTTCTGGCTATAGTGCTCATTTTTTTTCACGGATTCGGTTCCCAAAAGAAGAATTTGGAGCTGTACCAAAGGTTAAATGATTTGTTTTTTTTTGAATACTGCTCATTCCCAGAAAAACAGTGTCGATATCCAGGGTGTTACAGAAGCTAAAGATGAGAACACGTTGATGATGGTCCAGGCAGTAGACGCAACTACTGAATTCGGCAGGTATCCCCATATGGTTGACGCCTGTCATCGATGAAGACGAATCCAGCACGACCTAAACAGCCTAGAGAAATAATACCGAGTGTCTTAAAAAGAATTACATCTACTATGCTTTGAATTTCCCATAATGTTGACTTGACTCGTCCTCGGCTTTTGGTGTGCAAGGACGTGACTATTATCAAGACTGGCGTTTTGAAGACTATTCACCCAATAGCTCAGCAGTAAAGAGTGTTAACGAAAAGTGGCAGAGCAGCGAGTAATAAGTTGGTGTGTTTTTTGTTTCTATTTAACTTAAAAGTATATACAGAAGGGCAGAGGTATGTAAATTTAACAAGGTAAACGCCAAGAAAATATGTACAAGCACTGCGTCGGATGGGGCTGATCCTCTCCAGGGGTAGCGGCGTGAAGCCCCGGGCGAAGACCGTGGCGCGCGAAGACGGCGCTGACTTCGGCTGCTAGAAGGGATGCAGCATGGCATCTGGCGGAGGAAAGCTCTGTGCCGGCCGTGGAGGTGGGCATTCAGCCATATTCCGGTGGGCGGACCTGGTGGCGGCTACAGCTGGGCTACAGCTCGACCTCCCTCAGGCGGAGGTGGGCGCTGGGCTCAGGAACTGGGTGGGCTGTCCCACAGCTGCCGGAGTTCTTTCTTTTCGGCGAGGTCCCGGTGTATCTCCAGCTCAAGGTCCAAATTTCAGGGGCAGCAGGTTATCCAGCTGCGGAGGCGGTGGACCTGAAGCTTGATTTCCAGGGTGCAGGCGTCCAGGGCGCGGTTGGCAGTCGGGGTGTTCTCCGGGTCCGGAGCGGGAGGGCAGCGATTCGGCGTAGCTTCTTCCGTGTGGCCGCCAAAGCTGACGACGGACGCCGGAGGCGGTAGCGGCTGGAGGCAACTGCAGCTTTCTGCGTAAGGGGCGACTCCTAGGTACTGGACGGCGAGAGACCAAATAAGCGCTGAAATAGTTCCAATACCGATCATATACAAAATTACATGCGAACCAAATTCAAAACCTACTAGATGTAATTCTTTTTAAGACCCGGTAGTAAAAATTACTGGACGTATGGTAAAGAATAATTTTATAAAGACTAACTGCCGGTCTTATAAAGGCCACTAATCTGACGTTAACTTTAATTCCCTGTTAAGATAAACAGAAGCGCATTAAAACGTAAGTGCTTATGACATTTTATTCATTAGTAAACACATTTTGATGCGCTTTTGTTTATTTTAACAGCGAATTAAAGTTAACGTCAGTTTAGTGGCCTTTATAAGACTGGCTGTAAGAGAGTTAAAATAGAGTCAGCGATATTTGGGACGACATTCGAAAATTCTCGCCGACCAACTATCCGATCGATATCAACAAGTTAGTTTCCCAAAAAAACAAGCAACTGATGGCTAAATCGCGAGAATGTAAAAAGAATACAACCATTGGAAAATCCCCCAAAGCACTCATAAAGGTTTTTCAGAGTACCTTGCCTACTTAGGCCATATACCTCTTTCAGAGATTTGACTTCCCCAGCCAACCTCTCCAATGTTTCCTACATTTGTTACTGCCACGTTTCTGCTGCTCCTATTTTTCTGAAATCGTAGATGTTGTTCCTCAGACGTCAGCGTAGTCATAATCATAGTTGTTTTTAGACAATTCGTTTTTATTCCTGTCTGCCTACTTTTACATCACATTTTCAAAACTTACTAACCTTCATCAAAAATTTACAACACCAATCTACGTGGGAAAGTACAACCTCGAATAATTGGAGAGTTGGTGCACTGGAACAATCTATGGAAATAGACTGGCCAGAACTTGATGAAACAAAACCTGAAAAACTACACAACAAAGGATGTGAAGAACAGGAAAATTAATGGAAATACAAAAAGTCAACTTGAATGCCCAAAATAATCAACAAAGTAACTAACAATTCAAATAGAAGTAAACCACACTGCAATAAGTGAGCAAAATACTAGTCCCAGGTTTTATAATTTAAAAAAATGAGACTTTCTTCTTTTAGCGTTTCTAATTAGAGACGCCAACTGGGCACATGTGTTTGAAATGAAAGATGTAAATTAAGCAAATTTTACGAGATACTATATCACATTTTTGACAACTGTGTACCGAAAATAAAAAGGAGAAATAAGTATCCTATATGGTTTGATGAGGAGATAATAAACTGCTTAAAATTAAAAACGAAACATTACAAACTGAGGAAACTACCTCCATCATATCAACAAGCATATAAAGAACACAGAGCTAGATTAAAGTCTCTTATTAACACTGCATACAAAAAATACTTAAACGATATTGAATCTTGTATTAAACAAGATACTAATCAGTTTTGGAACTATATAAAATATACTAAACAAAATGATACCTCAATAGATTCCTTTATTGTAGGAGATAAAATTATAAGTGGATCCCAAGTAGCAGATGAGTTTGCAAATTATTTTCAATCGGTTTATTCAAACATCGTGTCATCTTATGATATTGAACATTTAGCTGGAGATGTGGTCAGTAATGAACTGTTTTACTTTACCGAAATTAGAGATGCAGAGTATAACTTAGCTATAAAAAAACTAAATCCCAAAAGAGCTGCTGGACCAGACAACATTCCACCCTACGTCTTAAAAGGCTGTGGCGACTGGCTAAAAGATGTTCTGCTGTACATATTCAATCTCTCAATACAAGCTCAAGTTTTCCCAGAACTGTGGGGGGAATCTTTAGTAACACCTGTTTTCAAAGCGGGGGATAAAAAAGTCATAGAAAATTATAGACCAATAGCGATATTGTCTGCTCCAGCAAAATTGTTGAGCAACTGATTTATACTAAATTATCTTGTCACATCATGCCACACATATCTAATTGTCAACACGGATTTGTTCCCAAAAGATCTACTGTATCTAATTTGTTAACTTTTACAAACGACGTACTGAACGCATTTGAGTCTAAACTGCAAACTGATGCTATTTATACAGATTTCCGAAAGGCATTTGATAGTGTGGATCATGACGTATTGTTCAAAAAATTATTTACCTATGGTTTACATCGTGTATTAAAATTATTTGCGTCCTATCTGCAAATCCGGAGGTATGCTGTTAAATATGGTGGAAACACCTCAGGAAAATTCACGCCGAATTCTGGGGTACCGCAGGGTTCCAATTTGGGACCTTTATAATAATAATAATAATAATAATAATGTCTTTTATTGGCACAAAAAAAGAAAATCAAATTATCAAATAATGAAAAAAATACACACACAAAAATATTTAGATTTACACTGTCATAAATAAAATTATTAGTGTGACAATATTTTTCCGTATTAAAACATATAAACATTTAAATATAATCTAAAAAACTATTAACTATGCCAATAAGGCGAAGTTCAGAAGATTTACTTCCGAAGATGTAAATCTCTGCTCTTCCACTTAACCTCTTAAACCTAAGTCTATTACATATTATATCTAAGTTACCAGTGCAGACTGTACAAAAACTAAGCAGCTACAGCTAAAACCAATTATATTATTTGTGTAATTAGCCTTAATTGTTTTGAAGGTCTAACAATATCTGATGGAGATGTTTTTTAAATTCATTTATTATTAAAGATTTAAGAAAATGTGGTAGAGGAGTATATATATTACCTACATTATAAGAGAAACATCTTTCAAATAGAGCAGTTCGATGAATTGGAGTATTTATGAAATCTTTATAACGTATATTTAATTGTGTAGATGAGATCTGAAACTAATTTTATTAAATAAATAAGAAGGTGACTTGTTAATAATTATTTTATGGTATAAACATGCCGAATGAAGTTTTCTTCGATTAGCCATGTCCAACCACTTAATTTCTTGCAATTTGTGAGATATGTGTTCATATTTTCGTATACCAAATATTAACCTCAAACAAGAATTCTGCATAATCTGAATTCTCCTGATACTGTACTATCCAAGCAAGGCCCGTACACACAGTCACAATAATTAAACCGCGACAAAACCATAGATTCGCATAATATAGTTTTTACCATTGGGCTTAAGGAAAATCTGCTTTGAAAAATAATTTTTAAATTAAGATATGCTTTTTGAAGGATGTTAGAAATATGTTTTTTAAATCGCATGTTTTGGTCAAAGGTAAGTCCAAGGTTTTTTACATTATCTTTGATTGGTAGTATTGCTTCTTGAATTTGTATTATAATACTATCTCGAATAGCCTCCCTTGTTTTTACCGTCCGAATAGCATAACATAACATTTATTTGGATTAATCATATAAACCATGCTTCTCGGAGAAGTTAACTAGATTGTTTAGGTCTGAATTAATTTCTGTATTAGCTTTGTCAACATTTTCTGGTCTAAAATTATATTGCAATTGCGTGTCGTCAGCATACATATGAAATTCACAGTGGTCAAGAGAAGTATTTAAATTAAAAGTATATATTATATATAGAAGAGGACCAAGTATTGATCCCTGGGGGACTCCAAGTGTGACTGGTAATAAATTTGATTTGTAATTATTTAGTATAACAGCCTGAGTTCTATTTGTAAGATAACTCTCAATAAACTGTATTGCTGAAATACTAAACCCAATGTGATGCAATATTGAAATCAAAATATCATGCTTGATTGTATCGAATGCTTTGGGATAATCGAGCATTAAAATAATTGATAATTCATGAAATCTTTAAATAAGTTGTTATTGTAAAAGCGCAAAATATTACAATCATTATTAGAGGTTTTTGGTTTAGCAGTATTCAGAAATGTATTGTTTATTTCATTTACATCGCTGAGATCAGGAGGAATAGCAAAATTGTCCACTTTGAAATAAATATGTGCTGTTTTAAGTTCTTTCCACAACCACTGAGGGCCGTTTACATATATTTGATAATTTATGTACGCTTTTTTTTCTTGTTTGACAGCAAAATTGGTGTAATTGCGAAGAGATTTGTAATATTCCCAATGTGCAGGCTTTTTTGTTTTTTTGAATTTTTCTAGAGCTTTATTGCGAAGTGATATCATCAATTTAATGTTATCAGTCATCCACAGAGCTTTTGGTTTTGATATTTTTATTGTTTTAACAGTTGTGTGTTGATTAAATAAATTTACAATATTGCTATTTAAAAAATTAACTTTATCATTTACATTATGTAAATCGTATATTGTACTTAGTGGTAAAGATTGAAGTTCAGTGTTAAAAATTGCGTAATTAAATTGGCTAAGATCTCTATAGGTATACAAAATTGATTTTTTATAAAGTTTTTCATCTATGGGATTTTTAGCGTAAGTCAAACAATGATCTGATAAACCATGCACATTTATTACACCAAAATCGCTAACATTTGTTATTATTCCTAATATTTATAAACGATTTGCCAGAAGTACTGAGGTTTTCAAAATGTTTACTTTTTGATGACGATATAAAGTTTTTTAGAATTGTTAAGGATGATCAAGATACCGAGGGACTCCAAAAGGATTGTGATGCTGTATATGAATGGAGTATTCTAAACAAATTACATTTTAATATAAATAAATGTCAAATTATTACTTCCTTTTACTACTATAAAGGAAGTATTAGATTCACCCCAAAAATTCGAAATTGAGTTTTCAACAGATCTTCACGTTATAGAGTCCCCTGATCCCAAAAAACATATTTTTTTTCATTGGTCTGTCTGTGTGTCTGTCTGTCTGTGTGTCTGTCTGTCTGTGTGTCTGTCTGTGTGTGTGTCTGTCTGTGAACAGAATATCTCAAAAACGAAAAGAGGTATGGCATTGAAACTTCATATATAAGTTTTGTGTACTATGTAGATGAGACAGCAAACTTTTGAAGAAAATCGCATAACCGGAAGTAGGTGTTTACTCTTGTGATTTTTCAGTTTTTTTCGATTTTTTCAAAAACGGCTCTAACGATTTTTTTAAAACTTTACATTTTTCTTACATTTTTAATGTGTATTGATGTGAGATAGGTGATTTTCCAGTTGAATACTTCTAAAGTGGGTTTATTTTGTTTTTTTTCTATTTTTTTTATTAACTCTTATTTTAAATAAAACACCCGGTATATTATTACATTTTTGAATTCACCTTAAAATTCTAGAGAAAATTTGTCTCTTCAACTAACACTCGATTTTGTACCGTTTTTGTAGAATTTGTAATTTTTAAAAATTTTTAACAAATGGTTAAAAATTAAAAATGAAATTTTTGACTAATTATAAGATCACTGTAAAAGGAAGTTGTGTGAGTGTATCACACCAGATTTTTAGTTTTAATTCCAGGGGTGTTTCCATTATGTTTGACTATAGCATTGGTGGAGTTGTACTCAGACGCACCGATAGTGTGAAAGATTTAGGAGTAACTTACGATTGCACATTGAGTTACAACCAACACACATCAAACATCCAGTCGGGTGCTTTTCGTACTCTGGGATTTATTATGAGACAAACGTATAAATTTAACAATATTACTACAATAAGAAGATTATATGAAACACTAGTCAGACCACAACTAGAATATGGAATCCACTTTTTATATATCAAATGAAATAGAAAAAATCTGGTGTGATACACGCACACAACTTCCTTTTACAGTGATCTTATAATTGGGCAAAAATTTGATTTTAAATTTTTAAGCATTTGTCAACATTTTTAAAAAATTACAAATTCTACAAAAACGGTGCAAAATAGAGCGTTAGGTGAAGAGACAAATTTTCTTTATAATTCCAAGCTGAATTCAAAAATGTAATAATATACCGGGTGTTCTATTTAAAATAGGAGTTAATAAAAAAAATAGAAAAAAAAAACAAAAGAAACCCAGTTTAGAAGTATTCAACTGGAAAATCACCTATCTCACATCAATACACATTAAAAATTTAATAAAAATGAGAAGTTTTAAAAAAATCGTTAGAGCCGTTTTTGAAAAAATCGAAAAAAACTGAAAAATCACAAGAGTAAACACCTACTTCCGGTTATGCGATTTTTTTCAAAAGCTTGCTGTCGCATCTACATAGTACACAAAACTTATATATGAAGTTTCAACCCCATACCTCTTTTCGTTTTTGAGATATTCTGTTCACAGACAGACAGACAGACAGACAGACACACAGACCAATGAAAAAAAATATGTTTTTTGGGATCAGGGGACTCTGAAACGTGAAGATCTGTTGAAAACTCAATTTCGAATTTTTGGGGTGAATCCAATACTTCCTTTATTGTAAAAGGAAGTAAAAATTAAAAAGAAGTTTCTGAAATTTCTCTATTTTAAAAAGTATAAACGGTACCCTGACTACAATTATGTTCGAACTGCAGACTTAATGGGTGAATTTAAAGTCGTAAGTCTAAAAAGTCGACGTAAGTTAAATTTAGCTATGTGCTGCTACACAATTTGGAATAATTTGACTGATGACAGCAACATATTACCATATCTAAAATTAAAAGTTCCACCTCGGCGTATTCGAGCCTCCCTAATGTTTCACATATCACTAGTAAATCATACATCTAATGCTCCCTTAATTCTAATGCCGCGGCTTATGAACGAACTGATGAAACATATTTCTGATTTGGATCTATCACTTCCAATTAAACAATTTAAAAATCTATTACGTGACTGTTATAAAGATAAATAACGTTTGCTGTTTGATGTTGCCCCTCCATATCTGATTGGATGTGGCCAACACTACCTAGACACATTTATTTTTATTTTTATTATACCGGGTGACAATGAGACTAGGGCCAGACTTATATATTCTTTATTTATGAATGGATTTAGATAAAATTTTATACCAAGATACTATACATAATTTCTGATTGTCCGATAGATATAGTCAAAATGGCTGACTTCCGGTCTTACCGGAAATGATACTAACTTTGATTTTTTAAATGGAATACCCTGTATATTTTGTGTTACATACGACAGTGTTATCAAATTTGCTTAGGTATTATTAGTTATTACATAAAAATATTTTTAAAAATAATTGATTAATTAATTTTCAGTTTCAGATAAAGATAAAGTAGTGCATGATGCATATTGTTAGATTGCTAATTGCATTTTCTATCTAATGGCAAGATAGCCCTTAGTAGGTGCCATTTAAAAAAAGTGACTTTTTCTTAAAAAACGAGTTTAGCAAACTATATTCTTTTATTAAAGGTTTGCTATTATATTAACCTTATTGATAAAATAGATATTATTAAGAGTTTCTAGAGTCAATTAGAATAGATTTTTCCAAGTCAAGGCCTTCTATGGCAAAAATAGAAAATTAAAAAAATAATTTTTTTGTTTAAAAAAATTGAAATTTGACAAGATTATTATATGTAATTTAACTAGTAGATTCAGAAAAACTTAAAATATACAGGGAGTTCCATTTAAAAAATCAAAGTTATTATCATATCCGGTAAAACCGGAAGTCAGCCATTTTGATTATATCTATCGGCCAATCAGAAATTATGTCTACTATTTTGGTATAAAATTGTATCCAAATATATTCATAAATAAAGAAGATAGAAGCATGGCCCTAGTCTCATTGTCACCCGGTATATATATTTATAGTACATATGCATTGACATGTAAGAATTTAATGTACATTTTTGTGTTGTCTGTGTAAATAGGCTAACAGCCTGTTCAGACAACAATAAATAAATAAATTAATTAACTTAAAAAAATTAAAGGTCGAGGAATTAAAAATATAGAATTATCCATTAAGAGGTTTCATTTTAAATTAATAAAAACAGGTTGTTTTCAAAACGTATCAATGTCTATTTCAATGTGAAGTCCAAATCCTAAATGGTAGCTCCGGTTTCTGTTACAAACGCTCATCCTTTTGAAGAGATTCTGCTTTATGTTTTCGCATAATTGCGACTCTATTCTGCAAATAGTTCGAGCATTGTTTTTGAGTGCTTGAATTGTTTATGGATTTTTGACGTAGGTATTCACAGAGTTCCATTTTCTTAAATAACATGGTTTTTACTTCCTAGCTGTCAATAAACCACAGATTTATGTTTGACTGTTAAAATTATTATTGCAAAACTTAAGATGAAACCACTTATTGGAAAACTCGTTATAAGATTCACCTTCACACGAAAAAAAACCACCTATATGTAAAAAAAAACTCAGCAATGCAGAAACAAAAAATATAGAAAGATAACTAAAGTAGATTTATTAGAGCAAGGAATCACTACCTCTACAGAGCTCAAAAGATGTTGTGGAAGATGCTGAAAACCAACAATGAAGCAGTTCAGTCACTCTATAAATAGGCGCCTTACTTCAAAGATCTGTACAAAACATTTAAATAAATATAGAAGTATAAACACAGAGCATGCAAAATAACTGTTTGGAAAGAAATGGTAACACTGTGTTAGGATAATTTTTAATTTTTGCGCTTCGCAAATGTAACCTACTTACGAAATAACTAGCGACTGTTTTTTTATAATAACATTGGAGAAATCTGAAAAGGCAAGCCCTGCCTTATCGTTTCTATTCTGCACAAGTAGCACTTAGTTGTTTTGGCCGGTAAATAAATTTAGTTGAGTTCCTTCCGCATCACGTTTCGGAATTAATCACTTATCGTATGACGTCAATTTTCTCAGCACCAAGCCGTCACTCACTGGTCTTGAGGCTACGTGCGTTTTAAACGTCCGTCTGCTTGCGAAATATGGTAAAATCTTGTTGCATCAAATCTAGCGTAAGTGTGTAGGTAAGAGATGGCGAGCGACGCGACGTACGGTGTCCGTTATTTACTGAGCTATTAAAACCAGTCACCTTCGAGCATTCTTTGAGTACAATCGACGAGTCTAAAGTTGTTTTTATGTTAGCGTTTTATGTCGCCGGGAGCGCTATTTAAGAGCCCGTAGTGGATTTAATAAAAGAAGCTTCAATGTCCCAACGTTTTCGTTTTCGATTGCCGAGAAGTAAGCCTTCCATTTTACTTTCTGGGGAGACTAGTCGGCAAAAATTAGTTACAGGACAACGTAACTTAGTTAGGGCAAACGATATTCTCCCGATTTATCGTTTTACAACCATAGCAGTAAGGTACCAAACCCGTTTTATGTCGTAATTAAAATTTTGCTTATAACAACTGGGACTGATATTAGAAGAAAGTACATGGAACAGACAACATACCGAATTAACTGTTGAAGTACAGCGCGGAGAAGCTTGCAAGGAAGACTATACCCGACGATTGGCGCAGAAGTACAGCTATATCAAACTTTAAGAAATATCTGAGACTACGGCCAGTAAATTAGGGAGGTATAACTTTCCTCTGTGAACGCTGAAACTGTTTATCAACTTGATAACGAACTAGAGCGTACGTCTAGAATAAAGCAAACACCAAGGTAGTGAAATAAACTAACATACTGCTGCAACGATCATCATCAAACAAGTAAAAGAAAAAACTATTAATTCGAGAGACTGTTTTGCCCGCTTCGCCGATCTGACGAAGATGTTCGAGAAGTTTCGTGAATTGATCGTATTCCCGAGACTACTTAAGAACTTCGTTTTAAGGTCAGGTTCTCTAGGGTTATTTTGCTCCACTGTAATGGCGAACTCATTTTTTCTTCTTGTTTTTCAATAGAACCATTGTTCTTGGGGGCCCCGCTTTTCTCTTTTTATGAAGAATTTATAATTGAGTGGTTGCAGTACTTTCGTTATTTTTCTAATACTTTACCGTTGGTTAATTAAATGAAATGTGGGAGAAATGCCATTTGGTTGATTTGCTAGAGATAACTGTTCTTTGTGGTGCGTTTCATGGAGAAGCGCATGCTGGCAATTTCCTCTTATGTATTTTTCCAGTACCTCATTATTACACTACTTAGGATTTTAAATGAGCCGCTAAGCCGATTTACAGCTGAACTAGGTATTTTCGAATGCTCTCGTCTGCTGTATTTTATTGATCCAGGAATTTTTGCACGTACGGCTGTTATTCGTCTTTATGGATTTTCTGTGTAGTAATTGATTTTTATTTGGGTTTATGCAGTTTTTGGGATTTGAGCGTCTGGATTATGAGTATAAACTTCTAGTTCGGAGTGCAATCTTAACATTTAAACCGCAACCTTGCTATAATTCAAATAAATATTTTGCCGCAATTCAAAAAAAATTAGGGTGAATGTATTTGGTTTTGATCATTTTAGTGTTCTCGCCCCTCCTGCGGAGTAGCTCAGCTGGTCCGTTGACCACTATTGAGTACGTAGTATTTTGGCTATTCACAGGTTGACATTATGCTTACATTTAAGTGTTGTAAGATTATTATTAGTTTCCGCTTAATAGAGTATTCAGCCGTCGCAACACGAGTAGATATAAATAAAACAAGAATTATGGCATGTCGCAGAAATAAAAATAATAAGGTCCGCAGTAGTGAAATCACAAAGGGCAGGATAGGAACCGATGATATAAGATAAAGATATGGATTAGAGATAGTGGTCAGATGAAGACGACAGGAAAGAATATACTGGTATGAACACATTGAAAAAATGTATGATAGTATACTCCTACACACTGCAGTCGAATGCAAGCTGACTACCACTAGAGGAATCCCCTATTAGGTGAAAACAGTTAGTAGTTCACCTCTCAAGAAGACTGAAGAATGCATCAATAATAAAACAATTCCTCAGAACTAAAGAAAGCAGAAGAAGGAGAAGAAAACTAACCTTCTTTGATATGCTGCCCTTATACACCAAGCTTAACAAGCTTTGTTATTCTAGCAATAATTTTTGTGTTGTTTAAGTTTGTACCTGTTAATGTTGATTCACTGTATTTGAATTTTATTATTTTTCCATCTGCGTTTTTGTTGAATGTTGATTGCGTGTGTTCTCGCTTGTTAACGTCATGTTTTTTTTTTAAACGTATCGGTAGATCTACATTTTTTGTTGCTGTTTCTGTAGATTCGTACAAAACTAATATATTGTTATAGATCCACTTTGTGGCGCCTATTTAATGTTCTGGTTGACTATGTTATAATAATCTTTATATATTAAAATGGTTTTATGCTATAACAATCATTATTATACTTTAGCTATTACATCTGACTTTTTAGTATACTTTAGTTTATTTTCAATCAATTCTCTTTTAAAACTGAATTTTTAGTAATTTATTTGCCCTTTTATAATTATGGATTACCAATATTATTAAATTGCTATCTACGGTAGAAACATTTTTACTCTTAACTGAAACAGGGGTCGGATTCGCTCATAATCTAGACTGCTTCTATTCCTCTTACTTCATGACAACTTGTACGTCTGTCACGTGTCACTTCGAATTATGCAAGTGCAAAATCAATTACAAATACTTTCTCGTTACATTACTTGTCATTCAACAAATATCAAATAGCAAGTACTTTCCTCTTTAAAATTACACTTCACTCTTTCTATCTTTTTCTTTCAGTTTTTTATTTAAATACTTGTATTCTGTCACCTGTTCATGAATCTCGATACTCTCATTTACCAAGCCAAACGCATCCAATAATCTCACAAAGGTCTCCCAACGTTCAAACAAATCCTAGTACGACCTCTGCAAAAACACCTGGGTCCGCAAAGACTTTCTTCGCCAAAACACCACTTTCTCCAGTAGTACTGTCAGCAGCAAACGCCATCCACATCTTCCTACCAAAATCCTCAAGCCACCGACGACCTAGTATCTCGAACCTCAACTAGATGCAAGTTACAAGATGTAACTTCAATGACAAGCTTGTTGAATTAGAACTCTATTAGATTAAAACCTCCTATCCACCCCATAAAACACTCACTCTGCTAACAATCTCGATGTAAACCACTTCCAGTAAAACCATTCCCTGTTATCGAACTCATATGATGTAATGTAATTCCATTTTCTTCATCCATATCGTCTTCACATCTTTTAATCTTTTAACAACATTTACTTTTGTTATTATTACCACCCCAATTTTAGTTAATTTACAACCCTTTTATATACCAAACAGCTTTTAACTTTTATAAAGGGTTTATTTTCGTAATTTTAACCGCTTACAAATGTATTACATGTTTTTGTACCAAATTATTTTTACATACTCATAAATAAAAATGTCTCCTTAGTGACTCTTTAGCATATATTTTGTAGTCCAACACACTATAGAAACTTTATCATATTTATCTAACACGGGGTACGGACGTTTGGCTCCCGCCGTTTCGCCTCCGACCGTTTCGCCCCCGCCGTATCGCCCCCAGCCGCTTCGCCCCCGAACCGTTTTGCCCCCAAACCGTTTCGCCCCCGAACCCTTTCGCCCCCGAAGTTTTACCGTGGACGTCAAATTCCAAATTTTCCAACTCAGATTTGGAATGTTAACGACCAAGATCGCACAAATAATGACGTGGAAGGATGGCACCAAGCTTTTAAAGAAACATGTGGATCGCAATTTCCAAATATTTTTCGTTTTAATTAATGTTTGCAGAAGCAGCAAGGTATTCACCACTACGAAATAGTACAACTGCTTGCTGGAAATCAAGGAAATCCAAGAAATAAAAAGCATGTCGCAATATCAGCTCGTGTGAAAAGAATCGTTGAAGATTTTGAAAATCGTCAAGTTATTGATTACTTGCGTGGGATTGCATACAACTTTGAATTTTGAATTTATTCCGGTTGCACGTCGGAATATAGATGTTAAAAGATTTTTTTATATGTATCTACTAAAAAACTTTAAAATTAAAACACAAACACCAACAAACAAAAACAAATAGAAATTTTAAAAATTTAAAAAAAAACTAAAATTAAAACAAACACAAAAAAAAATTAAAAGAAAATAAAATAAAAAATAACGGTTGCAGAAAATCCTACTAGCTACCTCCTCGTGGTGAAACTGGAAACAGCTGAAGCTGGCTAAAGCTAGAGGTAAAACTTCGGAGGCGAAACGGTTCGGGGGCGAAACGGTTCGGGGGCGAAACGTCTGGGGGCGAAACGGCGGGGGCGAAACGGTCGGGGGCGAAACGGCGGGGGCGAAAGTCCGTAAACCATCTATCACACACTATGTTAGATGGTATTTCTCGAATATGTATTTGCCATTAATCCTCCACTTCATTGAAACTAATAATAATTAAATTATGTTAGAATCTTTCTGTTTCTTATATAGCATCATTCACTTGATTTTTAAATTCTATTTCGTTTCTTTAACAAATACATTTTAGTAAGTTTGATAGCCTTTTCATACTTAAATTCATCTTTGTAATTTTAATACTGTATTATTTTAAGCTTATTAATCTGATGTTAAAGCCTTATACTAAAGACCATTACAATATATTGGACACATTTTTGATGATTTTCGCTTTAGCTGTTCTTTAGTTTCTTCAGTGGGTTTTATTTTTGATTCATAAAGATTTTTATAGAAGTATTCTGTGGCGGAAATTATTTTATTCCTATCTCTGATCTCCACGCCATCTTTCTCCAATGCTATTATCTGCTGTCGGCCTCTTTGGTTTCTTAGACACTTCATTCCTTTGTAGTGTTCGATAAATTTAACAATTTTCTCTTCTGTTTTCTTGACTTTGTCTTCTTTTACCTTCTTTCTGATTAATTTGTTCATCTCTACAAATTCCACTGTGCCTCTCTTGTTTTCCTCAATTAGTTTGCGTCTTTTCTTGAAAAGTTCTTTGGTATTGTCGCTTAGCCAGCCATTCTTGGACTTTTTCTTTTCCGCCAACTCTTTTCCTACTTCCATTAAGGATGTGGTTATTATGTTGTTAAGTTCATCAATGGTATTTTCTTCTGATAGGTTTTTTGATTGCAACTTAGCTTGTACTTTATTTTGATACTCTTCTGTTTTTTCCTCCAATTGGGTGGTATCTAACTGGATCGACTTGTTTATGATCATCCGGTTCCTTTCAAGTTTGAAATTTATTCTAAAGTTACATCTAACTAGCCGGTGGTCACTTCCTGCATGGAATCTATTGAGTACTGTTACGTCTGTTATTATCCTTTTATGAGATGATGTGATGTAGTCGATCTCATTTTTATACAGTCCATTGAAGTCCAGTGAACTCCGAAGACCTACCTGACATAGAAGAAGATGAAATAGAAAACGCCATAAAGATGACAAAAAATAACAAAGCACCTGGACAAGATAATATCATCAACGAATTGCTAAAAAAAGGAGGTAAACCAGTTATACGGGCACTTAAATTGCTTTTTAACAAATGTTTGAACCAGACAAAAATACCAAAGAACTGGAATGTTGCAAAAATAATTCTGCTGTTTAAAAAGGGAGATAGAAAACTACTTGAAAACTACAGACCGATAACACTCCTATCTCAACTGTATAAACTACTAACGAAGATCATTACCGCTAGAATTTCTAAAAAGTTGGAATACTATCAACCCATTGAACAGGCAGGATTTAGAAAGGGATTTTCTACAAGCGACCACCTTTTGACAATAAGGACCCTCATAGAAAAAAGTAATGAATATAACTTGCCGCTTTATCTCATCTTCATAGATTATCAAAAGGCATTCGATTCCATAGAACATTGGGCGATTGAAAGGGGTCTACAAAACTGTCGAATCGATTCCAGGTACATACAACTCCTGCACAATATATACGATGAAGCAGCTGCTACAATAAAACTGCACATAGAAACAAAACCATTTCTTATAAAACGTGGAGTAAGGCAGGGTGATACTATAAGTCCGAAACTCTTTATAACAGCTTTGGAGGATGTATTCAAGAAAACAAATTGGGAACAAAAGGGTATTACAATAAATAGAGAAAAGCTTAACCACCTACGATTCGCAGACGACATCGTCCTAATCTCAGATAACTTAGAAGAGGTAACAGAAATGTACAACGATCTTAAAATCGAATCAGAAAAAATAGATCTCATCGTGAATACATCTAAGACAAAGCTTATGACCAATATGGATGAACCAGACATAATTTCAGTAGGAATAAGAACTTAGAAAGGGTCAACGAATATATATATCTGGGGCAAAAATTATTAATCAATAAAGAAAACCAAACAGCGGAGATATGTAGAAGAACACGTCTCGGATGGGCAGCTTTTGGAAGAACTTCAACGATCTTGAAAAACCAGAAAATACCACTCAACTTACGGAAAAGAGTATTTGATCAATGCGTACTCCTTGTCCTCACTTATGGCGCCCAGACATGGACGCTTACTAAGGCAAATATAGACAAAATTGCTAAGACGCAGAGAAGCATGGAACGTCAAATGCTGAATATAAAGCTGAGCGATCGACAAAGGAACGAATGGGTGCGTCAAAGAACTCAAGTCATAGATGCCATAGAGCATGTTGCCTCACTTAAATGGAGATTCTGTGGACACACGATGAGGCAAAGCGACAACCGCTGGAATAAAAAATCCAGACCTGGAGGCCATGGACAGCAAAGCGTTCGAGAGGAAGACCACAGCTTCGATGGGCCGATGACATAAAGAAAACGGCAGGGTTAAATTGGAGAAATAGAACGCAAGATAGAGACGTCTGGAAGAGATATGGGGAGACCTTTGTCCAACAATGGGCGAATGAGGGCTGAAAAAGAAAAAGAAAGAAGAAAAGGACACATTTTTATCAACAGCTACGACTGGCTGAACCAAACATGAGGCAACTTGTTATACAATTATTGTAAAGAGTGTCGTACGATTAAGCCGTGATGTGATGACTTTGTGCATTACCGAAGGATGTTTATTTATTTATTTATTTATATAGAAAGAAACAAACAGGCCACAATAGCTCAATTACATGTATCCACACTATCATAGCGCAAAAAAATCAACTACTCATGTAAAGCAATACCAAAGAATATAGATAGGGGAAGAAAGACAGCCTTATGGGCTAAAGAGTATATGCTGTGATTTGGGTTGCATAACTATTTACTTGGTTAAATATATCATATTTTGTTCGAAAATGCCGCTGGAAGCTCATAGCGTCAAAGCGATTACCTTATCAGTGACATTCCTCAGGTAAATGCGTCATTAGCATTCTTGAGCTATAACAGTGTTGCAAGAACTTTCTCTCTACAATTCCAATAGTTTTACAATGGCTGTACCTACCCGAAATAAACTTGTATTCTGCCAAAGAATATTTAAGTAGTTTGATTCTGCTTACATCTAAGTTAAGTTTGTTACAAAGAATATTAAATATAGGTGTATATTCTTTTGTTTGTTTTGTTATTATTTAAAACATTTATTGTCAATCGGATGAACTCGTACCAATAAAATAAAGGTTTTATAAGTTTCACATGCAACACTTTTAAACATTTAATAGGTAGCTAGGTACCTATAAAAATTACATAAGAGGTTTCTAATATAATTTCAACAAAAAGTTCACCGATGAGCATAAGATTATACGGAATACGGATTGTCCCCACTTTATTCTCACAAAATTCTATAATAAATATAGAATTAGCTATGTACAAATAATGGAAAAAAAACATTAATAAACAATATACGGATTTTATTTAAACATTTTAATACGAGAGGAAATTATTGTTCAAGTAATGTTGACGATTAATATAGTTTACAGTGATATATTTTAAAAAGCAAATAAAAACAAAAATAATATTGTATCTTGTGAAGTTGATACGTATAGAGTACGGCTACTAAAACAGTACGCCTTGAATATCTCATTTACTTGATGCATTAAAAAATGTCTATTTAGGCACATTTATGTTCTATGTATTTACGTATCTACATGATAATTTGTACGTTTACAAGTGGCAGAAATAAAGACAATATTATTATTATTATTAATATTATTTACACTATATGCTAATAATGTTTTCTTAAAACTTACACACGACTTACTATTTTTAAAATAATATTCAAAATGTTCAAGTAACATCGTAACTATTTTTATTAAAATACTTGAAGGTTTTTTTAGGTAAATAACACAGTCGCCCGCACCATAGTCTTTTTGCTGTAAAAACAGTTCATTATGATGCACTACAGAGTCACGGCTGCACATATTTTGACACTGATCACAATTAAAACGTAAAAGCGTTTTATGAATGACATAACCAGCTACATATACCGTCGCACAAGATTCTAATGTGGCTTCTTGATTTGGTTGTGTTGAAACTTCTATTACCTCACTGAGTAAACTGAGGTCACCATCTTCTGCTAATTCAGTTTGTTCAGCAACTGTATATGGTATGTCCTCAACATATCCCATGACCTCTTTTTCTGGCACTACAACATTCGCCATATTGACAACAGCATCTTCATCAACTTCGCAGTTGGAGCTCTCTGTAGGATGCTGCAATTTAACCAGCATGTTAAACTGTAGTGCTTGCCCTCCACGTAAAAATCCTTTGATAGGAGATTATTCCGTACGCTTTTTATCAAGTGCGGTACGTCATATATTGCAAAAACTTTTGCGTCGCAGACAAAAAAATACGGCTGTTCTGCAGTAACTCCTAGATTTAAAAATGCAGCTCTATTTGTAGCAGCTTGGTCACTAGTAACAGCACGCACTTTAAGTCCTATTCTTTGTAACTCTTCGATGTTTTTAATAATGAGGGAAGATAGCTCTCCATGTTTAATGGTACCTGAAGAAACATAAAAGCTGACAGGAATCTTCCATTTGTGAATAAGTCTTCTTGCCATAAACACTAGTGCATGACTACCGATTTTGCTTTTCCGTCCAAGATGTCCTAAATCTTCGAAACCTTCAATCATATCTTGGCGTGGATTATATTCTAGACCTTTCTTTAAATGCATTTCGTCAAGTAATACGACACACTGTTTTTCATCATCGGTCATGCTGTTAACCTTAACAGCCAGTTTTTTCATTAGTTCCGTACTGGTGCCTGTATTAAGTTGGTTTAACCTTAACCATGAAACTATTGTAGATTTGGAGGGCATAGTAAATTTTAATTTTTCTCTCATAAAAAAGTAGAGGGCTGGAGATTTGTGGTACATATTTAAGGTCAATTCTTTTTCAGCTTCTGTCCAAGGTTGTTTAGATTTGTGAGAAAGTTGCATATTTACAAAGACGCGAACGGTTTTGGTTTCAAGCCCAATACATCTAAATTAGCCCCCTTTCGTGCACATTGCTTCTTCATACGGTAAATTTGTAAATTTTTTGCCGCCACTTGTCTTCGCAGTTTTGCAATTTTTTGACGTAGCACAATAGAACTACGGCGCTTTCTTGTTTTGGTAGGTGTTGGCATTTCTAACATGGCCTGTTGAAATATGGTTTTCAAAAATAAAACATACTAATAACAGAAAAGATTTTCATGCTGTACGCTCCATTAAAATGCTTTACAAGCTCATTGTTTTGCCTACATATTTCTACACAATTTATCAGAGAATTCAAACCGTCAATAATTTTTCTGTATTTTATGAAACTGCCAACCTTTGTTCATTTTGTGTTATTGAATAAAAACGCCTAAAGAAGTGAAAATTGATCACCCTGTATACTTACTGCTTGGGATTTAGTTTTGATTTAATTAATAAAACTTTAAAAGAAATTTTAACTAATTACACCTTATTTAATTAGTACCTACACGAAGATCGAGCAACAAATTTGGGGAAACTATAAGATTTAAGCTCCTATAATCGGACATCGTGTTAACCTACTATCGATGGAAAATTTAAAAATTTTATTATACAGTGTTGTTTGGTATTTAGCTTTTAATCATGTTAGTTTAGTTTATTTCATTCGTAATTTTTAATACAAGTAAATAGCTGTACATAAATTTAGTGTAGTTTGTAATTCTACCTAGCAGTAAGTTTACCCACTATTGGTGGAACGTCGAGTTATGGGGCTTACTGTCCCCTCTCCTGCCACCCCTAAATGTTGGGTCAGTGGCCCACATTTGCAAAGAGATGAACCTAAGACGAGTTGGTGAACGGTCGGTCAACTGATCCCGTTTTTTGTTGTTTTGTGTAATCGCTCGTGTTTATCGTTTTGTGCTCCTGGAGTCACGGGTCAATCGACGTGCCACTTCCACATGTGAGCCTTCCTGTATATATCCATCAAGGTAAGTCCCTATAAAAACTTCTACTTTGCGTGGGTATTGTCGAGTCCTATGCTCTCCGTTTAGGTAGAATTAATTTAGATATTAATTGCCCTGGAGACAGATACATTTCTGGTCCTTCGAGCCGGATCTAATCAATTGAGATTATCCGTTTTTTGTGTAGTAGAAACGCGTGAAATTTGTCGAATTTTCCAAATTTTGATATCGTTTATTTTCCAAATTCAAAGCTCCAGCGCAGGTACAGCTATTTACGAGTTATTATTAATTTAACTTATTGATTCGTGTATATTGCGTATGTCGTTACGTTTCGCCGTCCCACATAGTAATTTTATATCTAATTTGGTCCACATCTTTGCATCCATTGTCGCTCGTTCTCGGAATTTCCTAGTTTGGTTGCGCCGGGCATATGGTCAACAAGTGACTATCGTAGAACGGTTGGGTTTTATTGCTTTTGCCTTTATTGCTGTGGTACTGCAGGCTGTTGCCGATCCTCAAAGTTTTGGATTTTGGATATAGCCTTCTGTCGCATACTTCCGTCGCCGCATACCAATAAATCATGGCCAATCAGCTTAAAATGAACTTGGCACTCCGCAGTACTTTAATTAATCAATTATTGGAAATCCGAGACCTAGCTTCTTCATCTCAGGAAGAAACCGCGTTACGTCCGTTATTCAAACGGCGACTTGACAGGGCAAAGTCGATTTATGATGAATTTCAACCCTTGCATCGCGCAATTATTCAAAATATATCCACTCAAGCTAATCCGGACCTAGCATCCGAAGAGGCCATTAGGAAACAATTTGATGATGCCTTTAATAGTATTGAAGCTATTTATTTTTCTTTGTTTCCTGATAATGAATCGTCCCCGAGTTTTAGCAATCCTAATGACAATTCTTCGAATCGTAGTTTCAATCATTCTAATAATATTCGTTTGCCGAAACTGGAACTCCCGATTTATTCCGGCGAGTATAGTCAATGGACCGGTTTTATCGAATTATTTCGAAGTGCAATACATACTAGATCTGATTTGTCTGACATTCAAAAACTGCAACACCTTTTGAGTTGTTTACAAAATGAGCCATTAAATCTTATTAAGTCGTTGCCTTTGTCAGGAGATAATTATAAAATCGCATACGACACACTCGTCGACCGCTACGATGATAAGCGTAGATTGGCTAATTACTATTGGGCATCAATTAATAATTTTCCAAAATTAAAAGCAGAATCCGCGAAAGACCTGCGAAAACTCTTTGACCACGTTAAAGAGAATCGTTTGGCCCTTAAGGCTCTAAACATTGCTAATTCGTTAGAGGACTTTATGTGGTTTAGCATCCTTTTAGATAAGCTTGATACAGATACGCGAAAATTATTTGAATCGGAGATTAGGTCTAAGGCATCGGACATTCCAACGCTAAAACAATTAGAAGATTTTATTGAAAGTCAATGTCGCGTCTTGGAAAGTGTTGATAACTCAGCCAACAAAGGGTTCAAACACCTGTTTGCAAAGCCGTCTACTAAATCGGCGTTCTTAGTAAATAAATCCTCGCAGAATAAATTAACTTCAGGTAGCGAAAACACTTCGAAATGTCTGATTTGTCAATTGGCACATACAGTTTATGCGTGCCCTGTGTTTGCGTCAAAAACGCCACACGAGCGATTTGAAATGGTCAAGTCGCATCGTCTTTGTTTGAATTGTTTGCGCTCTAATCACATTAGTAGTCATTGTTCGTCCAAGTCAGTATGTAGAAACTGTCGCAATAAACACCACACGATGCTCCATTTTCCGGCAAGATCCCAAAGTTCGGCAAATTCTGAGGTCGGTGTACCAGTTCAACATTCGGAGGTGGAAACGAGCCTAACCGCTTGTGCGAGCATATTGTCGTGCGAAACAGTCTTACTTTCTACGGCTATTGTCGAAATTCAAGACGCGTTCGGTAATTTTCAGAAGTTACGCTGTCTTATTGACAATTGTTCACAGGGTAGCTTTATCACGCAAAAGGGTTTAAGGCGCTTGGGATTAACACTTACACCATTTAAAACCGTTATTCAGGGTATTGGTTCAGAAACCTCTGAAAAGGCCTTGCTTTCTGCAGGCTTTGCAGCATGTTGTCTTCGTCCTTATTACAGCAATAAGCCGGTGCCTGTATTTAGCATAAAGGCCCATGTAATCCCTCAAATTGCCGGAAATATACCGGCGAGTTCCATCGACCCTTCTAAATGGAATCATATTTCTGGCTTAGTATTAGCTGATCCCGAATTTTATCGGGCCCGTCAAGTAGACTTATTGCTAGGTGCCGATATATATGCACACGTGATTAAACCTGGCGCAATTTTGAGTACGTCCCAAAATGAACCCGCAGCACTTAACACGGTCTTCGGTTGGGTTGTTAATGGATGCGTTGGTCCCGCGTCGAACGCAGTTGCTAAAGCTTATCTGACATCGGTCGAAATTCCAACCCTCGATGACACATTGAAAGCGTTTTGGCGAACAGAAGAACCCCCGCAGATATCTACGGTCGACGCCGCGGATGCCATTTGCGAGTCGTTATATTCATCTACGGTATCCCGTAATAGTACTGGTCGATATGTCGTTTCGTTGCCGTTCAAGGAGCAAAATCCAAAATTTCCCAATTCGCGCGATATCGCCTTAAGGCGGCTGCAATTGCTCGAAAATCGCCTTATGCACAATCCTTCTTTGAGAAGGGAATACGTCAACTTTATGGACGAATACATTAATACAGAGCATATGGTCCTCGCATCGGCGGATCCTCGTCCCGATAAATGTTATTATATTCCACACCATTGTGTGACGAATTCAAAATTTCGTGTAGTTTTTGATGCGAGTTCGAGAGCTTCAAATGGCTTATCGCTAAATGACACATTGTATTCTGGGCCAAAGTTGCAGCAAGACATAGTCTCTGTGTTATTAAACTTTCGCGCTCATAATGTAGTAATAACTAGCGACATTAAGCACATGTTGCGCCAAATAGTTGTCTCGACTACAGACTGTGATTTCCAACGTATTCTATGGCGCTCTTCCATAGATCAGCCTGTAAAAGAATATATCTTGAATAGGGTCGCATATGGAGTTACTTCATCGCCGTTTCTCGCAATTAGAACACTTATTCAATTAGCCGATGACGAGCAACACCGGTTTCCTCAAGCATCTTCGGTCGTTCGAAGAGATATCTATGTCGACGATATCGCCACTGGATGTTCCTCCGTGGCTGAGGCCTTAATCCTACAGGATCAACTGATAAAATTGTTGCGTTGTGGCGGATTTGAATTAAGGAAATGGGCTAGTAATTCTCCAGCGTTAACCAACCACCTAGACCCCACGCATCTGGTAGAGAATATGGTATCTTTCGATTCCGGTGAACCTTGCTCTCCTTTGAAGATCCTTGGCTTACAATGGTCGCCATCAAGTGACAGTTTTAGATTCAAGGTTGAACCTATTGATCGTCCCTGTTCCAAAAGGCACATCCTATCGGAAGTCGCAAGGGTCTTCGATCCCATCGGTTTCTTAGCGCCGTTAACGTTCTTTTCGAAGCGGCTTATACAACACTTATGGTGTCTAGGATTAGGATGGGATGAATTGCCTCCCTCGGAAATAATTGATCGTTGGGAATTATATAAGTCGCAATTAGTGGACATAGCTCATATCAAAATTCATCGCCAATTAATTCCTGCGAATTATGTCAACTGTGAGTTGCACGGGTTTTCTGACAGTTCAGAGGCCGGTTTCTCCGCGATAGTGTACCTTCGATTTGTAATCGGTCCGAATGAATCAGTAGTGAGGTTTATGATGGCAAAAACCAAAGTTGCCCCCTTACAACGGCGACCAATTCCTCAACTGGAATTATGTGGGGCGCAATTGCTAGCCAAGCTAATTTCTTTTATTTGCTCGTCCTACTCGTCGTTTGTTAGCTTCGCCGCAATTTATGCGTGGACTGATTCTACGATAGTTTTATCATGGCTTCGTTCGTCTCCACATCGGTGGAAAACATTTGTTAGCAATCGCGTTAGCTATATTCAAGAACGCGTGCCAGCATCTTCTTGGCGCCACGTTCCTTCCGCTGATAATCCGCGGATTGCGCATCCAGGGGACTTCTTCCTCGGGAATTGCTGAACCACCCCTTATGGTGGAGCGGCCCTTCTTGGCTTTCAAAAAATTCTGACGAATGGCCTACCCTAAAAGATCAAACTCCTTGGACATGGAATCAGTTTTACGCGAAGAACGCAAACTTGTGTTGATGGCAACAACCGTGAACGATGAGCCATTTGATCCATTTAATTGCGATCAATTATTGTCTCGATTTTCATCGTTACGGAAAATAAAAAGGATCATTTCCTATTGCATGCGGTTCGTGCACAACTGCCGCAACGCTACTACACGGCGATTCGGGTCCATCACTGTAGGTGAACAACAAAGGGCCCTCAATCTATTAATTAAACATGTTCAGCACATATCGTTTCGTGATGATATTCGAAGATTGACTTTAAATCAACAATGCTCCAAGCCAATTAGAACACTCGCTCCATTTCTTGATTGCGAAGGAATTGTCAGGGTGGGCGGTCGTTTAGCTCATGCTAATATTTCCTATGGCAGTAAACACCCTTTTCTATTGCCCAAAAATCATAAGCTGACCGAGCTGATTATAAGTCAATTCCACGAAGATTATTTCCATCCCGGACCTCAGACGTTACTTTATTTATTGAGGCAACAGGTTTGGATCATAGCTGCTAAAAGCGCAATTCGTCGTTGTGTTTCGAAATGCAGTCGCTGTTTTCGCGTTAACCCCCAATCGGTCACACCTCCAATGGGGAATCTTCCCGCTACCCGGATTACCCAAATTAAACCATTCGCAGTCGTAGGAGTTGATATGGGTGGCCCATATCACATCAGGTTAGGTAGACGTCGGGGTCTTGCGCCACAAAAGGCTTACATATGTTTGTTTGTATGTTTTGCTACTAAATGCCTGCATCTAGAATTAGTTTCGGAATTATCAACCGATGCATGTCTGGCAGCGTTGCGCAGGTTCGTCGCTCGGCGGGGCCGTTGTTCCTCCAATTTTAGTGATTGCTGAACTAATTTTATCGGTGCCAATAGAAAACTTATTAAATTCATTAAGGACGCGGTCGAGTATGAAAACATTTCCTGGTCATTTAACCCCCCTTCGGCCCCTCACATGGGAGGGGTCTGGGAAGCAGGAATCAAGTCAGTGAAGTCCCATCTGGTTAGAGTGATAGGCAATCAAATTCTGACCTACGAGGAATTGCTCACGGTACTCGTACAGATCGAGGCTATCTTAAATTCTCGACCCCTATGCTCGCTTAGTACGGACCCCAACGATCTTGCAGTGTTAACACCCGGGCATTTCTTAACTCTCGAACCACTTTCCGCTCTCCCAGACGAAGATCTGACCAATCTAAAAATCAATCGTCTGGATCGATGGCAATTGCTCCAACGCCTGCACCAGGATTTTTGGCGGCGATGGCATTCGGAGTATTTACAAACACTCCAACAGCGTTCGAAGTGGTTAAATCCCACCAAAAACCTGGAACCGGGGCTAGTAGTTCTGATTAAAGACAATTCCGCTCCGGCTCTGCAGTGGCGTATCGGCAGGGTGGAAAAGGTGCATCCTGGTATGGATGGAGTGGTGCGAGTAGCCACGGTTAAAACGACCAGTGGTAGCTTTCAGCGCCCGGTGGTTAAATTATGCCCTTTGCCCTCCCAGTAACCATCACCGATCTCGGATAGAAAAATGCATGGCCTTTTTGGTGGGCGGAATGTTTGGTATTTAGCTTTTAATCATGTTAGTTTAGTTTATTTCATTCGTAATTTTTAATACAAGTAAATAGCTGTACATAAATTTAGTGTAGTTTGTAATTCTACCTAGCGGTAAGTTTACCCACTATTGGTGGAACGTCGAGTTATGGGGCTTACTGTCCCCTCTCCTACCACCCCTAAATGTTGGGTCAGTGGCCCACATTTGCAAAGAGATGAACCTAAGACGAGTTGGTGAACGGTCGGTCAACTGATCCCGTTTTTTGTTGTTTTGTGTAATCGCTCGTGTTTATCGTTTTGTGCTCCTGGAGTCACGGGTCAATCGACGTGCCACTTCCACATGTGAGCCTTCCTGTATATATCCATCAAGGTAAGTCCCTATAAAAACTTCTACTTTGCGTGGGTATTGTCGAGTCCTATGCTCTCCGTTTAGGTAGAATTTATTTAGATATTAATTGCCCTGGAGACAGATACAAGTGTGGTGATAAAGTTCCACCAAAATTAATAATTTTGTTATTTAATGTTTTTTGGGAAAACCCTGACACGTCAATTTTATTCTTTAAAAAGTGGACATGGCACCGTCCCTAGACTTTCCCATACTGGAAATTGTTCATATTTTCTTTTGCATTTAACAGTATGGTTATTTTCCTAAAACGGCTGCTTGAGCGCTATCGTAAAATCCCGCCTCCTAACATGGTTAGGTAAAAAGTCCCTGAAAATCGTATTTTGTATGGCATAAAAATTCGATTTTTTTATTTTCTGATTCTTTGAAGCAAAATAGTAACGACAATTAGAATAAACAATTAATTTTTCAAAAATAGAAGAGGAGGGAGGCTTTTGTTTCTGCGCTATGACGTCATTATTAATTTTTTCAAATGAAAATCCCATTTTCCCCCCTTATGTTGATAGATCTCGCCAGTTAAATGGTCGTATAAAAAATTAGTACCCCACATAACAATTTTTTGAGAAAAATACACATGAAGATCAAAAAATTCAGAATTTTTTTAAATTAAAATAACGCACCACATCTGTTTCCTTAGAAACGTTAAATTGTTGATTTTGACACATTTGTGAAACAGTGGTAAATGTTTTAAAATCAAAATTAGGTAGTTTTTGTCATAGCTCTTATTTTCATTAAAAATAAATTCTGAATTGTTTGAACTTCATGTGTATTTTTCTCAAAACAATTGTTACCTACGAGGGGCACTAATTTTTTTACATCATCATTTCACTGGTGAGGAGATCTATCAAAATAAGGGGGAAAATTGAGTCTTTTTAAAAAATAAAATGACGTGTTTCGGGGTTTTCCAAAAAAACATTAAATAAGAAAATAATGAATATTGTGCGGGACGTTATCACCACACTGTATACAGAACGGGCATTTTTAAAGGAACTAACCTGTATCATAGACGAATCCGGTATGGTATCTGCATCTAATTGCTTAGGCGAAGCAATATGATCTTCATCCAAATGAAAAGAGCCCGAATAAGACGTCGCTTTACCATAGACCCTTGGCATGATCTCTTTTTTCAATGCGAGTTCTTTGGGCGACACTGGCGATGTTGCGGGGTCAGGCTGCATGACAGTTTTGTAATTTAAGGGAACAGCATTATGACTCAGCCTATTTTTTCTTGAATTCATAAACTGCTTTTCGGAAAAATGCATGGTTGAAAAAATCGACCAGTTTCAGTTTTTCGATTATAACAAGTAGGCTATGCGTTTTTTTCGGAAAAACAGAAGCGTCAATAAATTGGCCTCATAAATGTGCACCTTTTTCCCCATTCGACCGAAGTTGTATCTCTTACCGTTTCCGAGATGCCAATGGTGGCACCTCGAAAATGACCCCACTCTGTATAAAATCTTGTGTATATTTTGAGCGCAAAATCAAATTGCCAATTTCGCTCTTATACAAATAGCTGTTAAAATCATAACTCTGTAACTTCCTTGCAATTTGGCAACGCTGAGACGCGTTCTTGGGAAAAATGCGACAGGAATCTGTAAATGCGTGTCCGACCGCAGCCGTGAACAAGTTCATTAGTACTGGCGGCGGCTGCTTGAGGGCCAGGCAAGAACTGAGGAGCTTTTAAATAATACGCTAATAACCCATAGGCTGTCCTTCTTCCCCTATCTATATTCTTTGGCAATACTAAAAATAAAAATATGAGATACTAATAACTAAAAGTAAACACTATAGAAAACCCAATACAACAATACAATGAGAAACCGACACACAACTAAAAAAAATTAATAATAAGGGTCAATAAAGATAATTTAGGTAAATAAAAGATAAGTTAAGGTATATTAAGTTAAACTAACTGACTGGAAACCTATGTTACAAAATAACAAAACTAATAGTAAAAATAGTAAAAAAAAATTAAAAATATATTAAACAAATAACAATGTATAAGAGGCAATTATCTACCAGGAAAACTTTGCACCACCAGCGACCTAAATCTAGGCAGAGTATTGCTAAAAATATCAATGTCTCCGCAATCCTGTCCACAGGCATTATAGTTGCGCATAATGCGGTAAAAATTGAAAAATAACCCATGTTGCTAGAACTCGTTTTCATAGTAAATAGGTTATAAACTCTAGTAGCTTAAGCAGGGACATAGAAAATTACAGCAGATACCAGAAGCACAGAGCATATCAAACCATTTAGCAGTTTATACAAAAACAATTGTTCTGCCATGAAACAATGCAGCTCCAGCGAGTCAAGGCATAAAAATGATCTAGACATGCAGTGTAAGGGCAGTATTGAACATTGAATCTGAAGAACAGCAGTCTCGTGAAACGCCGTTGAACAGCCTCAACCTCCAACCTATATACATTATAGAACGGAGATCATATGATACTTGCATACTCCATCTTAGACCCCACAAGTGAATTAAATTTTTGTAGGATGCAATGGTAATAAAATGCTTACATAATTATACAGAAAATAAAACCTAACATCGATTACGCTCCTTTACATATTTGCTCAATGTGATTTTTAAAAGTTAAGGACGTATCAAGCAATATAATAATAATAATAATAATAATAATAATCACTTTATTACCATGTAAAAAAACAAAATCTAAATACAATAATTTAAAAAAAAACCGGTAATCGCAAGGCGAGATTCAGGTGGGTATAGGTAAATATCCTATACCCTCTGATCTTCCACCTAACCTTGAATTAAAAGATAATTAACACCAAAACATAATCTTTTGCCTAATTCTACTTGACGTAAATACTAAAAGAAAATAAAAATTAATATCCTGTGACGACGCAGTTGAAAATAGTAAAAAAATGTTAATATTTAAAAGAACACTAACTAAACACATTATATATAAGCAGCATTGCCACAATGTTTATAATAAAAAAGAGAAAAGTAAATATATACATATATATATATATACACACACATAATTGCCACTACAAATAATTTTCACACTGTCTGAAACAATTCACATCGTAACTTAAGTTTAAATTGCACTGGACTTTATATTTGACAGAGTTTTGGTAAGCTATTGTGCATATGATATATGTTTTTTGTATGATTAACTTAAATTTCCTGGTGTTGGCGAAGCTTCTTGACGCTCTCCGACGAAATGATGTTGGAGCAATTGCATCCACCAGCTACTGGAAACTTGTACACTCGCGTTTTTTAGCTTCTTCCACATCCGGCTCGAAGGACCAATGTTTTTTGTATGATTAACTTGAAAAGAGGCTTCCACGAATGGGGCCCCCAGTTAATCCGCTGCGAATTCCGGTTCAATGGGATTGCCGGGAACTGCCACTTAATAACCCTTGACTTGGGTTCAGTTATTTGTTGGAGTGAAACAAGACTTAACGAACACGAGTATATTGAGTAACAACGATTACAAACGTCACTGATGGACCGATGGTTTTTTACAATAGCTTCAACTGTTGCGACACGCTTGGATTGGCCACGCGAAAATAGCGAATTGCGCGTAACCGTCACACAAAACAACCTGGAAACGTCTTTACCAGGGAGCTAGACCGACCGCAAACCAGCACAAAGCATAGCTGAACTTGCTTACTCGAAATTGTGAATCTAACTCACTCTGAATTGACAATGAGCTGAACTCGCAAATTCAACAAGGAGGGGAAGGCCCAAACACTATTGGCTGAGGCGATCCTGCGTAGCCAATCGGAGCGTCGCACGTTGTTTAGGAATAAATGCTTATTTTAAGAAATCTTAATGCTAAGCTCTCTCAATGAGGCATTGTATTGAACGAAATCCATAAACACATGAGTCCCAAATACGCTAAGTCGGCTTAAGTCCTATTAGAAAGCGTATCCATCCGCTTAAAAGCCATTAAGGGAAGCTTACAAATTCCTTTCCAATATTAACAGAGGCAAACAAATACGGCAAGATGCAAATTTGACTTTACCACGACCTTTGAATGAGATAGAACAGTTATGACTTGAATTACATGAATAATTATAAGCAAAAGGGTTTTGATGCACGCATCTGTGTGAATCAAACAATATACTTGAAAAGAAAATGATCGCTCGAAACAAGCAGCAGAATGTAGCGGATGCGAAATTAAGCCTCTAAATCGAGTAGAAAGGTTATGTACATCTGTTCTAAAAGTGATCTTATTATATAAGTATGGTGGTTTTTATAAAGAATTATTTGATGAAAAAGACACAGACACTGTAATATTCTACGATTTTGCATTGTTAATCATCCAGCATTAGCCAATTTATGTGATATATGATCGTACTGTCTAATGCCATATATAAAACGTAAGCATGCATACCAAGGTCAGAAATGTAGTCAGTTCTACTAAGGATGCTATCATTAACACAGTAGCCAAAGAGCAAAGGTTTTTGCTTTCTATGAAAAGATATGACTTAGCATTTATTTACATTTAGATTCATTAAGTTATTCTTGCATCATTCAGCTACAGTATCAATGTCCTTTTGCAGAGATGCTGCATCATTGATATCGCAAACTGAACGATAAAGCTTGAGATCGTCGACGTACAAATATTTTTTGTTAGGTCATTAATAAAAACAATGAAAAATAAAGGCCCCAATATCGATCCTTGCGGAAATCCAGATCTACAGACGATACTATCTGATTGAAAGCCATCGATAACCACAAACTGCTATCTGTTCAGCACATAAGAGCAGCACCATCTATACAGATCTCCCTTAATTCCATATTCAGATAATTTCACGAGCAAAATTGCATGATTAACTCTATCACATGCTTTAGAGAGATCAGTATAGACGGCATCCACCTGATTATTACTGTCTATTTGTGTTTGTAAATCTTATATTATAAGAGCCGATGACGCCGGTCGCCGGCGGCCGTCCAGGCGTAAGCAGGCGCGCGCACACGCTGCATGAACGGCCTGCATGCTAGCAAGTGGCGCGCGCGCACGAATGGCTAGACCGCATTTGTATTGTTAACGCTGGCAGGGCCGGACGTAGGCTGGCCACGAGTTCTAGTATAAAACATATCCACAAAGATTGGTGACTGTAGATTTATTCTTTACAAAACCGTGCTGCTGAGAAGTAATGAATTTAGAAAAGTGAGAAAAAGACGGACCATGCACAATTTTTTCAAATATCTTGTCAAATGTGCAAATGATGGAAATTGGACGATAATTATTAACGAGTGACTTATCGCCAGACTTAAAAACTGGAACATGTGCCGTCTTGCATACGTCAGGAAAAACACCTTGCTCTAATGATTTGGAAAAAAGTAAGAACAACGAATTAAACCAGTCCATCAGCAACATATTTTGCAAAGAGGGTATGTTATCCGGACCTCCACCTTTATTTGGGTAAACACTCATGCACCTGTTGAATCGATATGGTAATGTTAGACAACACATCAGCTGGCGTGGAATCGGTAAATAATTCAGTAGACAACTTAGGCTTATTACTACTATATACCGTTTCAAAAGATTGTGCAAACATGTTGCATATATCTTTGCCAGAGCCGGCAGTGCTGTGGTTATAATGCATTTCATTCGGATATGCATTAATTTTTCGCTTACTTTTAGCGTAGGACCAGAAGGATTTGGAATCGTGTGTTAAATTGGATTCAATATTATTAACATACGTGCGCTAACACTCATTTTGAATTTGCTTTACACGCGACCTAAGTATGTAGTACGCTTCCAAATCATACGGTCGTTTGTATAATTTATATCTACGATCATATTTAAATTTTTCCCTGATGGCCTTAATTAATTTCGTTGAATACCAGACAGGATATTTACTATTTTTTAATCGTTTTCGAGGGACACACGTTTTAATAATATCCCAAAGAACAAAATAAAATGCATCAACAGCACTGTTACAATTAAGATTACAAAACAAAATCGACCAATCAAATGTAAGCAAAGTACTGTTGATTGCAGGGTAGTTACCTTCTTTGAACACAAATCTATAGCTATTACTACTAGGATTTAAAAAAGCCGGGCGAACAGCCATATCTAACACTATATGTAACGGGGGATGATAAGCATCAATGGGTCCAGCATTTTATTGTTTACCATATTGAGCACATAATTATGTTGCTGCAAGCCGGAAAGATTAATTTAAAGATTAAGGATGGAGATTTGTAGCCGCGTTCACCATAATTTTTAAATTTTTCTTCGTATAGTGTCCAAATTTGTATACTCGATAAATATTTTGTTTACAATATTAATGTTATCCGTTTGGCCTATAGAAAAATTAAAACTGTTTTACAGCAATATTTATATAAAATAGGTAGATATAATTAAGCATAAGTAGCAATATCGACCTAATTATTTTTTTAGCTTTCTCGATATTTAATTTAGTCTGTTTTTTAATGTTGGGAAACCCTTTATAACTATTTACACTCAAAATTAAATATTCGTTCCCTTTTCAACATCATAACTGTAAATTATCTGGTTTGCAATTTTGCATAGTTTAACATATTAAGAGGTCTCACTATAAAATGTGTGTTAAACTGTTTCAGTTAATATTTTAACAAAATTTTTCACGTAGCAAACACAGAATATGCCACCAGCACTTGTGACATAATATACGAGAGACAACGTAACGACCCCGTGCAGAAACGGGGGCGATCTCATTTTAATATCTAGCCTTTGTGATAGAATTTGGCGTTTCGAAGCTAATTCCAGCTTTGTGTAAAATTACATAGCTGCGTTAATTAAGCGCTTTCATCCTAATTAATACTAAAATTCGCATAATCACAATTACGCCTACAACTGATGATTCCAAACGCCATATTCCAAGTTTACTGAAGTATTTGCCCTTTATTAACATACATTAGTTGCTGGAATTTTCATTATGCACGGCTTGGCTTCTGAAGCTCGTCAGTAGAGGAAGTTTCAAACATCTACTAACTCGCCATTGAAAAATTGCTGCAGCCAAATTTATACTCGTGTACATGTTGAGAGGGCGGGGAGCCGTCTAATTACTTCCATTCAGCTCCCAAGCGCTCATTAGATAATGCATGATCTTGTAAATAGTGCAAATTTGCTGACGAAGCATTTAGAGCGAAAGATATGAGTTGAAGCAGCTAGCAGCTTTCCAGTAATGAATAGGAGATTTTAGAGCAAAAAATTAGTTTACAGAATCGGCAGTCTGGAAAATGAGGCATTTAATTGATTGCTATTTCACATTAATGACATAAGTATGTTCTCGTTTTTGGATTGTAAATATAAAGCCTATACAAAAATTTTGAACCTTTCTTATTAGCTTAATATGAATACTGTCTAGGCATCAATCGTATACGAATCCACAGTAGTTAAAATGAGATAACACCAATGGTCATACAGCAACTTTTTTAAGCTGAAATCCAAAATGGTCCTGTTATTGTACAGTATTTTTAAGTTTAGATATGTTTTCCAGACAATTTTTTAATCTAAAATGATAATCTATGAAAAGGCCTACATTTCTGACAATCTTTCAGGTGTATTTGAATATTATTAATTTTTAATTTAACATAATCATGCGCAAAACTGCCTTCAGATTTTGCAAAAGCATCACCACCGACCTTGAAAGATTTATATTATTGAATAACTGTGGGCTAGGTCGATTATCTTTGTCGATCATGATATATTGATTCATTGACATTTTGAGTACTATGGCGATCAAAATTATAGTAAAGCTGTACATCGTCGGCATAGAAGTGATACTTACAAAACGTTTTCGAATCTTTAAAATTTGCAGTATAGACAGAGTTCAAATCAGGATGCAAAACTGAAGGAAAGGTCTTTATATCAAATTTAAAATTAGATACTACAGCAACCTAAGTTATGTTTCTAATAAAGCCGAAGGCCAATTCCACTGCAGCAACACTAAATCCCATATAGTGTAGTATACCGAAGAAGACATCATTATATATTGTATCGAAGGCTTTGGAACAGTCTAATAAAGTCAGTAATGTCAATTTATTTTAATCAGTAGAAGTAATAATACAATCAGTAATATGCAGTACCCGATAAGATATTATAGTTATCAAGATGTACCCTTATATGATAATGAACACATTTGTCTAAAATTTTGGAACAAGCTGGTAATATGCTAATTGTGTGGCGAAGCTTCAGCAAACCTTTCAACACGTGCCCAAGTAAACCCGACGCGGTATCTAAGACGTCAAGAGTTGAGTTATGTGACCGCAAATGCACTTCGCTTCTACAATTTCGAAAAGGTTCGGCCATTCAAACTAAGCTATCTACAAAAAAGTGCAGGAAGATTAAGGTACGGAGTTTCCGCTAGCAAAGACATCATGCAATAACTCGATGTAAATTACGCCATCGGCAATACGCATTATCTGAGCCTGAAGCACGCAACCGCGGAAACCTCTGCGGAACAATAGAGCCAAAGTGTCACCCTCGTCGTGCATTTTAAAAAGACCATCTACCGTTAAAGATTCCCATAAAAGTTTGACGCAACCGGACAGAAAGCAATAAATCTAAATACTTTAGCCTCGCGCTTTCTACTTGGCGGACAACGCCTCTAAATAGTAAGAGGCATTCCTTCTGCTTCAGACATAACAAACCAATACCATCTACTTTAGTAAACAAAAGTATAAAACGAGACGAGACGGCGTCAGTAGGAATTGCTTCTTCAACGGTTTAGTTTGAACAAGCTGAAGGATTTTGCTCACATTCTAGGTCAAAAAATCTCCTTTACGAGAGACATTCCAGCGTTCGTTCAACTACAACAACAACTATTGAATAAGAGCTTCTTTTTTTCGTCTTATTGCACCAGTGGTGTAATTACGTAGACTTCTTATAATATTTCCAATAATCTGTATTTTTAGTACTTTTAAAATGGGCTAAAACATCTCAAAGTTTAATAATATCCGTAAGCTAAGGTGTTTTTCTCTTAGAAATTTGAACAGTTGTTAGTAGGTCATGTACATTAAATAATCTATCACATTATTATTCAAAAATGATATTTTATTAGCAATCTGATTGCAGCTGTAAATTGGTTCCCAAGACAATCTGTTAAGTTGGACGTTAAAAGTTACAGAATCAAAATTACTAAAATCTCTGAATGTAAATAACTTGGATGTTCTGTTACCACACAAACACGACTTTACGACATAATCGGGAAATACCTAGAATACGCGGCCCCAACTCCGTTATGTTGGGGTAACAACAGGGTTTGCCGGCTAAACTGCAGTTGAAGAAGGGTAGGTTCGTTACGACCTTTAAGTTAGGGCTGTACTCGGGTAACGAGGGGAAAAGATGTTCAATAAAGATGGTGAGAAACCACATCCCAACTAGATCGGGAAAACAAAAGTAACACGGTGAACGCACTCTGAATGTGAAAGTAAGTAGCTTCACCTTGCCACTTTTAGCTTGGCAGAGTTTGGTCGATAATCCACGTACAACACTGACTTACCTTACAAAAATAACTCATTGGTGCAGCTGCTAAATTCCTTTTACGACAGAAAAACAACAAATGATAATCATAAGTAGTTAACAATAACTCTATTAAGATAATAAAATAGGTAAATGACAATGAACAAGATTTATAATAAAGATAAATATATAAGTTAAACAGTAACAAAAAAATATGGCGGCAATTTATTAAATTTGGCGGGACGATACGTTCACTCTACGCTATGCACAATAAGTTTAATATAATAAAAATTGGTACCTCAAGGAGGTTAATTGACTGCATTTAAAGTGCGGCATCGTTATAAGTGGTCGTTTTCGCAATAAACTGTCCCAAAATGCCTGAAGAAAAGAACGATCGGGAGACCATAGGGTGTTGGCGGGATGCGAGAACAAGGCCTCGATTATGTTTATTACAGCCAGGGGTTGTCACTACGATGTCCCCAGAACGAGTAAAGACGTACGAAACTTCCTATACAAGAACACGGGACGAACCCACAATGTGCGAGATACAACATGACGTCTTTGTTAAGTTAGTGCTGGTATATTTAAGAGTCCGATAAATGATTCGCCGTAGCGATAATTAAGGATCTCGCAACCCCCACAGTAGTTCTCGACCACATTAACTTGTTTGCTTCACTTGAACCCCAACAGCTAATGTTCACATTACAACGAACCCCAAGGGTTGCCAGGAAAACGAAACAGTTCAATTCCTTCGGAAGGCACTCAAAAATTGACAAAAGCACACCGATAATTCAGAAAGCGGAAGCGGGAATATAATTTGTTCAACAAACAACCACCGGCAGCATAAAGCGGTACTCCGGGGGCGCAACTCGACACACGTGCTGTGTAATTCAGAGCAGAGCGGTAATTGAATGACTTAAGCCGCGATCCTAAAAAATCAACTGGGGCCACGCAAGCGCGGCTTAACTTCGTTCCTTGTCCCACTCATAAGCTAAGGATGTCACGGGACGAAATGACGAATTCGGGAAATTGTTTTATCAGTTCTATTTTTCCATGGTAATTGATTTGGCAGTAAGTTCAGTTCCGTCTTGTATATACTGTACTCTGAAACATAACATTTTAGACATGCATGACACTACAATTAAATCTATCAAAGTAGATTTAATAACAGTCACTCTGGTAGGTTTATTGATCACTTGATCTAAACTATAATTACCCAACATGTCCAAAAAACGGTTCGTGGCGACAATTTAAGCATTCAATATAGAAATAACCTAAACAAAATCATTCATGAATAGAGGGTATTACCACAGAAGCAGCAGTTTCAAGTTCATTTCAAAGGTTTAAAAAATTATAGCTCAGTGATCTGTAACTAACCTCTACCTATACGAAAGCTTTCCTCCGCGCTTTTCACCTTCAGCAACAACGTATTGTTCTAAGCAGTCTGTAACAGATATATATAACATTGAAAATGTTATCTTTTCTAACATAAAATACAACTTGCCTTCCCTACTCACAATTCTGTAGTACTCAATATAAATTACATCATCATTTATATTAGACTTCAGCCCAGATATCCAACTATATTCTATTGAATAATTACATCTTTAAATTGACTAAAACCAGCAAACAGGAAATATACATATAAACGTAGGAGTTTTAAACAATTCATCAATTTCTTAATTAAACTTAGCGACTAAAGTATTAGATTAATATCAGATATAGCACCAACAGAAACTTGGAATGAAATCGACATTTGCTTCCCGGCAACGTCGGTGACTGTGCTCCAGAATCAAACATTAATTAATATATTGTTCAGCAATCTTTGAAAAAAGAATCTGCTATAAGAAGAAATTCCAAATAGAAGGCAACAATGTTCACCATAATTTGTAGGTGTATAGCAAAATGAGAATTGCTAATTACAATCGATAAAAGTAAACCCATGATACATTGAAATTATATAAGAATTAAATTGCAATAATTCAAGTTACAACCAATAAAAAGATAAGATAGGAAAGCAAGGGTTTCAGGTAAAACACAATATTCTACAAATTGCTCTGTATTTCTAGAAATATTCTAAGGTATTGATAGTTCTATAGTGCTGTGCCACTTTTCCTTCAAAAACTGTGTTACATGTGCCTAATGTTACAAAAGAGCAGCTGCAGCCTCTCCAAGACAATCTCTACAAAATATATTTCCCTTAAAAAGTAAATTATGTATTTTGGAGTAGTGCCTACTGTTCTAATTAAAAATTTAATAAAACTAATAGCTAGAAACGCCGAACTTCTTTCATTCGTATAATATTGATAACGTGTATTTTTTTCTAAAACTAAGTACGGTAGCATCTTATTCTGTAATTTTCTTTCTTTAACTGCTTCGCTTTGTTTGGGTCAATCTAAAAAAAAATAGTGACAGGAAAATTGGTTTTAAATTTATCTTTTAAGGTCGTTTTACAAATTCTCAATTTTCATAGCAGATGCTGATTCAGACATAGGTATATCGAGCATGCTATACATATACATAATATTTGGTATTTTTGTTTTCCCAGCAACGTTAGCTGGCAATTTTGAGGTTTGTTGCATTCTGATGTTAGCGGGTCTTCACAAACAATAATGCAATTTATTTTACTGATATTATTTCATAATTTGTAATAGAATGTCTGTAATCAATAATACAATCATTACTGTGATTTAATATAAAATAAACATATGGTATTTTTTTACTAGTATCGTAGATGCTTTAATAAAAATGTATATCAAGATCTCTTATATAAGTGGCAGCGTTCGTTGATTCTTAGTGTTTTCTTAACATGGCAGTTTAACATGGTCTGTACTTTGTAGGACACCCAGTATAATGAACCAAGGCCAACAAAACATAGTCGAAATGAAGCGTTATAGTAAAAACACAAATCTAAGATTCAATTTCGTTTCCAAGCCACCGTCAAAACTTCAGCATTTCACATATCACAACATATTTTTTAAATAACAAAAAACGAAGAAATTTTTAATGCACTTTTTATATAGAATAATCTACTCAGAATTGACAAATTCTCTTATGTTTTGTTTTCTAATTGCAAGTTTAAATTGGCACTTTACCGATGGCTAATTTTATTAAAATAAAATTTATAACTCACCTACTTATTGAATGTATAGCATTATCTAATAGCTCACTCAATACAAAACTTAATTTTCAAAGTGCATTTGTTTTACGAACATGCTGAGGTTAGTTTCAATTCTATACTATCAATTAAACATATTTAGTTAATTAAGACCAATATGTGAATTACTTTAATGAAAAAGATAACAGTTTGGGCGCGGAAAAATGAAAGTTGGAACTTTCGCTCTTTGAAAATGACAAAGTGTAACGATTTAATTATTTATTTAGAAAAAAAAAAATTCTTTAAATTGAATTAAATTACAATACAACATAATATATTAATTTCTTCAGTGTTGTGCTAGCACCGGTTTACGGCGTATCTGTGCAGCCATCCTGCGGAACCAATTCCGAGCAAGCCCGCTGCGACGCCGGGAGACGTTTCGGCGCAACTCCGGTTCTGGATAAGTCGATTCGACGCGAGACCGTTTGGCGGCGAGTGTGCATATTTTTTGTCGGTATTTACTTTTGCAATTAAAACACATATTAATAAACTTTTATGTTTTATTTCCCTCGCTTAAAGCGAAGTGACTAAGTGTCTACCTGAATCGAACTGAAAATAATTTCGGTCAAATATGTACATAGTGAGCATTTAAAAAAAATAAAATAATGTATATCTTTGCTTTAACTCAAGAACTATTAAAATAATATTTTGCACATAAATCAGAGTTTTACACTTCACAAAAATGTGAATATGTGAATATCATAAAAGGAACAGAAATATGCTACCATTTATAATACAGCCATAAGAGAAGTCAATTACCGGACAAGCGTGGGTTAGCCATTAAATCGGCGAACTCGACTGAGAGCGCCAGTTCGAGTCGCAACGCCTTCAATGTTTCTTTATATATTTTTAAAATTTTCCGTAAGAGGCTCTTTCTAGTATATTCTAAAGGCTACCAGAGGACACTTTAATTACAACATAAGTTGAAATTACTAGAAAACGTTAGCGTGGGGGTCAAAATACAGCACTACGGTTTAGTATATTTTTGTGTTGTAAACAAGAGTATTCAAAGTATAATAATATTGAAAGGTTAATTACTATTTAGAAAAAAATTTGCTCCATATGTATTTATCCTGGTTGATATATGTATTTAAATAAAAGTAAGCACAAAGTAACTTGGACCTGCAAAAGTATCGATTGCTTCCCAAATGTGTATATAAACATTAGTTTGCAAGTTGTTACAGTATCAAATTGACTTATCCACACTCACGGCTGTATGAGTACCAAATAACTAGACAAGTCCGGAAAATGTGCACGCTGACCCTAAAAATCGTAAGAAACAGGCTCAAGGCCTCGGCTCAAAAACGAGACACCACAGGGCAAGCGTGTTGAAGTATATATATAAGGTGTTACCAAATAAATGGGCGCCGCAGAATCCAAATCAGGAGACCCACGTTCAACTGGACCTTGAGGGTCAAACGAGGCGAAAAATACTCAAATAACTATTTCTGGAAGCCACAGTGCAGCGACGAACACAACAACCTACCTGCAGCGCGCGTCCATCACGTCCGGGCCTCACCTTACATTGATCGTAACATAGTGACTCAGTCACCATGTAAACACACATACACAAGACACAAAGAAAAAAAATTAAGACGGTACAGTTAATACATCTATTGGGCCACTTCACATGACCAACCAACAGCTTACATGGTACTGACGTGGCCGGCACATATGACAATCTGTACTAACCTACTTATGGGATACGACCAGCTGGGAAGAGCTTTACCTAAAAATTACGACGCATGCTGAGGCGTACACAAAGACAAAATTAGTTCTAGCACAATTACGAAATAGATATTTATGTATTTAGTGTGTAAAGAGAGCCATTTTGGTATGAGGATGTGAGTTTCGTGCCGAGCGGTAGCGAGGCGCGAAAAAGCAACCGAATACCAAAATGGCTCTTTACACTCGAAATACATACAACATTTTTTTCTACGGTCCTAAATAAATAACAAAATTGTAAAATAATTGAAATTTCGATACACACCATTTGATGAAGTCGTTGTACCGCCGTTCATAAAGGCCGCGCGATTTGGCCGCCAACAACACTCGTTGGTTGCTGTCTGGGTGGCTTCAAATACTTCAGGCGGGGTGCAATTACCTTCAGATTCCATCTTCAACTTCACAAAAGCTCACAAATTCGATAAATCTGTTGCGTGATGATGGACGCACCGTGATGCAATTGTCAATAATTTTAGCCAGTTCCAGAAAAATGACGAATTAAATTAATAATCAGGTTAGCCATGGCGATGCGTAAAGTAAAATGAAGTGACGCGATTATTTCATTAAGACATTGTTTACGTGGTTGCGATGCTAAAATGGTTACTAGGGAAAAAATATGTGAATCGCTAACTTTTCGCATTGACAGTGAGCGCTTAATAGTCAGTTTTAAAGGTGACCGTAGAAAAAATATATTACAAGTATATTACGAGTATATTGTTTCTATACAAAATGAGTAGCAGATCAAAGACAGAACGTAAGCAAAATTTTTAAACTAAAATTAAGTCAATGAAACAAACAAACACTTCTGTCAAATATTTTAGCGGTTGTTAAGAGTATAAAGTGAGGTTTAAATATAATATTGTTTACTATTCACATAATTATTTTAATTATTTGAACCCCACTTTATGCTCTTAACAACAGCTAAAATATTTGACAGAAGTGTTTGTTTGTTTCATTGACTTAACTTAAGTTTAAAAATTTAGCTAGCCATGATTACGTTCTATTTGTGTCCTGCTACTCATTTTGTTTATGTCTTCCTTGTCGCCCTCATTAATTTCCTATGTTCAAAACGGATTTCGGACAATCTGTATATGAATTGAATGTAAAACAAACAAGACAGCTTGCAGCGAAGCCGTGTACGACACTGTATATGAATTGAATGCAACACAAGCAAGACAGCTCGCAGCGAAGACGTGTACGGCACTATATATAAATTGAATGTAAAACAAACAAGACAGCTTGCAGCGAAAGCGTGTACGACACTGTATATGAATTGAATGCAACACAAGCAAGATAGCTCTAGCGAAGCCGTGTACGACACTGTATATGAATTGAATGCAACACAAACAGGACAGCTTGCAGCGAAGCCGTGTACGACACTGTATATGAATTGAATGCAACACAAACAAGACAGCTTGCAGCGAAGCCGTGTACGACACTGTATATGAATTGAATGCAACACAAGCAAGACAGCTCTCAGCAAAGCCGTGTGCAACACTATATATGAATTGAATGTAAAACAAACAAGACAGCATGCAGCGAAGCCGTGTACGGCACTGTATATGAATTGAATGCAGCACAAGCAAGACAGCTCGCAGCAAAGCCGTGTACTGCACTGTATATGAATTGAATGCAACACAAGCAAGACAGCTTGCAGCGAAGCCGTGTACGGCACTATAAATTGAATGTAAAACAAACAAGACAGCTAGCAGCGAAGCCGTGTACGACACTGTATATGAATTGAATGCAACACAATCAAGACAGCTCGCAACAAAGCCGTGTACGGCACTATATATAAATTGAATGTAAAACAAACAAGACAGCTTGCAGCGAAGCCGTGTACTACGCTATATATGAATTAAATGCAACACAAGCAATACAGCTTGCAGCGAAGCCGTGTGCGACACTATATATGAATTGAATGTAAAACAAACAAGACAGCTTGCAGCGAAGCCGTGTACGGCACTGTATATAAATTGAATGTAAAACAAATAAGACAGCTTGCAGCGAAGCCGTGTGCGACACTATATATGAATTGAATGTAAAACAAACAGGACAGCTTGCAGCGAAGCCGTGTACGGCACTGTATATGAATTGAATGCAGCACAAGCAAGACAGCTCGCAGCAAAGCCGTGTACTGCACTGTATATGAATTGAATGCAACACAAGCAAGACAGCTTGCAGCGAAGCCGTGTACGGCACTATAAATTGAATGTAAAACAAACAAGACAGCTTGCAGCGAAGCCGTGTACGACACTGTATATGAATTGAATGCAACACAATCAAGACAGCTCGCAACGAAGCCGTGTACGGCACTATATATAAATTGAATGTAAAACAAACAAGACAGCTCGCAACAAAGCCGTGTACGGCACTATATATAAACTGAATGTAAAACAAACAAGACAGCTTGCAGCAAAGACGTGTATAATACTGTATATGAATTTAATGTAAAACAAACAAGACAGCTTCCAGCAAAGCCGTGTACGACACTGTATATGAATTGAATCCAACACAAGCAAGACAGCTTGCAGCGAAGCCGTGTGCGACACTATATATGAATTGAATGTAAAACAAACAAGGCAGCTTGCAGCAAAGACGTGTACGACGCTGTATATGAATTAAATGCAACACAAGCAATACAGCTTGCAGCAAAGCCGTGTGCGACACTATATATGAATTGAATGTAAAACAAACAAGGCAGCTTGCAGCAAAGACGTGTATAAGACTGTATATGAATTTAATGTAAAACAAACAAGACAGCTTCCAGCAAAGCCGTGTACGACACTGTATATGAATTGAATCCAACACAAGCAAGACAGCTTGCAGCGAAGCCGTGTGCGACACTATATATGAATTGAATGTAAAACAAACAAGACAGCTTGCACCGAAGCCGTGTACGACACTGTATATGAATTGAATGCAACACAAGCAAGACAGCTCGCAGCGAAGTCGTGTACGGCACTATATTTAATTGAATGTAAAACAAATAAGACAGCTTGCAGCGAAGCCGTGTACGGCGCTATAAATGAATTAGATGTAAAACAAGTAAGACAGCTTGCAGCGAAGCCGTGTGCGACACTATATATGAATTGAATGTAAAACAAACAAGACAGCTTGCAGCGAAACCGTGTACGGCACTGTATATGAATTGAATGCAGCACAAGCAAGACAGCTCGCAGCAAAGCCGTGTACTGCACTGTATATGAATTGAATGCAACACAAGCAAGACAGCTTGCAGCGAAGCCGTGTACGGCACTATAAATTGAATGTAAAACAAACAAGACAGCTTGCAGCAAAGCCGTGTACGACACTGTATATGAATTGAATGCAACACAATCAAGACAGCTCGCAACGAAGCCGTGTACGGCACTATATATAAATTGAATGTAAAACAAACAAGACAGCTTGCAGCGAAGCCGTGTACGACGCTGTATATGAATTAAATGCAACACAAGCAATACAGCTTGCAGCGAAGCCGTGTGCGACACTATATATGAATTGAATGTAAAACAAACAAGACAGCTTGCAGCGAAGCCGTGTACGGCACTGTATATGAATTGAATGCAGCACAAGCAAGACAGCTCGCAGCAAAGCCGTGTACTGCACTGTATATGAATTGAATGCAACACAAGCAAGACAGCTTGCAGCGAAGCCGTGTACGGCACTATAAATTGAATGTAAAACAAACAAGACAGCTTGCAGCGAAGCCGTGTACGACACTGTATATGAATTGAATGCAACACAATCAAGACAGCTCGCAACGAAGCCGTGTACGGCACTATATATAAATTGAATGTAAAACAAACAAGACAGCTCGCAACAAAGCCGTGTACGGCACTATATATAAATTGAATGTAAAACAAACAAGACAGCTTGCAGCGAAGCCGTGTACGACGCTGTATATGAATTAAATGCAACACAAGCAATACAGCTTGCAGCAAAGCCGTGTGCGACACTATATATGAATTGAATGTAAAACAAACAAGGCAGCTTGCAGCAAATCCGTGTATAAGACTGTATATGAATTTAATGTAAAACAAACAAGACAGCTTGCAGCAAAGCCGTGTACGACACTGTATATGAATTGAATCCAACACAAGCAAGACAGCTTGCAGCGAAGCCGTGTGCGACACTATATATGAATTGAATGTAAAACAAACAAGACAGCTTGCACCGAAGCCGTGTACGACACTGTATATGAATTGAATGCAACACAAGCAAGACAGCTCGCAGCGAAGTCGTGTACGGCACTATATATAAATTGAATGTAAAACAAATAAGACAGCTTGCAGCGAAGCCGTGTACGGCGCTATAAATGAATTAGATGTAAAACAAGTAAGACAGCTTGCAGCGAAGCCGTGTGCGACACTATATATGAATTGAATGTAAAACAAACGAGACAGCTTGCAGCGAAACCGTGTACGGCACTGTATATGAATTGAATGCAGCACAAGCAAGACAGCTCGCAGCAAAGCCGTGTACTGCACTGTATATGAATTGAATGCAACACAAGCAAGACAGCTTGTAGCGAAGCCGTGTGCGGCACTATAAAATGAATGTAAAACAAACAAGACAGCTTGCAGCGAAGCCGTGTACGACACTGTATATGAATTGAATGCAACACAATCAAGACAGCTTGCAACGAAGCCGTGTACGGCACTATATATAAATTGAATGTAAAACAAACAAGACAGCTTGCAGCGAAGCCGTGTACGACGCTGTATATGAATTAAATGCAACACAAGCAATACAGCTTGCAGCGAAGCCGTGTGCGACACTATATATGAATTGAATGTAAAACAAACAAGGCAGCTTGCAGCAAAGCCGTGTATAAGACTGTATATGAATTTAATGTAAAACAAACAAGACAGCTTGCAGCAAAGCCGTGTACGACACTGTATATGAATTGAATCCAACACAAGCAAGACAGCTTGCAGCGAAGCCGTGTACGACACTGTATATGAATTGAATGCAACACAAGCAAGACAGCTCGCAGCGAAGTCGTGTACGGCGCTATAAATGAATTAGATGTAAAACAAGTAAGACAGCTTGCAGCAAAGCCGTGTACGGCACTATATATGAATTAGATGTAAAACAAACAATACAGCTTGCAGCGAAGCCGTGTACGGCACTGTATATGAATTGAATGCAACACAAACAAGACAGCTCACAGCGAATCGGTATGTAACACTAACGTTAATTTAGACACATGCTAGCGAAACAGTTTATCGACACAATGTTGTTACCTGATTACTAGCTCGGCTTCTAAGACTGAAAGCCATACTGTATCATCGGTGTGACCGGGACAATAATAGTGGACCTTGTCTGGCTTCTTGGTGGAAGTAAACGGGTGTACTGTCATGTTTGGACGAAGGATGTTTGAGGTTGTTATTGGGTTGATGTGCAGAGGAAAACTTCAGTAAACAGATGAAATACATTTAGATCAATGAACAGGCAGATTGAAGTACTTGGAGTAGTGAAAACTGCAGGTATTTGTAGAAAGAGCTAAAAGTAGAAACATTAAAATAAAGTGGATAGAATAATTTAAAAAAACTACTTACATTTTTTCATGTTAATCAGATGATTGGAATTGTAACAAATAATTCTTTCACTGATTTTTCATTTTATAGTTAACAAGCTGTCAGCTAATTTTCAAAGTAAGCTATTATTGAACAAAACGATTTTTAAATTGCAATAATAATCTTTGCAATGCATGAACCGACCTGATTTAAAAGCAATTGTCTTTGCTGGAGCTAGAAATATTTAATAGAAACAATTATTAATCATTTATATAAAACGGCTTATAATTTGTTTAAATTTATCTAAAATAGGAATTTGCTATAAAATTAAAGATTAATATAATAGCATCATAAAAGGTGCACAAAGTGAAATCATTACATACATAAATGGCATTGCACCGCAGTCAAATTAGTACAATGCTTTGGTTCAACACTTCTCTCCACTCAGCTTTGCTATAGTATTCCTATGAAAAAAGCCCACACAAAATTTCTACACAAAAGAAACACCCATTATTGTAAATGCTGCCATTATAAACATTAGTATACAATTTTTTTTTCTATAGCACATGTTAAAGTGTGTTTTTATCAACTCAAAACAAAAGGTCAAGTTTTACTTTAACAGCAAGGGTAGATAAAGTAGCACTTTAACATCAAGGATAGATAAAGTAAATTAATTTTCTGACTTTGTTTAAATTAAATATGACAGCTTCGTATTATCGTAGCAACCCAATCTAGCTACTGACATTTTGAAATGTGATTGACTGTCATTATTTTCTTTTGAACTTGTTAAAGTTCTTGCTATAGAAAAAATATTGTATTATACACGACGATAAAGTTATTTCTATCCACTCTTGAATCATTAACGTCTCGACTTCGTCTCGACGTTAAACGATTCACTCGTGGATAAAATTTAACTTTATCGTCTTGTATAATAAATTACTAATTTTATTTACCTATACTCAGCCTCTTTCAAGGTAAAATGTAAAAATAAAAGTTGTAGTAAAATATACAAATACAGCATTTATCGCGATTTAAATATGAAGTACCATTTGTCAAACTAAAAATAATGTAAAAATATTTCTATGTAGCATATTTTTCTGGGTCAGCAACTATCCTGTTTAAGAATTTATCCCTGTGAGCACATTTCCACCAGAACAATTTTCCGTGTGGCAATTTTTCATGTGTGCATGGGATTTTTCTGTGCAGAATTTTCTGTGCGCTTTAATGTACTTGGATTTTTTATGCGAAATTTTCGTAGAGTTTTCTGAAGTTTTCTCTATGCCTTTTTACGTGTAGGTTTTTTTATGTATGCATTAATGACACTAGGGTTTTTCTGGTAGACAAAAATCTAGTTACGTAGTAAAAAAAATACGTTTTGTTAAATGAAACAATTTGAGTTTAATCAAACAGTTGAAAACTACAATAAAAGAGCAATTTCGTTTAAAATTAGTTTTGAAAAAGTCAAATATAATACATAAAACATAATTCAAAAATAATATGGTTTTATATAAAAAAAAACATGGCTTTGAATTGTTTTAGTACGTTTGGTGCGATAATTCGATCATGAGGAACTTTCAGAGCCAAGTGCATTTCTTATTCTATTGTTTGTGATTTTGCGTAAATAATTTTTTCATTTTCAAAAATAATAAGATCCAAAATTTTAGTTTCAGCGTGCTATCATAAAGCATTTTGACGATAATTTGAAATATGGAAAAATATACCGAGTGTTCTATTTTAAAAAACAAAATTGCGTATCACTACGTAAAAATAGAAAGTCATGGCTTAAATCAATTTACGACAGTTTGTTTTTATACCTCTATTATTAACGAAGCTTGGCTAGCGATTTACATTCTGTATAATTGTCCTGTTTTGGTTTATTTTAGAATTCTATATTATGCATCTTATAATTATGTAGTTACAAGGAGAAAATCACATAAACTGTTTTTATTTGATTTTGGAATCATAACTTTGTTTGACATTCAACTCCAACCAACAATATAGCAACATACAACAATCTATATAGAGGTATTTTTATATGTCTGTTTTGATCTGTTTCTGTCATATATTGGTAATCTTCAAGATCAATAAACTATTATTATAGTACACCAAAATTTACAGCTCCAACGAAATTATGAAATAATAGCCTATGCCAATAAATACATAATCCTTGAATTTTGTCCATTTTGAGAACCACAATAAAACGTTGTATGTATAACCCTGGAGAAGTGTAAAGCACCCCGCTTCGTGTCTTCTTTTAAGCATTCCCTTGTGCTATAATATATTGATTATGCCCCTACTACATAAATAATAACTAATAGTTTCCTTTTATTTTCATATATATAGAAAAATTGATGGTAAATACCAAAGGTTGTTATAACTGTTGTAATAAAATACTCAAAAAAATAGATCAAGATGTTATAGCAGCACAGTGACATTTATACAAATTATACTCGCGGGTTCATGTCGTAAAGTTTCTGTTTAGCTACTTGTTGAGTTCAAAGACGACAAGACAAATAGTGTTAATTATATATTCAACCTATTCTATGTAGTTCACTTATAAAAGACTGTTAAAATACCAGGTACCGTATAAATTTGCTTTATATATGAAGAAATTAATGTTTTAAACACATATATATATATATACAGTGTGTCCAAGATAAGGAGGGCCAGTATGGGGATCTCGGTAATGGTAAGAGATACAAATTTGGTTAAATGGGAAGAAAGTTGCGCTATTAAAGGACTAAAAAAATGACGTCTAGAAATCCTTGATATGATTTTTCGTTTTTGAATTATCTCAAAAAACCGAATTTTTGGATTTTCTTTTTTATTTTTTTCTGGCTTTAATATTAAAGTTAGAGCGAAACTGATTAAACTTTTTTATAGCAACGTTTAGTGGACTTAATGATAACGTTATCAATTTTTTATTCGACGTTTCGTCTTCGAGAAACCATCATCAACTTCATTTTTTTAAATACGGTCCTGGTTTTTTGATGCCAAATTTGCAAAGCCCTTGTTACTCTAATTTCAACAATGTACCTCATATTATGGTTTAATTACTTTTCGAGATAATTCAAAAACGAAAAAACATATCAAGGATTTCTAGACGTCATTTTTTTAGTCCTTTAATTGCGCAACTTTCTTACCATTTAACCAAATTTGTATCTCTTACCATTACCGAGATCCCCATACTGGCCCTCCTTATCTTGGACACACTGTATATTCTTAAGCAACATTAGTCTATGTATTTTTTTTCTTTCTCGGGGTACGTTTACAAAGTTCCAGAGACATTGCAGACTAAATAAGTGTTATGCCTGAATAGTTAAAAATTAATTTTGTATTGATTTAAATTATATAAAATTGCGATGTATTTTTCGAGTACTGAAAGCAGCTCTTATGAAAATTCTGTTAATTCTAATCCAAAACCCACTAGAAGATGTTGTTTAGATAGAATACAATAATGTAATTGAAATGAACCATTCAACAAATGTATCTTCCCCCTTTGGTTTTTCTGCTACACACAACCCCATAAGTTTGCCGCGAGTACACTTCAAAGATCAAGTTTCGTAGTTTATATTAGTATTTATGGCAAGAAGTTTGACGTGAAAGATGTAACGTACAATGTTCACCTCCAGGTCACGAACATTTATCACTTACGTATTTTTTCATCATTTACAATACTCAAGGCGGAGAAATGCTACACGCGCCCCTGACTATTTCCACTGTTCATTCTGCAAAAGTAAAAAGCCACGAAAATGATATTCCAACTGAATTATTGTGCCACTAAGTCCTTTTAACATAATAGTAATCGAAATGTTAAAATGTATTTCATATAAAATTATAACTCTTTTAAGATCTTAAATTTAATAAATAGTTGGGTAGATTTCTTAAAATCGATCAATCTAAACATTCCTCTTTTTGCACGAGTATTATAATAATTATTTGTGCAACTGCAAGTTCATGAAAACAGTATGACTTTGAAAACGTGTGGTACACGTAGTTTTTACTTCCTTTTACAATAAAGGAAGTATTGGATTCACCCCAAAAATTCGAAATTGAGTTTTCAACAGATATTCACGTTTTAGAGTCCCCTGAACCCAAAAAACATATTTTTTTCATTGGTCTGTCTGTCTGTCTGTGTGTCTGTGTGTCTGTGAACAGAATATCTCAAAAACGGAAAGAGGTGTGGCGTTGAAACTTCATATATAAGTTTTGTGTACTATGTAGATGCGACAGCAAGCTTTTGAAGAAAATCGCATAACCGGAAGAAGGTGTTTACTCTTGTGATTTTTCAGTTTTTTCCGATTTTTTCAAAAACGTCTCCAACGACTTTTTTTAAACTTTACATTTTTATTCCATTTTTAATGTGTATTAATGCGAAATAGGTGATTTTCCAGTTGAATACTTCTAAAATGGGTTTCTTTTGGTTTTTTTTTCTATTTTTTTATTAACTCCTATTTTAAATAGAACACCCGGTATATTATTACATTCTTGAATTCAGCTTAAAATTCTAGAGAAAATTTGTCTCTTGAACTAACAGTCTATTTTGTACCGTTTTTGTAAAATTTGTAATTTTTGAAAAATTTTGGCAAATGCTTAAAAATTTAAAATAAAATGTTTAGCTACTTATAAGATCACTGTAAAAGGAAGTTGTGTGCGTGTATCATACCAGATTTTTTTGCATAGTGATCCTTGCAAGCCGAAAGTGAAGAAGAATCCCGGTAATTGACATATCACGATTTTGCTCTCACTCAACAATCCGACAACCCGAAAAACAGTGTTGCGCTCGCGCGGAAAAAATGTAAATATTGTTAAGGTAAAAATAGTGAAAAAAGTGGTACTTTCAATAAGATATTTTGACAAATAATCGAGTAATTTGATCACTATACAAAAAGTAACTATTTTCGAGATTATGTGCTGCATGTAGAAAATCTAGCCTTTTACAATTAAAGAAATCTGTAAAGGAACGGCTCTGACAAATGGAAATTTTGAAACTAAAAATCTTCCTGACATGAAACCAAAACAATTTTGCTAAATATATACAAGGTGAGGACCTTAAAAATAGAATTCTTATTTTTGCTCTAACACAAGAACTATTACTTAAATGAAAGTAATACTTTGCACATACCTCACGTTTTTTACCTTTAAAGAAAAAGGACATATGTATGATCTAACATATACAGGATGAACACCTTAAAAATGAGTGTTTGTTTATTTTTGCTTTAACTAAGAAATAAATAAAAGTAATGATTTCTACGTAGTTCAGGATTTACACTAGACGATAATAGGACCCAACAGATACAGCGTAAATGTAAAAAGGGCCAAGAAGGGGCAGCAACACGTGCGTTCTGTTTAATACCGCCGTGCATGGCACAGGCGAGAGAGGTGAAATCGTATTCGCAGGCGCTGTAGTTCGATTGCCATCGCCCGTAACGATTTTTAATTTAAATTTTTAATAGAATATATTGACATAATTCACATTATCACGCGTTTCAATATTATAAGAAAAGTTAAATTATTTACACCCTTACTTTCATTTGATTTTTATTGTTTTTAATGTCACAACGTCCACTTGAGAAGAAAGTTCTGATAATAGCCTTTTATACAATTCTGTTAAGTGAGGCCTCTCTTCATTCAGTCCTCGTTTAAATACTATTACGTGGTTTCAGAAAGTTGTGGCGTTTACACGTTATTGACACGATCACATACCTGTCACAACTTAATTTGTTTTTGTAACTTTGCAACCATTTTCAACCAACTTCTGACACCATCGAATCTGCTTTGGTCGACATTGTACACGATAATATGGAGTGCTTCAAGGTTCTATTTTAGGGCCTCTGTTGTATACTATTCTACATTAATTTTTTATAATTACATTTTATGTGCATGTACATGTACGCTGATGATAACACAAACATGTAAATATTTGATCCATTTTATTACAATGTAGCTGTCAAAGAACTAATATGTGATCTCAATCAGTTACTCGAGGTGTTATATAAACATGCATTAGTGCTTAATCCTTCAAAGTCTTGTGTATTTCTATTCACTGGCGGATCCAAGAATGGGCCAATGGATTCAATTGACACCCCCTTGAGCCTGTTAAAAATGTAATCGGATAGAAAGTTTACTACTTTATTTTAATTATCAACAAAACGCACCCTTATAGCATCCGCTCGTAATTTAAATTTGAATTTGCCTAATGCTTTTTCAACATTCTTCATTTTTTTAAAATTCCAATAGGCGCAAATGTTGCCTCAATCCCAGCGTTGGTGAGGTTTTCGTCGCTCGCCGATGTTGGTTCTGTGACCTGTCTAGTGTATACTAGTCTCCACTAAACAAAACAATGAACTGCACCTGCTGCATAGTTATAGGCGTATTCTGTAAATTTTGCTAATAATATAATGTTTCCATTGTTTGTCTTAAATTGTATAACTAGTTAGTCAAAGTTTAAAATAGCCAAAGCCTGCTAAACTTCAATTTAGAGTTAAGTACTTGTATGTAAAACCATGCTTATTTTATAACATTTCGCGTGAAAGCGAAAACGTGCGTACTTGATTTTCAAGTAATTGACATTTATACAGAGATCCCAAGCGTTACACAAAATAAGGCATATCCTAAATGGTTTTATAAATCGTTATTTCAAATTTGTTCTCTTTGTTTAATTTAATTTTTTAGAATGACGCCACCTTCTAAAAAAAAACATTAGATGCCTTTATAGAAAAACCAAAAACCACTGCTCCTCATGTCAATCAGAATAAGACGGTAGACGTCAGTTTTGACACAGATTGACGCAAATCATAACCTGCTATCCTCGAATTTGACATTGACTGACAGTGTCACCAGTGTCAGTTTTCAGCCATATGATTTAATGCACGACATGACTTTATCAATTTCAAAGCCGACTAGACTACAAATTCTAATGAACACCCTTTATATTTTGTAAATAGATATACAGTGACCGCCAAAAAGTCGGCATAATTTGGGAAAAATTTTTATTTTTGGTTTTTTAAAAAAACTTTTTAAGTCAATAATTTGTGCTCAACAATCTCTAGGTCAGAATTTTTTTTACTTTAAAAATTAATTTTTAATTTTTTTAATATTTTTCAAAATTTTATATACCAAAACCTTATATTAAAATTCATTTTTTTTATGTGAAGATTAAAGATTTCTAATTGGAAAAAATAATATAAAATGTTAATTAGTTCTTTAGATTTGTTATTATTAACCGAAAAGCAGTATTTTTGCATAATTTTTAGGTTTTTTATACAAGGCGTTTTTTAGGAGAAATATTCTTCAATTCTAATTAACATCTATTTAATGGCTTCTAGAAACTCTAATCTAGCCCTCTTAATGAATTACTGTTACAAAAATCCTGTAAATGTTCTTTTACGGTTGTCTAAATTTTTTAGAACATGTAAATTGGATTTAAAAAATCTGCACAACTGTTCTACGTGCGTATTAATTCGTAGTGCGTATTATAATACATTTAATGCTCACCAAAAGTCTACTCAGCAAAAATATCCCAACCGGCTACTGCGTTAATAACCCGAACACAAACCCTAAACCCGATACAAATTAAACAAGCAAATGCTTCAATAATTTAAAGCCAGCAGGAAAAAGGACGAGTTCAAAATGCCGCATAGCAAATCTTAAGGAATTTATGAGTGACTAATAAAGAAAATGTAACACCAGATCTATTATATATTTTAGTTATAAACTTATAAATACCTTACCGCTGTATTCACAGTATTTTTCTAATTCTCTGCGCAGTAGTGGCATCCAAATGGGCTTTACTTCTACTCTAGCCTGTCTAATTGGTTCTACTGCTAGAGCTATGTTTGTACCGTGCGAGTGTGGAAAATAATAGATACATAAGGGAAACACAACGACCCCTACGAGTGAAATTATCGGAACACTGCAAAAATATTAGAAATGGCGAAACCAGCAAATCCAAGATCGTAAAACACGACTGCACGAAGACCACCACATACAATGGGATAACGCATCAATTGTAGCTAAGGAGGAAAACAGGTTCCGTAGCAACCTGAAGGAAGCTACATACATAGCGCTGGCAGTAGAACCAATTAACCAGGCTAGCGCAGAACTAAAGCCCATTTGGATGCCCACTACTGCGCAGAGAACTAGAAAAACAGTCTACTGTGAATACAGCGGTAAGATATATATAAGTTTATACCTAAAATATATAACCGATCTGGTGGCCTAGTGGTAAACGTGACAGGCTAGTAATCACAGCGATCAGCGGTCCTGGGTTCAAATCCCGGGGTAGGAACGAGTGTACGTATAAAGACGTACAATATCAGTCCTCAGGACTAACTAGGAACACCTGAAGACGGGAGTAGATCAAAACTCTCGAAACGTCGTGTGATATACACCCTAGACAGTGGAAAAAGTCCGATAAAACATATGATAATAGCCCACTGCCACAAAATGACATTAAGAGAACAATAATTTAGCCTTACTGTTCAATCTAAAAGATTAGTTGACTCCCACTTAGGAAGTCTCTGGTTCCGCCTATGCTTCGATTTGGGGGAATTGGTGATCGATCGTTATAACATACAATATACGTTAAATGTGGCTATTAGTAATAACATTCTGCCTGTAGAAAGTAATGCAAAGATATTGGGTCTCACATTGAACAACACATTCAGGTACAAAGAGCATATTAATAAAGATATACAAAGAGCTTATATGAAACTTAAAATACTATATCCCCGTAGGATGTATCTAGAACAACCATTAAAGAAGATGTGCGAAGCACTTGTGCTGTCTCACTTTCCATACCGTTCGGAAATATATTCTACTTGTATTGAGTCAGACACATCTAAAAGAACACAGAGAGTTCAAAATTTGTGTTTAAGATATATTTATGGCATAATTATGTAATAATGATCACATATCATATAAATTGCCTGTAGCAATTCGGCTTAATATGGAGAACAGAATCTTTATATCACAAAATTATATTTGAAAAAATACCTCCTTATCTGTATCATAAGATACAATTCAGAACGGATATGCATAATTTAAATCTTTATACAGGTGTAATTACCCCTCCACAACACAAAACAGCTCTGTCGAAAGATCATTTCAATATACCATTAGCAAATTCTACAACAGCCTCCCGCAACACTTAAAGCTTAAATCTATTAAAAATTATATTTTGCATACAAAATAAGTTTTCTTTATAACTACACGTAACTTCTTTTAACTATAATTATTAACATAGTCCTCAATATTATATTGTACCTATATACTCGGGTGGTTCTAATTTTGCAACCTCGGAATTTTGTAAGTCGCACCCCGTAAACTCGTTCCAATGCAAAAAAAAAACTAACCCATACAAATTTTCAGCCCAATCGAACAATATTAACACGTGCCACCGAACTTCGGAAGTTTTCGAATTGCAGATTTTAATTGAATTCACTTGTTTTCAATTTATACCTGACGAACAGGAAGTGCTTTCGAAATTTTGATAATAACATAAATAAAAGGAAATTTTATTTTCTAAAATTTTAGTTATATGCAATTTCTCCGCAAACCTAATGCATGTTAAAAAATTCGTAAAGTATTAGAAAAACCTAATAATTCATTTTTTTCTTTCTATTTTTAATTTGAAAACGTAAAAGTATTACAATTTGGAAGTAAATTGCAATCCATTATTTAATTTTAGGCTAATAATACAAGTAAATAGATCTTAGGATATATACATTTTTGAAATTCAATAATAACATTTGTTTGCCTATTTTAAGAATATTGAAATATGTTTCGAATCATTTATTTAAAAAAAAACAGAATCGAACTGTCGAACACAGTTTCTTTGTTTGTCAATACAAACCAGATGTTTAGAGGGAGGGTATACCATCAGGGGGGGTTGACTGTAGTGGCGCTAGCATATCAATTGTTTTTCGACCCAGTCAACCAGAAAAAGAGATCCGACAAACAAATGACATGCTAGCGACGCAACTTGTTTACTGAAATCTGGAATCCTTCTTCAGTTACTCTAGTTGAAAGCATCGCGAAAGGTGAACGGTATTACTTGTGTTGCGTGTTTAAATACTTTGAACTAGTGTCGTGCGTATTTTAAAATATTAAAGCATAAAATGGCCTCAACGTCAAAGGTTCTTCGTGAAAAAGACTAAATATTTTTAATAGGAAATGATGCACACTAAATTATTGGTAGTAAGTTGCTCTCAAACAAACAAGTTTTATAAGTACTTTCTTTTAATATACGTATAGTTAAATTGAATTTACGTGAAAGTGCAAAATTAATTATTCAAGAAGTAGTATTTTGATAAAAAGCTCGGATTCCGGCCAAGAAAAAACATCATTCCGTACAAAAGCTGGAATCATTATACTCTGAATGGAGTAGTATGCAAAAACGAGGAAATAAAAGAACGAACTCAAAAAAGGAAGGAACAGCAATTAGTTGAAGAATTTGACGAACTGTTCGATATCGCACATGCGAACGCTCTAGAATTAATAGATGTAGAAGATAAACAGTTTTTGCTTCTTCAAAGGCAAAAAGGGTGCCCGGTGGCCTGCGCCCGTCAGTGATCTGATGGCCTGCGCCCTTAAATTGAGAAAAATCCAGTAAGCCCGGAAAATAAAGCAGTTATGAATAAACCACACAAACTTGTTATGACGCCAGGCCTGGGAATAAAAATGTTTGGGTTAAATGTAATAGAAGTCTATATTGTGTTTATCATGATTACCGTAATAAGATTGAGATGAGGCCACTATGCACTATCGGGTTGCATGGAATTTCTGAATGGATCGAACCGGTGAAAGACTGCGAAAGTGCCAAGTATTAATTCATTCGGTGTTTGCGTCATGCCGTCGGGTATCACATTCTACTATGCCCAACAGTACCTAAACTTTAAACTTTTTGGCACCATAGACATCATGGATAAAAACGTAAGCGTGGCGAGGAAAGATTGCGCGATAAAAAGAAAAAGATGTTGCAAACGGAAGCCGAAACGTTGGTAAAATTAGACAGTTTCATTAATAAACCCAGTTCAGTGACGGAATTATTGAGCATTGTTCAGACTTCTACTCCAAGTGAACGTTTTACGAGCAGTACTGCAAATGAGGTTGACTATACCACAGAAGATATTAGGGTGGAGACAGAAGAAACGGAAACCACCAGTGTTTCGTATGATCATCGTGCTAGTACATCAGTTTCCACCACCCTACAGATAAATAAAACAATTTTAGAAAATGTTCAAGTTGAAGAAGTGTCTCGGGAAGCGTTAAACTTATTTGTGAAACCAAAAGAATCTGATATTGATTTATTTCTCAAGAAGCATCCACAACAAACATTTAATGATACGACGCTACCATTCTCCGCATAAAAAGCTTTTTTGTATGAAAATGGGCCCAATCGGAAGTGGTTAAGTTATGATTCAGAAACTTCTAAACTCTTTTGTACTCTATGTTTATGTTTCTCAAAATCGTGCGATAAAAATTCTTTTCGCGACGGGGCTGACGATTTACAGCATATTTACCAAAGAATTAAAGAACATGAGCTTAGTAGAGCTCACGAAAATTGTGTTGAATCATATGTTATGAAGTCAAAAAATAAAGACATCAAAAGTCTTCTATTTCATGATAAAAAAAATCTCAGAAACGAACAAGTTAAGAAAAAGCGCCTAGTTTTAGAAAGAATCATTGATATTTTAAAAGTTATTGGAAAACGAGGTCTCAGTTTTCGTGCGAAAAAAATTAAGGAGTTTATAATTGGACGATCCCAACTTGGACCATGGCAATTTTTTGGACTTAGTTATTCTTCTTGGTAAATATGACTTAGTATTAAGAAAGCACTTACTTGACAATGGTAACTGATAAAAGTAAAGAAGCACGGGATCGTTACTTACAAAAATCAGAACCAAGTTTGAATAAACGCAAACGGGGTAGGGGAAATTTGCTGGCACTTTTGTCAAATAACACAATAGGTCTTATTATTCGAACAATTTCCTAATTAATTAAAGATAGTCTAGCAACTGAAATCAGAAAAGCAAAAATGTTTTCTGTTGCACTTGACACCACGCAAGATATTATATCAGTTAAAGATAATGTTCCATAATTATTCGATATGTGTTAGATGATGATATTAAAGAATGCCTGCTTGCTGTAGAATGCTGCAATGATTCTTCAGGAAAATGCTTCATCAATTTAGTCCAGAAAGTCCTGGATAACAATAATTTGGATGTCAAAAATTGCATAGGAAATGCCACCGATGGGACAGCAAATATGAGAGGCCAATATAATGGCTTTACGGCTAGGTCAAGTGAAAATTCTCTTGGAAAGTTCATGTTTGGTGTTACAGTTATATGTTGATCTTGGTATGAAGTGATGCCACCAAGGCTCCAATTGCAGCCCCTGCGTTTTTCAATCTAGTGAACAGTTTAGCAGTTTTCTTTAAAGAATCCCACAAGAGAATAGACATGTGGCGTGATCGGGAAACAAATCAAACCAACAAGAGATTGCAAACAATTGGGGAAACGAGATGGTGGTCAAAAAACAAAGCTTTAATCTGAGTTTTTGAAAAATATAAGATTCAAACCTCAGCGTTGTACGTAGAAATAATAATAACACTAATAAAAATTGAAGAAACTCAAAATATAGCTCCCGATGTTAGAACGAAATCCAGAAATTTAAAGGAACAACAAATTATTAAAATATGAAACAATTTTGATTGCACAGATTTCTCTCAGAGTATTCAGTATTACTGAACCCGCGTCTAAATATTTACAAACTAGCGGATTGGATCTCTTCAAAAGTCAACAATTGGTTTCCGCCGCTCTTGTTCAACTTAGATCAATTCAAAGGGATATGACAAGCATTAAGTTAGAAGCAGATAACTTTTATTGACTGGGCCGAAAACGAATTTGATTCTAGAGGTGCAGATGTGCTATTGGAACATAATTTTCCTGCGAAACGCTCCAGGAGGGCAAAAACAATGCCTGGTGAATTTTCTCGTGACTATTTCCCACATCTCTTATTATCCAATGAAAAGCCATGCTTTTTCACAATTCAACCAATCGTGTGTTTTTGTAGTGGCAAAAAATCGAAATTTTCCCTTGGGATTTTGTCAGTTTCTTTTGCCACTTGCATCCACGGCAACCACCAAATATGTTGCTTTAATCAAGGTGGTATTTAAGAAACGGCATTTAAACTGTCATTGCGCATCAGTATAAATGTCAAAATGAACCGATATTTGGGAAATAGTCTACAAAATGTATTTTGGGCTCATGATTTTGCTTCGCAAATGTTTTACTCACGATTTGTTGTTTTTTTTTGGCAATGCCCCTCGACAAACTAACTTTGACAAATTCTCTCGCCTTCGGCTCCGGAATTTGATCAAGTTAGTTTGTCTTGTGACATTGCCAAAACAAAATACTTTCGTAAAACATTTTTACCGGTATTGCGAGACGCCTAAAGTCGGGGTAACTGGCAATCCTTTTAGTTAAAACACACTCGGACAAGAAGACCAAAGCTACTGTTGGGAGATTAATAAGAACATTTAAGTACAAATACTTGCATTTATTTTTCTGCCGTTTACAGAACACTTAAGTTTAATACCGTTCTTTATTAACTTTACGTAGTTACATCTTCTTATTAACTAACTAAATTCTAAGTCCATTTTCACCAAGAAATCTCGGTGGGCGTTTACAAAGTTCCCAATAACCTATCAGACCTGGTCTAAATTTTGAACTTTTGGCACGTACATACGGACGTGACAGTTCATAATAGTTCTATGAATTTTATAAGTTTGAGGCTTTCCCACGGTGAAATGTCGCCTGCTCGAACCCTTCGTAAATTACACAGGCCTGCAAATTGAAATTTTTTGATTTTTTTTCACCGTAATGGGTGAATCGTATGTATTTTGGTGCGCTGAGTCTAAATATGACCTCAGTTTTTCTCCAGCACGTAGGGATTTTCCGCAAAATGAAAAAGAAAGTTATGCAAAACCCGCAGTACATATAGGTAAAAATGCATTTTGAAATAAAAAAAAATATATTACTAGTGGTTTATTTACATTTTTAAATACAATTTGATAAAAATAATATGTAGTATATACAATAAGGATTTATAATTCTTTATAATATCTACAACTTTTTCCCCCAAAACTCCGTTTTGAGCTTTTCCGTTTGTGTGGGATGTCTGGAAGTTCTCTATGAAGCATCCAAAAGTAGTCTCCCACCATATTCACATCCCATCGTCCTTGGTACCTCCGTTCCATTTCTTTGATGTCTTGGTGGAACCTCTCGCCCTGCTCTTCACTTACGGCACCAAGGTTTTCTAGGAAATAACTCAAATGGGAGTTCAAAAAGTGAATTTTCGAGCTCATGGAGCACCCCAAGGTTTTAAAACATTTCAACATTTTATTCACAATTTCTTCATAATCCGGGTCCTTATTGTTCCCCAAAAACTTAGTCACAACTTCTTTAAATGATATCCAAGTCTCTTTCTCAGCTTTTTTCATCACCTTTTCAAACTGATTGTCTTTCATTAGTTTCCGAATGTCCGGGCCAACAAAAACACCCTCCTTTAACTTTGCCTCAGACAGTCCCGGGAATTTCTTTTCAAGGTATTTGAACGTTTCGCCATCTTTTGGCAATGCCTTGACAAACTGCTTCATCAGTCCAAGCTTGATGTGAAGTGGGGGTAAAAGCACTTGTTTGGGATCAACCAAAGACTCAAAGTGAACATTTCTTTCTCCAACCTTCAAAGTTCTCGTTGGCCACACTTTTTGGCTCCAGTGCTGTGCTTTTGCCCGGCTATCCCACTCACATAGGAAACAGGGGAATTTCGTATAGCCACCTTGTTGTCCAGCACCATAGAGATGACTTTGAGATCACCACAGATAGGCCATCCAAACTCCTTATATTTCAATTTATCAGGGATAAAACCATGTTGTCATACTTTTTTTTTAGATGCACAGAGTGCCCCACGGGTACAGAAGCGTATTTATTGCCGTTGTGTAGCAAAACTGCTTTTAAACTTCTTTTTGACGAGTCAATAAAAAGCCTCCATTCATCTGACACATGTTGAATGTTAAACATTGACATCAACTTGGGAACATCAGAACAATATACAAGTTCGCCATCTTGAGAAAAATTTGACTCAAATTGTTTTTCTCTGCTTCTGTATCAAGAGAATGAAGTTCCAGATCTCAACAAGTTCTTTTCTTGAAGTCTAGAGCCCAGTAATTCAGCAGAAAGCAGAAAGCCCTAAATCACGAACGAGGTCGTTTAATTCTTCTTGTGAAAACTGTTGGGGTCCACAGTCTTCGACTTGAAACTCATCATCCAACTGCTCTGACTCGCTCTCTGATGACTCTGGCAAATCATCAAAATTGTGTGGGGGCACTGGTACTGGAATACCGGGTCCATGAGGCACAGGCCGAAGTGCAGAATGCATGTTTGGGTAACATATATCTTTTTTATTTTTGACATTGTACCCTTGTATGTTGCAAGAACAAAAGTAGCAGTCATCGCCGTGGTTTCTCGGCTCTCTCCAAATCATAGGCACCCCAAAACGAAAAGATTTCACCTTTCCTTTAGACCACATGCGAAGTCCTTCAACACAGCCTGAACACACTCCATGAGGGGCCCAAGATTTTTCTTGATCTCCGATCACCAAAATAGGCAAAGTACACTTTTTTAATAAACTCCGTAATACTTCGAGATTGTTTTTTTAATACAAGTTTGCCACAAATGTAACAGAAACTATCAGGATTATTAACACAAGCTCTTGAAGACATTTTGAAAGACACTTTAAGAATATTTAAATTGAAATGAACAAATCGAAGGACTACGAGGGGTATATATAGGGCAATGGGAAAATCCAGGTTTCATTTGTCAATAATGTTCACCACAATTACGATAATTACCAGAAAGAATTTCTCCTATTTATTTATGTACTTTTAATAACAAAAACATTTATTACAGTAACATTGGAATCTGAAAACACCGAAGAAAAGCGATAAACCTTAATTGCATACTATTAAGGTTATGGGTTTCCATGATTCATACGCTGACTAATACTGTTAAATATACTAATTTTTATCATATTTCATAGTTTCTAATATAAAACTATGAAGCCGAATAGGAAAAACAACTTTTTTCGGCATATTCATAAATATACGCCTTAAGGTAGGCAATCCCGCAGAAAAATGCATTTTGCGGAAAATGCTTACGTGCTGGGAAAAAACTGAGGGCATTTCCGAACTCAGCGCACCAAAATACATAAGAATCACCCATTATTTTAAAGAAAAAGATTTGGTCGCAGACCTGTGTTACCGCTATAAAGGATTACAATTCTACGAAAACAATTTGGTCCCAGCTGCAAATAATTTTTATGATCGAGTTGCAACCGTTGCTTCTTCTAATCATGTACCGGTCATATACATCACTCAATATTGCGGTTTATGAAGTAAACCCTGCATAAACTTACTCTAATCTATTCGTGAGATTGGAATATCTCCAGCTTCCCAAGCGAAATGCACGTTTCTAAACATCCGCTTGTTGTAATTTAAATATGACATTTTGCCTACGAATTCTACCGTAAAATATTTATTATACAGATGGCTTACAGCTAACTAAAGTACAGTATATTTCTACATAGTTTATTTAATTAAAGAACGCAAATCGTAACAGTTGCCCCCGGATTAAAATAGTCTTTGGGGTTTAAATCTATCGATTTTTACACCACGGGACGTTCTTCTTTCGCACTTAAGCAATACCAGTCATAAATCTCAGAACTATATGGTCTCATCATGCTTACCCTAATTTAACTAACCTACGTGAATTAACATCAGTTATCTGGTGTAATTGTCAGTAATACTTTGGTTCACGGTGACCTAACTAAACAAAATACCTAGATAAGGAATCCACGTTTCCGCATTTCTTTCCCGGTTTATAGAGAACAGTGAAATTTTACATTTGTAAAATTAATGACCACCGCAGTAATCTGCCATTCTTATTGCTCATCTGCCGTAACCAGGTCAAAGGACAGTGATCTGTTTCTACGGTAAAATGGCTCAGAAACAAATAAGGTTTTAATTTTCCGACTGCCCAGACTAAAGCTGCACATTCGAGTTCACTTGCGCTATAAGCTTGCTCCCTATCCGTGAGTTTTTTGCTCAGATACAGTACCGGATGCTTTTCTTGATTAGCATCTCGTTGCGATAAAGTCACCCCCATTCCTCGCTTCGAACAATCGGTTTGTACTATAAATTCGCGGAAATAATCTGGAGCTCTCAACACCTTACCGCTCATTAATTCGTCCTTCAATCTTTGGAATGCAACTTCCTTCTGATCATCCCATTCTACTATTGTTTTCGCATTTTTTCGTAATGCGTCTGTAAGTGGACTAGCTATGTCTGCATAGTTCGGGACGTAATGATTATAATACCCTGTGATCCCGAGAAATGATCGAATATCCCGTTTGGTTTGGGGACGTTGAAACTCCTGTATGGCCGCTACCTTTACCTCCGACGGTTGTCTAAATCCCTGACCTATTTTATGTCCCAGATATATCACCTCGGCTTTTCCCCACTCACACTTCTTAGCCTTTATCGTTAGGCCTGCTTGATGCATTGCCTTGAATACCGCACGTAGATGTTCTAAATGCTTCTCCCAAGTCATCGAATGTACCGCCACATCGTCCAAAAATGATTCTGCGAAATCGTCCATTCCCTCCAATATGATGTCCATTAGCCGCTGAAACGAAAATGGAGCAGATTGCAGCCCGAACGCTAACGTCACTGGTTCGAAACCTTCACGATGAGTTATGAAAGCAGCATATTTACTTGCTCTTTCAGTCATCCCTATTTGCCAGTAGGCTCTTACTACATCGATTAGACTCAGGTATCTGGCCTTGCTGCATTTTTCCACACATGCTTCTATATTAGGAACAGGATGTTGCTGTGGCACCGTAATAGCATTTAACGCTCTGTAGTCGATTACAGGCCTTGGATCCTTCCCATCAGCCTGCACTATCATCATAGGCGATGAATACTCGCTGTTACTGGGCCTAATTACTCCAAATTTGGACATTTTATCGATTTCTTTGTCGATAATCTCGCGTACCCTTTGTGAGTGTGAATACGCTCGAGTTCGGATAATTTTTTCCTCCTTGAGAGCAATATCGTGTTCCACTAAGTTGGTTCTTCCGGGTCGATTTGAAAATAACCCTGGAAATTCTTGGATTAATTCCTCCAAGCTTTTCATTTGGATTTCCGTGAGTTTTCCTACCCCTTTGGCTTGTTTCAACACTTCCGGAGCACTTAACATTTCGGTGTCTTCTATTTCCAGTTCTGGAAGATCGAGTTCTGCTCCTTCTTTCCCAGGTTGTTTGATTACTATCGCAATGACTTCAGCCTTTTCAAAATAAGGTTTCAACAAATTGACGTGAACAAGAGTTTGTTTACGTTTTCCCGAAATTTCTTTAATTATATAATTTGTATCGGAAATTTTCTCGACAATTTCTTTGGGTCCAGTCCATTGCATCTGCAATTTGTTGGTCCTGGCTTGCTGATACAACATAACCTTCTCGCCAACCTCGTAATATGAAGCCTTCGCCTTCAGATCATAATAACCTTTTGATTTGGTTTGTGCTTCCAAAGTCGCAGTTTTCGTGTTCCTGCATTTGCCTTAGCCTATCGAGTAACTTTAATATGTACACTACTACCGGTTCGTTAGTTTCCCTTCCAACCCACACCTCCTTGATCATGTTTAATGGAGATCTAATCTGACGTCCATACACCAATTCAGCGGGACTAAATCCGTGTGCCGCGTGCGGTGCACATCTCAAAGCGAAAAGCGCTTGATCGATATATTCATCCCACTCATTTCCGTTTTCGTAACACAACGCTCTTAGGATTCGCTTGTATATGCCGTGGAATCGTTCTACTGCATTTGATTGCGGATGATATGCTGAACTGTGTATGATTTTTATACCACATCGGTCAAGAAATTCGGTCGTTAGATTGCTGGTAAATACAGTGCCCAAATCCATCTGGATTTCGGATGGAAATCCTACTCGTGAAAATATATTTAATAACCCTTTTACCACCGCTTCAGAATCTGCTACTTTTAATGGGATCGCGTCAGGAAATTTTGTGGCACTACAAATTAGCGTTAGTAGATATCTGTTTCCCTTCTCGGTTTTCGCTAAAGGTCCTACAATATCCACATTTACTCGCTTATAAGGTTCGGTGATTACTGGCACTCTACACATTGGAGCTTTTTTCTATCAGTGGGATTCCCTACGCGCATGCAAACGTCACAGCACTTGATCTTGTTTTTCACGTCTCGTCCCATCTGATTCCACCAATAATTCTGCTTGATCCTGTCAATGGTTTTGTTACAACCCAAGTGTCCCATCCACATGTTATCATGTGCGATATCTAGCAACTTGCTTTGTAATTTTTCTGGCACCATCACTTGCTCAAAGCTCCGACCCAATTTGTCAGTTATTCTCCTGTGCAGTATTCCATAAGCAATGTAGAATTTTGCTCCATTGTTCTCCTTCTTTGATTCTGCCATCTCAAAATACTCCTTTAATTTTGGGTCTTCTAATTGCAGCATTCTTAAGGTTGTCGGTGTAAGTTGTGTTATGTCCGAGTATATATAGTCGATATCCGATTTAGGTATTGAAAATTGTTCGTCCTTTTCCAGGCTCGGTGATTTATACCCAATCTCCTTTTCCGCTTCTTCTCCCTGTTCGTCGGAATCTTTTCCGTCTTCTGAACTCTTTACTTCAGCATTCGTTTCTTTATTTTCATCGTGAATCTTTTCCTTTTCCATTATAGCCTTCGCCTGCGCTCTCGTTAATGCGAGCACTTGTTGAATTACCACATCATTTTCCTTCGGCAGCATATCCCACGTTCTATTCGATAGCAGATACGTATAATCTCGAGGCAAACGATTCGCTACAGCTGCTTCAGTTTCCACCTGAATTTCTGGCAAATTTAATTTTACCTTCGCAACTGGTAACGCCACACATTCTTCATTCAGGAGTCCTTGCAGATATACATATTTCCCTGTATAATCGGCTCCTTTGATTAAATTTGTGTGCACGATATCATAGCTGGCTCCGCTATCTCGTAGTAATTTTGCTTCCACTCCATTTACTTTCGCTATTATGGTATAAGGTTCTAGCAGACCTTCCTCGTTCTTGCTCGGGCCTATCGTTGCTAAAACGACTTGTGTTTTGGGACATTCCGGTGAACTTTTATAGTGACCTACTGCACCACATCCAAAGCACTTCTCGTTTGCACCTGACTCTTCCCTAAGTCATTTTTCAAGTTCGACGTCGTTGGCTTAGTTTCGAACTTATTTTTCGATGTCTTGAAGTTTCCATTATATTGCCGTTCCGTACCTGGTCCTCTTTTGGTGACGTATGTGTCTGCATGCTCTGCAGCTTCCTCCATCGTCTTGGACTTGTTTCGGTCCTCCACCCAAAATTTCATCTCCCCTGGCAACGAACTATAAAATTTCTCCAAGCACATCAGTTGAGTTAGCTTGTCGAAGTTTCCTTCCGCTTCTTCGCTCTTGATCCATTCCTGGAAATTGGTTTTTAGTTGGTATGCAAATTCCGCATAACTCTGGTCAGTTTTCCGTTTCCCGTACCGAAATTTCGTTCTAAAAACTTCTGCTGTTAGCTGTTATTTCTTGAGCAGACTAGCCCTGACTTTGTCGTAATCTTTGCTGTCCTCTTCTGTTAATCAAGCCACGACCTCATTCGCTGTTGGTGATAACACACTCGTCAATCGAATTGGCCACGATTCCTTGGAGAAGTTCAATTGCACACAAACCCGCTCGAAATTCGTTAAATACAATCCCATGTCACCGTCATCCTTGAAAGGTTGCAATTGTTTTGTCATATTCAAGGACATATTCCTAATTACATTGACATCATGTACATTATTTTCATTTGTCGTTTGAGCTTGGGCCTGAGCAATTTTCACTTGAGCATCTAATCGAGCTACCTCCAATCTTTCTTCTCGCTCCCTTTCAGCTAATTCTAACCTTTCTCTCCTTTCAGCTAATTCTAACCTTTCTCTTCGTTCCCTTTCAGCTAATTCTTCCCACTTGTCCTTCCGAGGGTTTTCCTCCCAGGCACCTAATTCTACTTTAATGTCCTCTACCGAATGTTGAGCCTTAATCAATTCTTCTATGATCTCTGCCTTTTTCTTTTTCTCCGGTAATTCCAATAGATTAGCAACGTATTTTAATTCGTTCACCGAAAAAATACTGTATTAGGAAACCATTGTTTCTTTTAAATGAATTCCCCTTGTATATTTCAACGCTTGCACTTGGACCGACTTCGAAACAAAAGAAATCTTCTGTCGTGCGATTTAATTAAGTTATAAATCACAACGCTTGATCACCACTATTGCGAGACGCCTAAAGTCGGGGTAACTGGCAATCCTTTTAGTTAAAACACACTCGGACACAAAGACCAAAGCTACTGTTGGGAGATTAATAAGAACACTTAAGTACAAATACTTGCATTTATTTTTCTGCCGTTTACAGAACACTTAAGTTTAATACCGTTCTTTCTTAACTAACTAAATTCTAAGTCCATTTTCACCAAGAAATCTCGGTGAGCGTTTACAAAGTTCCCAATAACCTATCAGAGCTGGTCTAAACTTTGAACTTTTGGCACGTACATACGGACGTGACAGTTCATAATAGTTCTATGAATTTTATAAGTTTGAGGCTTTCCCACGGTGAAATGTGGCCTGCTCGAACCCTTCGTAAATTACCGCTGTAAAGGATTACAATTCTACTAAAAGCATTTGGTCCCAGCTGCAAATAATTTTTATGATCGAGTTGCAACCGTCGCTTCTTCTAATCACGTACCGGTCATATACATCACTCAATATTTCGTTTTATAAAGTAAACCCTGCATAAACTTACTCTAATCTATTCGTGAGATTGGAATATCTCCAGCTTCCCAAGCGAAATGCACGTTTCTAAACATCCGCTTGTTGTAATTTAAATATGACATTTTGCCTACGAATTCTACCGTAAAATATTTATTATACAGATGGGTTACAGCTAACTAAAGTACAGTATATTTCTACATAGTTCATTTAATTAAAGAACGCAAATCGTAACACCGGCAAAAGCATTTGCCCTTAATACATTATTACTGATAATCCGATTGAAAATGATTTTTCAAAATTCACTGTTGAAGTCCACAATTTTATTTTGGATCGTGTCATTAAAAGCATGGATTACAGATTCCAGAAAAACAGAGAACTCTACTTACACCTTTTATATTCTGTCGCCCTCTAATTTTAAAGAATTAAAAGATACTCCTATTCCACCAAACACCTTCAGTAAGTTGGCTGACACATTATCTCATTTCGATAACAGTGTAACTAAAGAAAACCTACAGTCTGAACTCATTAACTTTAATCTTCTTAACATAGAATTTCGGCTTAGACCGCGTAGTATTTGTATATGAACAACCAGCATTTTCTGGCTTAATGTGCCTTGCACATTGTGAAGTCGAGCAAAAACCCGCGCGATAGTCATGCTCTTTGGTGGCTCGTGTTATTTGAGTATCTTTAGAACGAGGATACTTAGGCAGATTTGGCCGTTTTGCTGTTTGTGCATCCATATGCAACGTTTCGCAAGACCTTGCAGCTTGCATCATCAGAGTGAAAGTCGCACTAAGAACCGAAGGTCGGTGTGGAGCTATTTATAGTTCTCCGTGCCAGGCACGCGGAGTGGCGTAACGCTGGTTGGTCGTCCGAGTGCAACGTAATCCGTGGGGCGTGGCCGTATGACGCACAGTGGTTGTAATGCTTTAGATCGTGTATCACAGAGGTCCACATTTTACTAAGCTTAAAACCATTTCCCTGTTGATATTATTTGGATGTTTTTCTATTTCTATGGCTTCACGTATCACTCGCGGGAAGTAGTGAGGTATTCTGGCAAGTACTCTCTGGCGTGCTCAAATTCTGAAGTGTGCTCATTTGTAAACGTATGCTCAGCTACGGCTGATTTTGTGATGCGTTTGTGTTTACAATCGCCTTTATGTTATTGAAGTCTTAGATCAACTGAACGACCAGTCTCTCCAATGTAACTCGAGCGGCGATAACAAGGAATGCGATATCGCCAGCGGTTTTTAAACTTGGAATCTAGTCTTTTACCGATGTCAAGCCGTTACCCAAAGTTTCCTTGCTCATGAACACAGTTTTGATGTTGCATCGTTGCAGAACACCTCCTATCTTATCAGTTGAACCTTTAACGTAAGGTAGAAATGCTAAGCCTTCCAGAGGTGCGGATTCTTCTTTAGCCTTTTGTGTCAGCAAACAGCAAAACGGCCAAATCTGCCCAAGTATTCTCGTTTTCAAGATACTCAAACAACACGAGCCATCAAAGAGCATGACCATCGCACGGGTTTTTGCTCGACTTCGCAAGGTGCAAGGCACATTAAGCCAGAAAATGATGGGTGTTCATATACGAATACTATGCGGTCTAAGCTGAAATTCTCGTTTCTGTCTGAATTTTCGCAAAATATATTTTTTGCTGAAAAGGTATCGAATAAAAACATTAAAATTACCTTTTTTTTCTTCAGGTAACCAAAAAAATATATAAACAGGATGCTCTATTTGAAAAAATGGAGTTAGGTGCCACCCAGAATTAAATGGGACACCTAATGTGATTAGAAATAATTTTAAGTGACGAAGAAATTGCTTAGGTGAAACTTTTATATTTACAAAAAAATTTTCATATATTTTCAATAAAAAGCGCTATAGAGCTCGGACTCTTAGGTGGACACATGTACGCAATAATTGGTTTGGGCCTGGCCTGCTCTGCTGTTTAGGCCAGGCCTGCATTTGTTCTGCCAGCATGCCTCTGTATCAGGTTACATCAACAAGAGAAGAGAACTGAATAACGACTGGAAAGAGAAGATACAAGAAGAAAACGAACTTACGAAGAGAAATTTAAGTAAGTATATGTAATTGTTTACTTCACGTCACAAATTAATGATATTGCGGAAAGAAGTATTAAACTGATCCAAGAATATAATAGCTTCATTACCAAAAAAGAGGACCAAAAGCAGTACTTGCTACAAGTTGTTAATGATCATCGGCGTCAATATCCAGATTACAGTAAAGCCCCTTTAGCAAAAAAAAAGTAACTATTGTGTTGTATCTCATATTTTACGTATAGGTAACCTGCTATATTTGTTTTATTCTTAAGTTTGTAAATATAATTCTAGAAATTTATGTAACTTCAGTAATTATTTAATATTGTTCGTTTTAATTTGTAAATAAATATATTTGCTTAATTCTATTATATTATTAATTATTAATATAAAAAGTAATTTTTAAAGAATATTTACCTTTTTCTAATACTTAAAGCATATTTTTTTGAAATTCCAAGTTTAGGAAGAAATTGCATATAACTAAATTTGAAGCAAATTAAATTTCCCTTTATTTATGTCATCAAAATTTCGATCCGACTTCCTGTTCGTGAGATATTAATTGATAATAAGTGAATTAAGTTAAAATCTGCAATTTGGAAACTTCCGGGGCTCGGCGCCACGTGTTACAATTATTCGATTGGGCTCAAATTTCTTATAGGTTTGTTTTTTCGGACTTTAGGGGGTGCGACCAAAAAAATTTTTTTCCCCACTAAGTATAACGTAGAACCACCCTAGTATATACATATTGATATGGACTGCTCTATAATTGTCTATTTATTAATTTAATTTAATTGTCTTTTATATAAATTAGAGCCAAAATCCAAATACACAATTTACTGTTTAATATTTTACTGTGTTCGAACTTTGCCTGTCATTAAGTTACTAGGCTGGTTAAAATATGAAATGTACTGATTTAGTGCACAAAATAAATGGTTGTAGGCCCCTCTTTTATTCAACTGCAATTAATTAGAAAATCGCTTGCTCTCAGTAGAATACAAGCTCTTTAATCGCAGGGTGAGTTCCAAAGTCTACTGTATTTTAAAATTGGTCTGAAATGGTACTATACACAGTCAGTAGTTCAACTACGCGGTAGCTGAAGGTCCACAAATCTGTCAAGTCACAAATCGGTGGACTAGTGCAAACAGCGGTTCATCGCAAGTTAAAATACTCGTAAAATATGAGAATTCGCAAGGTAATTATTCAACATTTTGCGCTTAGCGACAAATAACAACTTTTGTTTTTAGCAGTTACGTATCTCGTGACGTCGAACAGACGCCGTCCAAATTTTGGCAATTGTTTCTGGTCGCTTCCTGCACAGCTTCAACTTCTGCCAAACCACGGATTTTACTGACGCCGGGGTAATTACTTAAATTGCGGCTTAGATAAAGCCTTGGGAAAGACCTCCTTTTCTGTAATAAGGTTTGAAGTCGTAAGCACCTCGTTTTCCGGACGCTGACACTATTTGTTTAGGATAAATCGTACCTTATAAAATTCCTTGGACTGCATCGCCCCTTCTGGAAATGATGCCGTTGGTTTTTCTTCGCTATTCCTGATCCCCTTGCTGCCAAATCTGCTGGAGACGTTCTTGCAGATCTGGACTCTGCCGTAGTCGAAGTTCGCAAAATAGAGTTGATCGGCCCCGATATCTTCATTTGAGATTATGCAATTTGTATGTTTTTCGTTACGGAACATGTTGAAAATACACACACTTGTACACTGGCACTTGGGAAATAAACTAGTATACTTTTTATAGCTTGGAACACACTTTTATTATGAAAATTATATAAAAATATGGAGCACAAACAGTCAAGTAAATAGTTTTTCAATTGTTCTCTCCCGTTATTAAACAAAAACGAAAATGGTTGCTATGAGACAATATTAACGGAAATTATGTTTGATAACTTAAAGTACAAAATGGAAATAAATTTGATCACATAATTATATTTTAGATTTTTCTTATAATCTAAGTTATTATCCTTTCTTACATTTAAAATGATTTTGGTAGCGCTGCGCACACATACCTTTAATTTTAACCACTGCTCTGCTTTTGCACTAATTGTAATTTTAAATGCATTTATTTATTCGAGTTCACCACTTCTCATTTGCTTCGTTCATGCCCTGCTGCCCACTTCTCAAATTGCTCTTTTGCAATGTCCTGCTATTTGATTCTACCGTTTAGATTCCTCACAAATTTCACTTTTATTGACATTTAATAAAAAACTACGCTTCTTTTAACCTGTACATAGCAAACCTTTTTGTGTCTATTAATTTCTTTCGGTTCGGCTTTCTATTATGCACAAACCTATTATTTTTATTTATTTAAAAGTCAACTTCGACCACTGTGAAAACTAGCTCTGCCTTCTGCGTTCCTTACTCAACTATTTTATTATTTCTCAAATCTCATTATCAATGAATTTACTGTTTGAATTTTTAATTTAACATTGCAGCTACATAAAACACCCCAACTATGTGCTTATTGAATTGGTCCATTATGTTGCATTGCTAGCAGAGTCGAGTTGTTTATTGTTGATACTTGATTCGTCCCCATACTTCGCATCTTCTAGGCAGTTAATAATTATATACACCCAATTACAATTTTAAATTTACCATTTTGTTTGTTATGAATAAGCATTAACTTTATATTTAAATTTTATATACAGGGTGTTCCGAAAAATCGTTTACAAATTTTCAGGGATTGGAGAGGAAGGCAAGTGAAGTAATTTTCGCTACGCAACATATGGTCGGAAACGTCTCCTTGTTATTGAAAAAAAATTATTTATTACAGATTGCTTTTTATCGTATGTTACAAAAGTAAAAACAACAAAGTGGTACTTAACAACCATCATTCATAATAATTGCTCGAACTGTCGACCTACAACATCGTTGCAAGCGTGGCAGCGACGCACTATGTTAGCTCGAACTCTGGCCAAAATTCCTGGAGTTTTCCGGATCCTTCCACAGGCATCAATAATTCGGGCTACCAAGTCCTCTTGAGTGTTCACTGGAGTCGCGTACATTAAGCTTTTAAAATCTCCCCATAGGAAGAAATCCAGCGGCGCCGCTGTAGGTTGTTAAGTACCACTTTGTTGTTTTTACTTTTGTAACTTACGATAAAAAGCAATCTGTAATAAAGAATTTTTTTCCATAACAAGGAGACGTTTCCGACCATATGTTGCGTAGCGAAAATTACTTCACTTGCCTTCCTCTCCAATCCCTGAAAATTTGTAAACGATTTTTCGGATGTATAATATGGAAGGTTCAGCTAAAAAGCAGCCATCGTTGAGCAGCGCTTTGAGGTTCTGTTGTGCCATTACTTAAATAATGAATTTATTTTATGTTTTCCTATGCACATAATTGTCATCTCAGAATAAAGACATTATTATTATCATTACTATTATTAATATTATTTCAGACAAATATAGGTGGGCATCTCTAAAAAATTATTTTGTATGCTTTTGCTTTAACTGAGAAATCGATAAAAGTAACGGTGTACACTTAGCTCAGGCTTGACAAAATGAGACCCAACAAATACAGCGTAAATACTGTAAAGCAGAAAGAGAGGTCAACGAAAAATAGTTCTATTTAAGACAGCCGCGACGCAAAAAAGCGACGAGTACTGCGCCGATGTGCTTGTGGAATTTACAAAAGTTGGAATCTCAGCCGCTGCCGTTCGAATTCGACTGCTGCGCCGGTAAGGTTTTTTTTTTTTTTAAATGGATGAATTTTGCATTACATTACAAGTGTTGCTTTCTATTGTTTCAGTATTATTAGAAACGTGATATTTTTACCCCTAGTTTCGTTTGATTTTTAAAATTATTTGGTGTCACAACGTCCACTTGCGAAGAAAGTTCTGAGTAAAACCATTTACAGATTTTTAACAATGGAATCAGGAACATTTGGATGTTATATTAGCAAATTCGATAATCAAAGAGATGTTGCCCCCACCTTTCTTTAATTATTTCCAGTAAAACTTCTGCGATTGACACATTTAAAGAACATACGGAGACATCAAAAACAATGTGATGAAAGCCAAATGCTCTTCAGCAAGCCATTATAAGGAACAGACGTATCCAGATCGGATCCAGACGAGGTTTCAGGAAGCAGCCTCAGATAATTTGAGTGTAGGTAGGATATCAAATTACCTCGAGAAATGCGGAAAAGCGTATCTTCCGCCGACAGACGTGACTTAAAACGTTGCACGTTGGTCCTTTAAACAATGCTTTGAATTCCAATAGCTGTCAGGCAGTGTGAAATGTACCTGTTGCGAATTATGCAAGATAAATCAGTCGCCGGAGTGTCAACTAATAGGTCTGACTTAGCTTGCGCCTTCCTGTGGCGCGGTTTGTGTTCGAGCCATTTGCGCACATACCGATTACAAGTACCTTTACAAACCGCGACAGCGTAAACATAAACTGAATCATAAATAATTTTACCCCTATAACAACCCTAACAACAGTAAGATTAAGATTAGGCAAGCGGCAAATAAGGCAATTGTACAAGCAAAGCGTGAAAGTAGAGCCCCTGTGGGAAACCAGCCTTAGCAAATATGCTTTGTACATGTAAAACAACTTGTAGAAATTTATTGTACAAGGGGAATATTAATTAGGCACTAATATGTTTATCAGTCAAGCGATAATAGAGGTGGCCTATATTTTTCACAAAATTATATATTACCCCTTCAAATTTAACATAATATGAAAACGTCCATTCATGACTGTCCTTGTATCTAAATTTCCGAATCAATCAATTTAATTGTATTTGCTTTGTTATAGAATTATCTGGTGAATATAAATTTAAAATAAATGCTAGTTTGACTGCAGAATATATTTTATTAGAATGTATCTTTCACAGCTATTGTGTATTAAATGGTGGTGCCATGTTTTTTCAAGATGTTCAGGATTTTGTCTTAACTTTTAGCTATTTCTACTTTTTTAGAAATTATCTAAACCCTCATGCATTCCTAGACTCTACCTGGTTAATTACATGTGCCTGCAAGTTTAGATGAAAATGTAATCTTGACCTAACGCAACTTTCTTCTTGTCGTTCCTAGCCGTTACTGGATGCTAGCGATCCACATAGCTATCCCAATCTTATCTACTGCTGCTTTAAACAGCTCCGTTGTAGTTGCATTATACCATGTTCTCAAATTTCTGAGCAACAATATTCATCTTTTTCCAGGGCTTCTTTGACCATTCACTTTACCCTGCAAAAATAGATGTAGCAGTCCATATCCTTCTGAGAGTCCTATCTAATGTTTGTTAGAGCTCTTTCACCTTTTGACCGGTTTTGTCAGTTGTAGGGGCATAAACAGTCATATTCGTCGGAGATGCTGTGATTTCTGTCAGCAATATCCTTCCAGCGATTGATACAAAGTTATATATTGTAATAATTTACTGCTTAAAAATTAATTCTGAATGCCTAGAGAATTATTGAACAAAGTCAAGTTAAGCACAGAATTGAAATATTTTATTTAATTGCAACTTATACAGAATTTGAATGTATGTATTAAATGCATTTGATGTGAGATGCAATCTGAGGAATAAAGGATAGCATGAGTAAAGCAGATTTAGGAAGGGCTGAGTTTGATGTTTAAGGAAAAGAAAGATTTAAGATGGCTAATGTAATATAATTTGATTGATAGGTTTGAGCATATTTGAAGCCAAATCAGATGTAAATGAGGTACGCAAAAAATTGGTTACGTGCATAATAAGTATGAGCGTAAAGTATTAATAACCGTACAAGGCCAGTTAAAGGCAAGACAGCTGAAGGATAGAAAAAAATCGATGCAAGATAAGCTAAGAATCTGCAAAGAGAGCAGAGTGAAAAAATGGCAACCGAGTGAGAAACATTTGTGATGTGTTAAATAAATAGATCTCAAAGTGCCATTGCATTTAAACAAGAGTGTTAAAAGAGCAAAGCAGTAATTAGCGACATTTATGGGAAGAAAAAGACAATTTGTTAGAACTTAAGAAAACTTGTTTTATTCTGAGCGCTATCTCTCTTACGTGTTGCCTTTCATCTGTCATCATCGAAATTAAGATATTTTTAGGATGCCCAAAGTATGCATTATCTTCTAAAGCAATTGCTTTGACGTGGTCTGGAAATTGTCTAGACAGACGTATTGAGACTCATGCAAAATGGAACGCAATAAATCTGTCTAGACAATTTCCAGACCACGTTAAAGCAATCGTCTACAAAGATTTAGAAGCTAATTCATACTTTGACTGTACTGTAGATATCTTAATTTCAATTATGACACATGAAAGGCAACACGTAAGATAGTTAGCGCACAGAACAATACTTAAGGTGAACAGAAATACATATAGGAATTTTTAAAACCACCAATTGAACCGATAACACCGGCTTCGACTTCTCCTGCAGCAAAACAAAAGCAATTCATTTTTGCAAACTTTGAAAAAAAACACCAAGATTCTACGTTACAACTAAAAGGGACTAACATTGAATATGTGGACAACATAAAATTCCTGAGAATAACCCTTGACCTTAAACGAACTTGGATCCCTCACCTATTAAAAATAAAAGCAGAATACCTCCAAAAACTTAATATCCTTAAAGATTTGGCACATCGAAATTGGAGATCAGAACGAAAAACTTTAATTAATATATATAACTCCACGATTAGAACAAAATTAGACTACGGATGCATTGCATACGCTGCTACAAAACCATCCAGATTAAAAATAATGGATCTAGTACAAAATATGGCAATAAGAATTCAACAGGAGCCTATAGAAAAAGCTCGACCAACAGTATGGCCTGCGAAGCCGGAGAACAACCCCTAGAATTTAGAAGAACCCAATTGGCCCTCAATCACATAATAAAACTGTCTGCCAATCCAAATATACCAACCTTTAAACACATTTTCAATTACTGCAATAATGGACAGATTCTTACCGCACTAAAACGTTACAACGACATAGCAATCCAGCCCCACAAGTGTGCAAAATAAAATCATACGCTCGAGAGCCGGACTTGCTATCCACGACACGGTAAGACGACATGATCGGGAAATAAACCGAGAATACAAAGTCCCAACCCTGTTATGATGGCGGCAACAGGAAGGGTTGCTCCAGCTAAAACTCAGCCGTGTGGGCGGGTTCTTTACGACCTTCGAGTTAGGGCTGTACTCCGATACGAGAGGTAAATGATGTTAAACTAACGGAACGCCACCATTTTCTTGACTAACTCGGAAAACAACAACCGCAACAGAGGTGAGATTACTTTGAAAATGGAAGTGAGTAAAGTCACCTTGCTACTTTTCCTTGGCAGAGTTTGGTCGGCGAGTTACATACAGTATCATACAGTACCTTACAACCATAACTTAATAAAACTAATTTACAAAAACTTGTTACCTGAAGAAGATCAGCTGGCTGCATAATTACGTGCGGCACTGTATGTGTAGTCGCCTTTCCAAACGAACTGCCTCAAGGTGCCTGAAGAAATGGAACTACGGCGAAATCACAAGGGTGGACGTGGTGCAGAACACAACCTCGATGTTGGACGCGATAAGGGGTTGGCCAGATGAATAAGAATCCCCCGAAGGGTGAGTAGACGACGTAACGGCACTTCCATCCAGGAACCACAGGGCAACGTGCGAGATTTAAACAACACGACGTCATACTTGAGTTAGCGTTGGTCCTATGAAGAGCTCGTTAAAATCCGCAACAGCGATGATGTTGGAGTCTCGCGACCACACGAAAAGAACTATCGACCACACTAACTTAACTTGCTTCAACTGCACCCCAAACGGTTAATGTTCACAGCACGAAGAACGCCTAGGATTGCTCACGTAACGAGATAGTTCTATTCTTTCAAACGGGCACTAACAGTTTACGGAACCCACAGAATTATTCAAAGCGGAATTACAAGGCTCATTACAAGTGCCCCCCCCACCTCCCGGCCGCAAAACGATGAGAATAGGGGGCTAAAAATCAAATACGTTTGTTCTAATTCAAGGACCGGTATGAAGTGACGCTTAAGTGACGGATTCGAAATGCAACTACGTTGACGCAAGCGCGTAACTACGCTCCGTCCTTATCTGACTTAAATAAAGAGCGAGAGGTGGTGCAGAACTTTACAACGAACTAAATCGAACTGACTCTACAGTTTGCACGAAACTCGCAGGGAACCTTGAAGATAACGAATACGTAGAAATTGGTAAGCTGGAGCCTGTTTTGCTCGCAAAACAACAAAGGATACATTCATAAATGAAACTCGACTAAGAGGACTGCACGGCAGTATTCATAAACGTCTTACGCGGAAAGTTTTAACGCAGGTTTGTACAATAACAAATAGCTGCAAGGAATTCGGTAACCTAAGACTGCTCTACGGACAGAAAGGAACGAAGCTTGAATTGTAACGTACGCCACAATAAACCTAAATCGGCAATGCGTTAATATTTGAACTGGACTACGCGGAAATGAATATCTGCAGAATGAAGGTTTGGTAACATTACCGCTAAATTACGAATTTTTACTACATGGCTCGAAAAAGATACTAAAATCTGAGGAAATAGCTAAGCTCGACAAATAGTTCTAACAAGATAACAACACAAACTGAAACGCCTCTCCAACAATACATAACACACTCTCTAAAAACAACTACGTTAATTTCAAATATATCAACTGAACGTTTTATAAAAATACCCCTTGGCAAATTAATCCTCCTCATTGTATATCTTACCTAACACCATTTTCAAAACAAAACACCTACCCATCTCTCTACCTAGCGTTATTCAACGAATTAAAACATAAATTCAAATATTCCAAATTTATATATTCCGATGGATCCAAATCGGACAACCATGCAGGAGCTGCAGTGGTGGTCGCAGAAGATTCCATCTACCATAAACTTGCAGCATATATACAGCAGAATCATATGGCATTCTAAAAGCCTTAAACTTCATCGAAGAATCGCACCATAACCATTTCGTCATTTGCACAGACTCTTTGAGCGTAATAAATAGCATCAGTAATAAAAACTTTTGTCATCCGATCCTTGTTGAAATGCAAGAAAAAATACATGTACTCTCAAAGGAAATAAACAAAAATATAACCTTTATTTGGATACCTTCACACATAACAATAGCAGGAAATGAAACAGCCGACAAAAGAGCTAAAGAAGCACACACCACCGAACTACTTAACGTCCAAATTCCTTCATCTGATCATAAAAACATCATCAAGAAAAACTAATCAACCAATGGAAAGAAAAAATGGAAAGAAACCACAAATAACAAACTGTGTAAAATAAAAGAAGACATAGAGTAGTGGCAATCAAACAGAAACCGAAGAGAGCCAATGATTATGGCACGACTTCGTATAGGACATACAACATTAACCCATGACTACCTCATCAAAAAAAAATGGAGCCAACGCTTTGCGAGACCTGTAATACACCTCTAACTGTCGAGCATGTCATACTACAATGTCAACCAACAACGCAAAAAAAACAGAATTTGTTCAAACCTTAAAGAAGCGCTTCAAAACGACGAACGCAAAACAGAAAACGTACTGAAATTCCTCAAGAACACCGGTTTACTATACAAAATATAAAAAAATTTATATAATGTATTAATTATAATCTAATTATATATAGTATAGGGTGCTAATCTTTATACGGGTGTAACAGGATCATGGTACACCCCCGTATCTCCGTTAGTTTTAAAGGTAATTTATTGAAATTTGGTATATCCATATACATAATAAGCGGCACTTTTTGACCTGCAAATGATTTTTTTTTCACTTCCGGTTTCGCCGGAAGTGATACCAACTTTCGATTTTTAAATAGAACACCCTGTATATTATTACATTTCTGAAATCTGCATAATTTTCTGAATCCAATGATACCACATAAGTGACATTTCAAACGTCAAAAATTTTTTTAATTTAATTTTTAGTTTTCCATTTAAGTGTGCCATGATGGTTCCGATTTATTCCAATTGATCCATTTAATGCTAGAAAAATCGAAATCCCGTCAAAAATACTAAATTGCGTTTTTTATGAGCAAATAAAGTTCACCGTAATCAATTTTGGGGTAAAACTCAATTTTTCAAATGGAACCATATTGGTACCGTGGTACCATTTATTAGTACTATTAATAAGGAATTTATTCATACATGGTAATTAAATGTGCGATAAATACAATCAAAATTACAGCTAAAAGAAAATAAGAAAATACAATTATTTTGGTCTAATTTAGTGTTAAGACTAAGGAGGCTTTGAAAACAATGAAATTGTTTATTCAGACTGTCAAATAAATACTTGTTGGTTTATCGGTGTTTCTATTGTGTATTGGAAGAGTCTTTACATTTGTTGTTATTTTTGTTCAAAATGCCGCACATTTACACAAAGGATGAAAGAGTGGACATGTTAATGATTTATGGGGAATGTAGAAAAAATGGCCTTGCGGCTAGAAACCTTTATGCCGACCGATATCCTGATAGACAATGTCCAGCGAGAAATTATTTTAATCGTCTTGAAAATCAATTCCGAAGAGAGCCTAACCATGATCCCGATCCCGAAGAAAACGTTATCATTGACGAAGGAACGGAAATTAATGTTTTAGCTCGAATAGAAGTTGATAAGACTGTTTCTTTAAGGCAAATTGGGTTTGATTTGGAAATTAGTCACCAAACGGTAAGCCGAATCTTGCACAAACACAATTATAAATCCTTCAAATATCAATTGCACCAGCACCTGTACGAAAATGATTATGAACGTAGGATGGAATATTGCAATTGGATCTTGCAGAATAATGTGCAGCCAAACAATGCTTTTTTGGGAAGGATTTTATTTTCGGACGAGTGTAGGTTTACAAATATGGGATTATTTAACCGACAAAATACAAGGTATTGGTCACAAGTAAATCAACATTTATTGCGGCAGGGTAATTTTCAAGTGCGGTTCGGTTTCAATGTTTGGCTTGGAATAGTCGGTCGTAGAGTCATTGGTCCAATAATATTTGAAGGAGCCTTGACTGGAGCTAGATACTTAGGATTTCTGCAAAATGAAATTGAGGACAGGTTAGCTGAATTACCTATCCATTTACGACAGGGAATGTATTTCCAACAAGATGGAGCTCCTCCCCATAATTCAAGAATAGTAATTGATTACCTTCAACAAGCATTCGAAGAAAACGTAATTTCGACGAATGGTCCTGTGCGATGGCCTCCAAGGTCACCTGATTTGACACCTCTTGATTTCTTTGTTTGGGGCCATTTGAAAAACATTGTTATGCAACCCCCGTTACAACCCGCGAAGATCTGGAGTTGCGAGTAAGACGCGCAATTAATAGAATAACGGCCCAGCAATTATCGAACGTTCTTCAAGAAACAGCTACGAGAGTTCAGAAGTGCGTTGACGTAATGGACAGCATTTCGAACAATTGTTGTAATGTTTTGTGTTAATTTTTTGTATTTCAAGTTGTATTTTTTGTATTTTCTTATTTTCTTTTAGTTGTAATTTTGTTTGTATTTATCGCACATTTAATTACCATGTATGAATAAATTCCTTATTAATAGTACTAATAAATGGTACCACGGTACCAATATGGTTCCATTTGAAAAAATTGAGTTTTACCCCAAAATTGATTACGGTGAACTTTATTTGCTCATAAAAAAACGCAATTTAGTATTTTTGACGGGATTTCGATTTTTCTAGCATTAAATGGATTAATTGGAATTAAATCGGAACCATCATGGCACACTTAAATGGAAAACTAAAATTAAATTAAAAAAATTTTTGGACGTTTGAAATGTCACTTATGTGGTATCATTGGATTCAGAAACTTATGCAGATTTCAGAAATGTAATAATATACAGGGTGTTCTATTTAAAAATCGAAAGTTGGTATCACTTCCGGCGAAACCGGAAGTGAAAAAAAAATCATTTGCAGGTCAAAAAGTGCCGCTTATTATGTATATGTGATATACCAAATTTCAATAAATTACCTTTAAAACTAACGGAGATACGGGGGTGTACCATGATCCTGTTACACCCGGTATATATAATTCTTCTGTACGTGTGTATGTCACTGAACTCCTCCTAAACGGCTGGACCGATTTTGATGAAATTTTTTGTGTGTGTTTGAGTGGGTCCCTGGATGGTTTAGATTCACAATTGGGACTTGGTAGGTTTCGCTGCAATCGGGTTCTAGGATTTTTTTTTAATTTTTGACGGATTTCTTTGTTTTAATTTGTAAAATATTTCTCACATATCAGATAATATAACCCCAAAATTGCACTCCCCCCCCACCACCCCCAATATGTTTTAAAATGAAAAAAATCGAAAATTCGAAAATCGAAAAAAAGTTTGCTGAACCCGCTAATAGCAGGCACCGGCAGGACGTCTGTCGCGTCCGCTAATAGCAAGCAGCGGGCAGGACAACGTCTGTCGGGTCCGCTAGTAATCTATGTAATTGAAATGCCCAATAAATCCTTAATAAAAAAAACCAAAGTTAAATGACCAAACTAAGACTATTTAGACTTAATTGACTGGATGCTGATGTGGTCATCCATTTCTGTCAATGGGTGTAAGATGTAGATTTAGACAATAGATAAACACTACTTTACCCATACAAATTTATTAAAACAATTCTGGTTTGCTGATAAAGCAAAACATGTCGTAACTTTTAAGTAATTGCTTTAATAAATTTGTATGGGGTAGTGTTTTTCTATTATCTAATAGCGATGTGTCGATCACGTCGGATTCGGTATAAGGAACGAATCCAAGTTTCGAGTCCGGATTCGTTCAGAGAAACGAAAGGTCGCGAGGCGTCAATTCTCGCGGACATTCATTCCTTTGGTATTGCGTTATTCAATTCATTTCAATACGGAATACGATACAATGTTTTGTCTTAAGTTGAGGGGAACAGCAAACGATGATGGTGTTCGTTTAGAGATTCGACGTCGACAGGCGACACATGATATGTGATATGGCCGAAGTTGCATGCAAAGATACTATGCAACATCAACCGTCTATTTATCACGTTTTTATTCTTTGCAATTTGCAACAATTTGTTTACAATTTTTTCCGTTTCAATAGTGGCTGTAACACTCTTCGTCTGTATTCTGATTATTGCTCCATTTCTATTCTATTTGTCTTTTCGCCAAGTGTATCACTGTTATTGTAAAAATTAACAAAAAACGTAGTGAAATTTGAAACCTGTTTGATGTAGTAGATGGAAATATTGCAAAAAGTACATTCTGTACTATTACATCTGTGGAGATGAATGGAATGGAACCAATTACCGATACTTAAAAACCCGCATTAGTGAGGTTAGGATCACACCTTCCCGCTTTAAACAAACGTTTTCAATGAAAATTTAAATGGAAACCGCCCAAACTACTTTTTTGCAAATATAATTATTTTTGGCTATTAATTTATATCATACTATAAAAACAATTATATATTTCACAGGACAATAGGAAAATTGGCTTAACAATTTGCTGAGTTCGAATGTCAATTTCTACCTATGTTTATAATGTTAATATCATGGAGTTTTTGAACTGGATCTTCTACATAGGATTCCAATTTGCTTTGAATTTCCTGCTTAAGTCACTAATACGGTCTTTGCCGAGAAGCCGAGATCGCGTGAAGCGCAGTCAGCGCGTTGTTCGAGATCCGAATGCTAGTGACCGGGTACTGCGTGTTACCCACGCCCTAAGTTGAACTTGCTTTAGATTATGCATTATCTTAATTAAGGAAACATTTATATTATAGTTATCAATTTCCTGTGCGATATGCGAGTCTCCAGGACTCCTTTTAATGTACGCTTTCTTTTTATTTAAAAGTTTCGAGTTAAGATCAGAATTGACTTTACTTTAGTTCAGATTCGGCATTGCTGGTAGACGGTTCAGGTCTGAATTCCGTCCTATTTTAATGTGTGTAAATAAAACAAATGGTTTTTAAAAACTCGTTTCATTGGACACTAAACGAAACTCGCGGGCGTGGCATGTGCATTTCAAATTCGATTTCGTTCCGAGGAAGCTCTTCTGAAAGCAAAAAAGGGTGGGTGGGTGGAACTCAACGTGCGGACACCACCACATGATGAGTTCTGGTCTAATTTCGAACCTTAAGTTTATTTTTTAAAGTCAAGTTTTAGCTTCGGGTTCCGAATTAAGAGAAGAGCCGCACGTTAATGAAAAGTTGCCTTCTATCACTGCAAAGATTTTTGAGGCTAAAGGGACGCGGTTAAAATTCAAACTATGCCATCCAGTTTATTTTCCTATGATATATAGAGAGAGCACTTAGCTTATTTTTATAAACTACCCCGAGGGCGATTGATTAATTAAAAAACTCATCCCTTTAGCAAGGCAGAGGGGCGGCTAATTTTTTTTTTACTTAACTCAACTTTTTTGTACAATTTTCTACACCGGTAAGACAACTTTTCTTCACTATCACTCCAAAAAATCTAATTTCTTGACATTTTCGGCTCACCCTACCTGGCAAATGTTTCAATTAATTAGTAACAGATGAATCAACGTACAAAACTTGTCCAAAAACATAATTACTATAAGTAAAATATTCGAATTCAAACCAATTAATACAATATGCCGACGATTTTAAAATCAGCATAGTTCGGTTTGGAAGTTGGTTTGCTAATAATTATTAATTTAAGTTCTAGAATCCTCAATTGTAAGACACAAAAAGTAGAGAAGTTTAGAAACTAAACAGTGGATTATTTAATTAGACGGAACAAATTCCTGTGTGAAATTAATCCGACGCTCTCCAGATTCAATATTTTGCGTCGTAAAATTTAATATCCAGAGCCGACTGTTGGCTGAAATATACCGCGTAGATGTTCGTAGATCATTTACGAGGGACTAGTTGTTTTATAACGATCTTACTGCTGTCTTTACGATGGCTTTCGAATAAAAATGCGTAATCTCCAAAGAAGCAACTCAGAAATGGCCCCGTAAAGCGCGTTGCAATAAAAAGCTCGCTGTTGAAAAGAATTATGTAAATAATTAAACCGTGCGCAGCGACCGAACTGGAATTAATGCATCTCCGCTAATACATACACATGCACCCATTAATTTTGCAGCAGTCCCTAAAAGCCCGCATTTGAGAAGTTGTTTTATGCGCTCACCTTTGACATCTGTTCCATCTCGTCTCGGATTTAGAGGGGTCGCACTGCTGGTGACCACGAAAGCTCGCCATCGGACTGATAAGGCCCAAATAAAACCAGCGCTAAGAGGATGAAAAAGTGTTAAGTTTTCTGGCTTTCCTCCAGACATTGAAAACAAGTATTGTAATTTCCCCTGGGACAGGGCCACCTGTCATCTAACGCCTCCTCAGGGAATCGGACACAAGCAAATATTATTCCGGTAACACCCGCTTCCGTTCCTAATGCACGAACTTCAAACGCGAGCTTTAGGCAGCAGTGCCTACATAATTTATTAAGATGCCGCTTCAAAGACCCGGTTCATACCCGATTCATAATGTATGCCTAACAGCAGGTTAAACGGCGCGACCTAGGTCAATGTCGAATTATTTGGAGCGTTCAATATTTAACGCAGCCTAATAGTAGTGCATGCTGCTTTCCATATGCGAAAATTACATATTTACTGGATGGCCTGTATCTTCGCGTTGATAGAGGTTAGTAACTTTGCATAATAAATGTTCGCTTCAAATTTGCTTCACTTTCGTGCTGTATTAATCTAGAAGAGATACGATTTAGATATTACGCGTTTTTAATCAGAGTGGAAGAAAAGTGCCGCTATGTTGAAAATGCTGTTTCTTCATTTTTTTTTCAGAGGCGGCTACATTTATGTGAAGCTTGTAACAGAGCTACTTAAATAGTAATTTACGATACAAGTGCGTAAAGCTAATGTTTAGTCAAGAGCGGATAGAGTTAAAACGCTCTCTACACCCGCATTTTAAGCCCCGCATGCTTTACGCATGTGTATCGTATAATATTTTATCTACGACACTGTGTAATATTAACTTTTAGTTGGCAGTTTTAAGTTTGTAAAATGACTGTTTAACATGTTTTCATTAGTTCACGTCGTCAGTAACAACATATTTAAAATGATTTTATTAGGCACGTCTTCAGTAACAACCTGTTTTAAAATTGTTAACCACGCAATATTACGACCGGTTGCTAGTATCCTAATTTACGTTAATTTTTTTTAATAATTACCGTGTTTTCTAGATCTACCGTAGATAAAATTTTGTACGATACACATGCGTGAAACATCTCTAGTCACTCGTGGGGCTTAAAACGCTCGCTCACTAGCGTTTTAACACGTCTCCGGCAAATTCCTCGAATGCAATTGCTCGAAATCAATTGCTCAAAAATCAAATTGCTCGGATGTAACTTTTCTCGAAATACAAGTTCCCGAATCGCAATTTCTCGAAAACATTTTGCTCGAATTTATGTGGTCTTAACATCTGGAAATTTATTTCGGCATTAAAGAAAGAGCAGAGTTTAAACAAATTACGGATAGAACAGTATGTCAGCGGTCAACAACACACCATAAGTCGAAGAATATATCCTGATAGTGCACAGCGACTTTTAATATTAGTGAATAACATTATGGACATGACAGAAATATATATGATTATGTCCGTGGAATAGCACATAACATATCATATTAAAAACACATAATATTTGATTTTTATAATTTTTAACTTAATCACATACTTATACCTATTTTTTATTAATATAGATTATGATTTGTAGCTTTGAATTTTTTTTTATATTTGATATTAATTGATTCGAGTTAAGGCTATTTCACTTTATTTTTTCGAGCAACAGATAATCGAGAAATTGCTGTTCGAGAAACTTGCAATTCGAGCAAAGTCACATTTGAGCAATTGACTTTCGAGCAACTGATTTCGAGCAATTTACCTAGAACCTTTTACATGCCCCACTCGTGACTAAAGACTAGCTTACGCACTTGTATCGTAAATTACTATTGTCTACGATAAAATCTAGAAAACACTGTAAATATAAACCAATATTTAAAATGTAAATTAGAATTACTAGCAACCGGTCGTAATTTTGCGCGGTTAAAAATTTTAAAACACGTTGTTACCGACGACGCACCTAATGAAATCATTTCAAACACTTCGCTTCTGACGACGTGAACTAATGAAAACATGTCGTTTTACAAACTTAAAACTGCCAACAAAAGTCAATTGTAGACATTGTCGTTTGTAAATGTAATTTAAATTTCTACAAAAGACACTCTTTTGTAGAAATATACTCCATTGTAATTCATACAGCGTTATTAAGTAATTTGATTTAAAGTATTAGATTATTAAAGGCAGCATTGAGTTGTTTTAAATAGAGTTAATTGACGATAACTCAGGATAAAGATGCCGCTTATAAATCAGTATTTAAGCATGAAGTATATAAATGTTTACTGGTATACATAAGATGATTTTGCATTTAATAAATAAAATGTAATACAAAGAACAGGACAAAGAACAGGAAAACTTCAGCGTAGTTTTAAATAACCTAAAACAAAGCTAATATGATATTTAAAGTTAATTTATTAAGATATATCAAATAAATTATAATTAGTTAAATATTGTAAATCTAGTGGAAAATAGACACAAAACAGTGAACATAGCATGTTACTTAAAATCAACAGAATAATAATTGATAAATATTTTTATATTGGTAAAAGGTAATAAAACCCAACACAATGATAGTTCATTAATTGAATGAAAGTAATATAAGATGTGTAAACACATAAGTTTTGTACATAAGGATACAAAAAGTCCTGGTGCAGGTCGTTGCAGTGTGGGGCCTACCAACAACATCTATAAGTAAATACATTTGGAGGCCGCTATATCGAGTGGTGCTGGTGCTGTGTAGTTAAGCTAAGCGTTGCTGTTTGGGGTTGGAAATTGCTGCCAGCTGCCAAAGATGTCAGTAAGGCACAACTGCTGATTCGAAGTGCAGGAATAAGGTCTGTACCGCATGCATACCTAACTATTGAACTTAAAGCATCGTTATGAAGTGGTTAAGTGGAAGTATGCAGGTATTTGATTAGAAAACATAAAGTGACTAATTGATGAACTAATAAACAATAAAATAAGAGTACTTACATATTTAAACAATATTGAAGGTGTTATTTAGTGTAATAATATTATATTTGTATAATTGAGGTTAGAATTAATGCAATCATAAAAAGTAGTTTTTTTCCACTTGGCATATAATACCATCCTTATTAAACTTAATAGCACTGTCTACAACATTAACTGGATTTAATTACAAAAAATCTAATACAATGAACTTACCATAAATTGAAGTCAATTGTTCTGCTAGAGCTAGTTAGTTAAATTTGATATTTAGTTTTTAATGATTGAACAAAGGGGCACAATATTAACTAGTCATTTGAAATTTGAAAATCAAAATACTATTGAATTTGAATAGCTAAAGTAAATATAATTTAATAACAACATTTTTATAAGCTATGCATGTACTGTAATATAGTACAAGAATAATTGCTTTTAAATTTTGTTTTAGACGCAGTTCAGCTGCCCAGTAGCCTGGGTGCTGTCCGTTCACTAATTATAGTATTAGGCACCTCAAAAGTTAACAAAGTTTCGAATAAATGTCAAGAGCAAGAAGTGCACCAACAAGAATTTTAAAAAAATGTAAAATGTATTTAACTTAACTGCTGAAATTACAATTAAATTAAAAAAATACAAGAAAGGAGCAGTTTAAGAAATAAGTATAATTTCACAGTGAGTTAAGAAGCATTCGTTTTACGTGGGACTTCAATCTGCTGAGTGACAAAGTTTTAAATCGGACCTAAGATTATCATAATCATAAATCTATAATAAAGCAGAAAAATTCCCAAGGTCAAACATTTCGACGCGTGGTCTATGTGCAGTTACCATTTTGGGCGTGGTCTTGATACTAGCAGCGTTGCCAGACCTGGTACAATTCTACGAATCTGGTACATTCTGAAACCGTTTCTACAAATTTATTTCGTGCAGTGTAAATCTGGCAACAGAGCTAAAATCGTCGTGTTGTCAGCTGGCCTTTAGTTTACGAAGAAGGAAACTCTTATTTCTGTTGTAGAAAAGTAAGTATTCGTTATTATATTTTCCATTTTCATTTTGTGTGCTCTTGTGTGACATAACCTAAGATTTGCGTGGAAATTTTATCTGGCAAAAACAGAGGCAATCAATGCGTTTCGTACTGCATAATTTTCATTATTATCAATCCTATGGAAAGAAGCTGTAAGTGAAGCCAAAAAGCAATACGAAGCGATGGATAGCGCGCTAGAGGTGAATTTATTAAAAGTGACGCTGTAAATACCTTCAGTAACTATTGCGATTTCAGATTCTACATAGTATACAAACTGTAGTTCAACAGTGCCCACCGCTAGCCAAGCTGCAGAGAGATTTACATAGCTGCCCCATCCGACTGCAAGAGCTTTAGCATTCAGTACGAACGAGTTATTTATCAGGTTGTTGCTGCGGAGGAGAACATCGTTGCCATAGTCGAGCGCAGTTCCAGCGCATCTCGTACTGCCAAACCAGTAGATGGACAAACAAAACGCCCAGTAGGAAATGCTCTCTCTTTTACAGTGGATGTTCAAATGATTGAGAGGAATCATCGTGAAATGACAAGGAGGAGTTTCTAAGGTGCAGAAAGATAAAACGTAATCTGAAGTTAAGTGATATCAATTTGGAATTAGTTGATATGGCAAAAAGCAATAACTGTGTGTATATTAATGAATCTCTCTCATCTTTAAATCGACAGCTGTTTGCGACAGCTAGAGATTATAAAAAGGAGAAGAATATTAAATATCTTTGGTCTAAAAATTGCAGGATTTATATGAGGGCAAAAGATAATAGTAAAATAGCCAAAATTAAAAATGTTCTTTGAATGTTTGAATAAAATTGATTTAAGAAACATTTTATATATTTCTATCGATAATTCTATAAAATTATATGGAAAATATTTTCTTTTGCATTTTTTAGAACACAAAGTAAATCCTGTTTTATTTTTATTTATTTTGTGGTTTACTTTCAGTTATTTTAGTTGCTTCGCAAATATAACTTCATTTAGATTTTTGTCAATCTTTCTGCTATTAAGTTTATTGCTATGTTGCTGCAAATGTCTTTATGGTAATATATTTAGTTTTATTTCTATTAATCAAATATTAATTTTTATGAGTTATCGTATAAAGTGTGTTTATAGTAATAATTCTGAGGTTCATCAGTATCTGCTGATGTTGATTAATTGCTTAATCGATTTACAAATTTACAATTTCCTATTATTCCTACAGCAAGTTGTAGTATAGCTATTGAACAGTTGTGGATCAAAATTATTTAAAAAAATTTAACGGTTGTCATAGGAACAGTTTATCGAAGGCAGGAGTTTGGATGCGCTGACTTGATTGATACCTTGGAGGACTCCTTTTAACTTATTGCACATATGACGGACGAGATAGTGTGTCTGGGTGATTTTAACATAGATATGTTATCTATAAATGATAAAAGTACTGAAAAATGATAAAAACAGCTCTACATTACTGGACCTTATTTTGGTAAACGATAAAAAATGTATAGTCAATTACGGTGACTGATGTACATGGATTATCCGATCATTGTTTGGTTTATTGTGACTACCCTATTAAATGTAAATTGCATCGCAAAAGTTTTTTTGTATACCTACAGAGATTTTGCTAATTTTCATTATGAGGAGGTCTATAACGACCTTCAGTCTCTTCCATGGCACAATTTAATAAATTTAATCATAGACAGTGCGGACAGTAAAAGAATTCAGCATATGCTAAATACATGCCTGAGGTTTATTTATGGTATTAGAAAATTTGATCACATAACACATAAACTTAACGAAATTAAATGGTTAAATATGCACAATCGTAGAATACTTCATTCAGCCACATTGTTTCATAAAATTATCTCAAATAAAGTACCCTCTTATTTACTTAATAAAATTGAATTTAGATGTGATGTTCATAGTGTTAATACGCGAAATAGAAATCTAATTACGCCTCCATATCACAAAACTGCAATGTATGAGCGATCCTTTTCTTACGATATAGCTTATTTATACAATTCTTTGCCGGAGTATCTCAAAACCTGTTCACCTGAGAAATTTAACTCTAATCTGTTTAAAATTCTACTTAATCATCAAATCGGTGCAGCATAATCACTCTCTTACATATATGTTTAACATTACAATAGTATTATTGGTCTACAGTTAGTGTCGGTAATTATTTAATATTTGTTATCTAAGTGGAAAAGCAGATGCTATTTTAAATAGTAATCTAAATTTGCCCTTTTGGTGGTGAAATGGGGGTTGTCGAAATTAAGTGTTTCTATTGCGCAAAGGACATTGGCATAGATGACCTAAATGTTCTAAAATGTGCAGGTGTACAAAAAAAGGATGAAGAATTTAAATTAGATCATAACCATGGCTACTACTACCAGATACAAATGCAACTCGCTATTACTGGAGTTAATTACTGTGATTTTGTGGTATGGAGTAGTAAAAATTTTTTCCGTGAAAGAATACATTTCAATGAGGTATTTTGGGAAAAAGAAAGCGCTATTGCTATGAAGTTTTTTAAAAATGTGATTATGCCAGAACTTCTCGGTAGGGCATCCAATCCCGGGATCACAAAATGTCGGTATCCCGGGATCCCTAATTTTTTTATCCGGTATTTCAATCCCGGTATTTTTCCCCAATACCGGAATTTTCTATATTTTTGGGATTGCTTTTGTGTGCACTGCGTCGCAGTTCGCAGAGTCTGCGAGTCGCCTTACCCGGCCTGGCCGACGCCAGACATTGAGCATCATGTTGATAGATAATAATTAGTATGGTTCAGGGTAGTAACAGTTAGCAGATGTGTCCATAAACGGCGTAAACTGTGTTCAGTTGTGTTGTCACTGTTGCTTGCATATTTACTTACCTATTATACACCTATAATACTATAAATACCGGTTCTGAAAACAGGAAATCCCGGTATTGAACACCGGAAATCCCGGTATTGAATACTGGAAATACCGGTACTAAAAACAGGGAATCCCGGTTTGAACACCGGAAATCCTGGTATTGAATACCGGGATCCAGATAGAATTTCTTCAATACCGAAATCCCGGGATTGAAAATTCAGTTCGGTATTGGATGCCCTACTTCTAGGTAAACATTTCACAAATAAAGCAGTTAAGGATGCTGCAGTTAATACTGATTGGAATGTATTCAAAGAGTCGTTAAATGTTAATAATGGTACAAATTTAATGTTCTGTAATAAAAGTAGTAGTACAGAAACAAGGACCACTGCTCTCGTAGCCACGCAAACTAAAGATAACAGTATATATTGTTTGTGTAAGGGTCCTGATAATGGAACGCCTATGATTGCTTGCTGTAATTTGCACTGTTCCGTGGAATGTTTTTATCTGATTTTTATTGGTTTAACATCTGTACCTAATACTGAATGGCATTGCCCTTTATGTAGTATAAGTGAAAGTAATAGTATTTTGTATTATATTGGTATTGGAATATAAAATAAAAGCAAATAAATATTTGATCGATTTATTTATTATCATTTTAATTGCAGTACTGTAAAATAAGTAAATACAAACATCATGTTTTTAAAAGCACGACCGCTGCGATATGTGAAAAACGCAGGTCTATTTTTGAATAAGTAACCGAATGCGCCAAGTAGCTGCTATAGAACACTGCAGTTTAAATTGAAACTAAATGAATTAATAACAGATTCATCCATTTTCAAGTATTCTATAATGTATATTGGTTATTTATATTTATACAGTACAGTAAACATTGCGCTTCCATACTTTGACCAAAATTATTTAAAAAGATATTTTTGTCAACTACACGGAAAAATTGCATGTTCAACACATTGGAAAATTCCATGCTCACGTAAAAATTTTACATTCGCTGGAAAACTCTCACTTTTCTTAACTTGTAGAACAATCTACTATTAATTCACTAGCGATTTAAGAAGAAAATTAACTCGCTAGCATATAAACATTATAAACAGTTACTTATGGCTGCTATTATAGAGATAATAATAGTAATGCCAGTTTAAAATGACAAAGAAATAATAATTAATCGAGTTATTTAACAATATCCATAACGGCGTAACTGGAGACTTGAGTTACCGCATTTATATTTTTATGACGCTCAACGGCTTAAACCTGAAAAGAAACACAGATTGCAGGCAGCTGAAAATTATTTCGGTGGAGCAAATAATTCTCACATATAATCTCATAAGTCACAAGAGCATTAATTCTTTCCGGAATTTTTTTTGACTGCGTTCCAACAACATCATATTAATTAGGACGCCTTCCAGGGGCGAGCGTTGCCTTTCCAGAGACTTTCCATTTGAAAATATATTTTTTGGAACTTTTCCTTACTGCCAATCTCTGGCGTGCTTTTAAAACTTTCTTTGGTGCAACAAAAGTTATTAAATTCGTCCTACATTCTAAATGCGGCATGTGTCGCGGGGTTTAAGCTAGTTATATAATATTACATTAGAATACGAGAATGACCGTTTCTATATTTCATTTACATGTTGCGAAGGAGTAAGAATTCCCTTAAATCTTAAATTAAGGTTATGAACATCAGTTGGATAGCAAATCGTATTGTATAGATAACTAGGGGTTCTTATTGAAATAATTTGTGATATATACAAGCCGGATACATGTATCTACGTGATGACATATTTAACCACTCTGTTTCTATCAGTTTATAAGAAATATGCTGATTACGAATACTATGTATCAGCCTTAGGCAAGAATTTTGGGTTCTTTTATTCTTAGTTTATCAGAGTAAAGCAAGTTAGGGTCGTAAAAACAGTCACAATAATCAAACATTTAAAGTACTAAGGAACAGCAAAGATATATATTTTGCTGCCGTGTTAAAATGTGTTTATTTTGGTATATTTTTTTAAAATTAGAATATGATTTTTGTATACAATGAGAAATGTGAGAGCTAAATCACCATTCATTATCGAGTAGTAAACCTACATCTTTAACAACATTGAAAAACATTAATGCTATTGATCCTTAATTACAACTTTAATTGATCTTCAACCGGTTGCCGAGTTTTGCCAAAAATTATAACATTTGTCTTAACTGGATTTGCTTGTAGGGAATGGTGTTTTAACATACGATATACACTTTCTAGCTCTGAATTTAGTTGGCCACATGCAAGATTAACATTACTTGAATGAAACGAAAGCTGCGTATCATAAGCATAGAAATAATAATTAGCATGTTTGATACTAGAGTTAGATACATATAAAGTGAATAAAAGAGGTCCCAAAATGGAACCTTGTGATATCCCTTGTCTAACCAAGAAAAATTACAGTTTGATTCCTATCTGAAAAGTAGTTAGATACTGTAATACTGCCTTTTCCTTAGCCCTACACCTACTGAATTATTACGTTACAATGCCCTGGTTCGCTAGCTTATCCAGTCGGTAAGCTATGAGACTCTATTCACATCGTCAGTGCAGCTAAGGGTAAATTAATATTGTTGGAGTTAGCCCATTGACACCTGAAATGTTGTACTTACAAATGCAAACACCAATGGTAATAGAAACCCAACAGTTTACATGAATACATAGAATATGTAAGAAAATGATAAAGACACAAATACATGCCAGCCAATACATAAAACAATGGCGCACTGCGCATGAGAAAATATATTAAGTAAATGCTTACAATTCAGTTAATTGTGCGAATACAAAGTTCACAAACGCGAAGTATGAAATAGTAACGCCCACCAATAAGTTGAATCCGAGGTTGTAGTTTCTTTATAGTGCCTCGATGCATGGAAACCTGATTTGCCGAGTTAGCATATGACGTGATGCGCTGCCAGTACTTTCCCGTTATTAAGCAGCGAGCCCCTTGCAAGCAGTTGCGTAATTATTTACCACAATTGCTAACTGCTTTCTTATTTCGTCGCGAGGTTATAAGCAGGAACTAACCTTGTATACGTTCATCAAAGAACAAGGACCGCGGTGGATGGCTTCTTTAGGTCGAAATCGCCGCTTCTAGCGATGTCTGACTGTAACACCACAGTCTCGCTTCTGGGCTGCGTTACTTGAATAGCTTGCACCTGGGGCTCGGCTAAGGATGCCCTTCTTCTGCGGTTTGCACTCGCAGAACTTTAGCGACCCTTTTAACAGGTCGTCCCGCGCTCTATATTAATTTAGGAGCGCACCAGGCGATCCGCAATGTTTACCCATTTGAGCGCGAATCAGTGGATTCGCCGAGTTTGCCTACTTGCATTGCTAGCACATTCTCTCATGTAAAACTAGAGCGTTAACACTCGGGACACACATAGTTCGCGGTCGAGCACACAGCATTTCTTACTTATAGTGCGATACTATGTAAATAAACATAAGAACACATACTGCTGAGCTTTATCACTAATTGGGTATGTAATAAAAGGTATGAAATAGGTGAATACAGGTTGGGCAAATTGGCCCGTTTCAATACGTGGTCAATAGCCTAAGCCAATGTAATGTAGAAATGAAACAAGAATACCATGGTTAATCGTATCAAATTAGAGATGGGCGCGTGAATGAATTTTCGCTCACGTCACGCACGTTTCACGCTTGCTTTAAACAGTCACGTTCACGCACGTTCACGCTCACTTTCACTCACGTTCACGGCGTGACACGCCACTCACGACGTGACACGCAGCTTTTATTTCAGAATTTAAATTCATATAGAACAGAAAGTTCAAATTTAAAACCAATGAAAAACCCTAAAGAGAACTAAAAATATGTTTTACACCTGACCTAATTTACGTGTATGTTGCAATCAGAATAGTTGACATAAAAAGAAAAGAATGAAAATTGACTACAATAACTTCGACAAGGGATAAATACTGATTTCTCGCAAATATATTTCTTGCAGCTGTCTTCGAAGACATTACTTTTAATACCAAAAGCTGTCATTGGAATTGACGTTTCCCTTATTGGTATGAGTACAGAAAGTATATGTTGCTAGGCAACACTTTAATTCGTAGGTTTGAAAGTACTTTTACGTACAAGGATCAACATTTTCAGCATTAAGGCGAGTATACAAAAAAACATTACTTTTATTAGAATCATAAGTTCATCTACACAAGTACACAATAAATTGGTTTAAAAATAAAACGTAATCAACATTTTCAGTGTTAAGTCGAGTATACATTAGGTACTTTTCTAAAAATAGGTTCATCTACACATCTACACAATACATTTTTGGTTTAATAATAAAACGTAATTAAAATTTTCAGCGTTAGCCGAGTATAAAAAACAAACCATTACTTTTATTAGAATAATAAGTTCATCTACACATCTACACATTAAAATGTTGATTTAAAAATAATATGTAATCAACATTTTCAGCGTTAAGTCGAATTCTGCGCTCTTCTAAAATTCGCCCAGCTGTAGAAAATACTCTTTCGCTTGTAACGGAACTTGCCGGTATGTTTAAAATTTCTCAAGTTTTTTTAACAGCGGCGTATTTACACTGTTTTTCCAAAATCATAAAATGTCATCTACATTTCCGAATTTTAATTTAATATACTAATTTAGTTCTGTTTCGACATCATCCTAATTACATGTGTCATCGTCAGAGCTATCACTAAGTGTAGAAAGATAAGAATCTGATGCTGATGTACCAGTTTTGAGTCGTTTGCTATGTATTTCATCATTATCATCTATAGTTTTATTTGCATTATAATCTTCTCTTTTATGTGAAGGTATGAACTCTAAGGATTTATAATTAGGGTCCAAAAATATAGCCACATAGTAACTTGTTTGGCACAATTTGTGATTTAATGTATTTAAAAGTTGCTGCACCCTGCAGTTTTTTATTCGTTACTAAATATTTAACGTGAAATTAACGTGAAACGTGAATCACGTCTAGGAAATTTTCACTCACGTTCACTCACGTTCACGTCACGATTTTCAAATATTAGTCACGTTCACGACGTGACACGCCGTGACACGACGTGACACGACTGTTTTCACGTCACGCGCCCATCTCTGTATCAAATGCTTTTGAATAATCAAGCAGTACCAGCACGATGACAAGGTCATTATCAATGGATTGCAATATGTCATCAGTAATTTTCAGAAGAGCCGTTGAGTAGCATGACCTGTTCTAAATCCTGACTGTTTTTAGGTAAAATACTATATTTATTAACATGCTGAATCAGTTGATATTTTATTACCTTTTCTAAAACCTTAGAACAGAGTGTATACTAATGGGTCGCATTTGATTCAGGCTTGAAGGTTGAGTTAACTTTGTCGTAGCGATAACGTATATATGCTTCCATGTCTGGACAACAGCTGAATTTTCAATGCAATAATTTATTAAATAAAGTAAGATAGGCTGCAAAAAAGAACAATATATCTTAATATATTTTTTGTTTAATTGGTCAGATCCAGTAGCATTTGATCTCATATTACTTATTATTTTGCTAATTTTTTCCTCTGTAACACTATGTTATTGAAACCCATAACCTACTGGCAAGGAAGAGCAACGATGGTTTAAGTATTAATTAACTAAATCTTGATTACTATTGACATCAAGAACCCTATTAAAGATGACCAATTTTGTTGACATCAGATGGTTGAGATGGTATTCTGTCATTTTTTGAGGGCTTGATATTAAGATATGGCAATAATTTCTGTTTCTTTGACACTACTGGTCTGAAAACGAAGACTATAGTATGCTCTTTTTCGATTCCTCATGCGACAGCAGTAAAACTCCGAAGTTGTTTATAAAGCATGCGCAATAGTATGTGGCCGGTCTCACTGAGCCACCGGTAGTCATCTACGGCCACCAACCAGTTTGAAACATTCAACCGGTCCGAATTTTGGTGAAAGGTGGACGCCGCTCGTTAGCGCTGCGCAAGTGCTAAATAACCGTTAGGTTTTTTGTTCTGCGGTTATTACCAAACAGCTAGATATTTCGATGTGTTTGAAACGTCAAGATTAAAATACAGGTTTGACGTTTTATACTAATAAATTGTAACAATCTTGGTTTATTCTGTAGTAGATGCAGAACTTCTCCTTATTATTAATTAATTGTGGCACCAGTTGATGGTATTCTCTGAGCTGGTCTCAGTATAAGAGTATTTCCCGCACCCACACTTTACTCTACTTTTCACTTATTTTTCTCCAAAAATAATAGTTTCTGAACACTTCTTCCTTCTCTGAAGCAGTATATCTGAAGATATTCATAAATTTATGAGTAATTTAATATTATCTGTTAGCCACGGCGCAGGCAATTTTGTAGTTTTGTATGGAGCATGCAAATTCAATAGAGCAGATAAGCTATCGTTCAAGAACTGTACTTTGTCGTCAATATTCTCACAGTCATATATACAGTCTGTTCAATAAAAAAGGTTCCGCCTTCTAGCTACTTTATTATTTATTTTAGACCCAAATCAAATGGCACATAAAAACCTACATTTTCTGGTAGAGGTTTTTTTTCCCTTTTCAACAATATAAATATTTCATGCACTTGCATAAAAAAATTTTCGTGAAAAATTACAAAAACTTTTTCACAGTGGGAGGCCATGCTACAAAACTGTAAACAAAAGTGTAACTCAGAAAAACAAAACAAACGCTTTAACTATCAGATTTCAGAATAATCTAAAGTGTTTATTGTTTTGTTTTTCTGAGTTACACTTTTGTTTATAGTTTTGTATTGTAGCCTCCCACCGATAAAAAAGTTTTTTAATTTTTCTCGAAAATTTTCTTATGTAAGGGCATAAAATATTTATATTGTTGAAAAGAGAAAAGAAAAACCTCTACCAGAAAATGTAAAAAATATATACAGTGTCATTTAAAAAAATTGCATGTGACGTCACCACTCTGAAACAATTTAAGATAAAAATTTTTGGATAGTGTTAAAATGTAGATTTTTATGTGCCATTTGATTTGATATAAGGTTTATTGGGTCTAAAATAAATAACAAAGTAGCTAGACTGTATACAGTGTGTCCCAGAATTGATGTTACAAGAGGTGAGATGGTGTAAAAATTTTTGAATTTTATTTTAAGGTTCTGGGATTCGGTCCTGCTTGGTTTGAAAATAATTTTAAGAATATTTTCAGTTTTTGAAAAATAAGTAGGCCTTGACAGGGAAGCGAAAACTATTTTATTTTCAGGTAAACTACCATTTTTGTTAATGATATGGCAAAATTTTATTAAGGAAAGTTGTTTAGAATGATAAATTATGCCTCTATACAAAATTTTAGAAGGAGCTGTCGACTTAGATTAAATCGTTATTTTTAGATTAAACAAATTCCATTTATAGGGCCATAATTTCTGTTTCTGACCAACTTTTCTTAATACAATTTTGCCGTATCATGAACAAAAAGAGTAGTTTACCTGAAAATAAAATACAATTTTCTAAAAAATAACGGTTTTTTCTATTTCGACACATCTTTCTAAAATTTTGTATATGGCCATAATTTTTCATTATGAACAACTTGTTACGTGTAATTTTACATTTAGATGCAGTCAAGAATTGTTGTATGATTTTCGCATAAATACATTCAGATGTAGTTAGATTGACCTGTAGTTCCTAGGTGTAGATTTGGTTGCATACTCACTTTTGCATTTTTGGATGATTTTGGAAAACCTTGAAAATTCTAGGGGATTATAATACAATTTTCAAAATACATTGTTAGTACGATTTCCGGCGGCCATTTTATGAGACTGATTTCTTGAGATTATTTCCTTTTGGGGCTGCATGTGATTTGGATACCTCACTTAGGTGGATCAAGTAATTTCCAAAAATTATCGGTAGATTTTGTGATCAGCCCTAGGAAATATGGTGTTATATTGCTGAAATAAAGCCAGTTATACTGGGATGATTATGTATTTCTGCAATCACTCACTTAAGGCCATCCAACAGCTCTGGTATGTTATTTGTGCTTTCGTTGGACGTCTAATTCAGATTTATTCGTGTGATTTTCAGGCTTCTTTCGTAGCCCCCTAAGCTCTGGCTTCTGTCGTAGCCCCCTAATTGGTACGTTAGTACTCCTGTTTCGTTTACGACTTTTTGGAGTTCCATTATAGCTTGCCAAGCACCTGCAGGACCCCCACGCGGTCTGTGCACCCTCAATCCATGTGGTAGCCTTTGAACTCACGGCTTCTCCCCAGTGTGACAACCAAGAGGTTTTTTCCACCGGTGCAAGAACCTGTTGCACTTGAAGTTATTTCCAACTAGAGGACATCTCCGTTTAGCAAACCCCTGCATGGCTGTTCTGTCGACGCCGCTGCGCTACTGAACAACCCCAGGTATCTACCTCCTAGCGTTTATTCACCCCATCGCTTAAACTAGAAATATCGTTTGGACTAGTTTTGTGAAAGCTTGTGCACTGCGCTTACTTTGTTTGGTGGTGATCTCCATAACAGATGGTACCGAGAAATCTAGGAAAATCTGTGTAGCTATCGGCGACGTTCACCTCGTGCAAATGTGTATGTGGAATAGGTTAATTTCATTTTGTACGTCTAATATTTTCTTCGATTGGCAATAGTGCCTTTGCAGTTTAGTTGCGTTCAAGTAACTCGACATATTAAAAATTTATTAATATAACTTTGGCGAGGGTTTTCGGGTTTAAATTGTTGCATTTAATACACTGCGCTAAATATACACAATTTTTAGTGTAATAACACCACGAAATGGTACCACTTCGAATGAATCGCGAGTAGGTAAATTATTTGAGTGTGGAAACGATTTATTAAGGTCTCCCGTATTCCGCTATCGCTGTTTAATGTTTAGTCACTACCGTCACTACAGTTGAGGTACATGTACTCGAACGAAATTGCGAGCTAAGATCATAGAGTTCTGTTTTGGATTTCAGATTTATTAACTTAAAATCTTGTACATTTTTTTATACATAAAACTGAAATTACATCTAAGTACTATTCCATTTACGAACAAACTATTTATCACAGATTTATGTCGCCTTTTCCAAGCATGGTGCAGATTTGTATGTGTAAATAAATAATTAGGTTATTTCAAGTTATGGTGTTTTCTGTCTCTGATTATTTTTATGTAACAGCTGAGTGGTTTAGGAACTTACACGGCCACCTGTAGGTTTTCTGGTTTGGACCGTCTCGAACCAGTGGCGCTTCCAGACAACCCCTTCCCCCCTCATTCCTGCTCAGGAACTAGCTTGGCAAACGTTTGCTACACGACTAGACAATTCCTGGACCACCGTGCTGTGAAGTATATATATGATTTTCCTTTTCTTTCTAGCCAACTGTCAGGTTTTTAACAGGAAAATTAAGTTACTGATTCAGACGTCCTCTTTCAGACCGCTAAATCAAACTAACTATCAGGCTTTTAACAGGAAAATTTAGTTAGCGTTTCAGACGTCCTTTTTCAGATCGCTAAATCAAACTAACTTCGGAACAGGTCCTCTGGATCGTTCAGGAGAGAATCACGACAGAGGAATAATAAAATTCTCCTCGAAAATGGGCTCAGTACTTGCTTTTATGTGCATTGAAAAATTCCTAGGTGGGGAGAGCGGCGCGCGGCTTGCCTTTGTCCGTCGTCGTTATCCCTGGTGGAACGTCGGCCCACGGTGGCTTATCTCCCTGGACATTGACACTCCGTGGTTTACGATGACGCTTAGATGGGCGATGTATAAATTTGCATATATTATTTAATATTTGTTTACCCAAATTTGTACGGAAGCTAGCGTTACAAGACTATCCCTTAAAGTAAATTTTCATTTTGTGTTAAAAGAGCCGTATCATCTGCATACATCGCTACGTTTTCTTTGGTTTGTGGGATATCGTGCATATAGATGTTAAACAAAAACGCTTCCTTGTTGTACTCCCGCTCGAATTATCTTTGTTTCAGAAAGGGCACTATGAATTCTTACGGAATATGTGCGATCATCAAGAAAAGAGAACAATATGGCTTTAAGATATTCAGGTATGTTTAGGCGTATAATCTTATATTTGAGACCATGGTACCACACTCTGAAACAAATCTTTAGCTCCGGCTATTTGTTTCGTCGTTTATTCTTTTCCGGGCCAGCCTGTACATTCCCACTTGAATTATTATTCGCTGTATTTCAAACGATATCAAATCTTGTCCGCGCAAAAGTGCTGGATTTGGTTTTTCCGAAATTCACTTGTTATCGCTTTGCGCCAGCGAGCAGCTATTCCGTTGTTTTGCAGGCATTTGATTTTTGCATTCGGTTGAAGTAACTTGCTTCTACGAAGGCTTTCCCGCGTGCTACCGCACCAATTTTTAATTAACTTCGTTTGTGAGCTGATGACTAAAATCAGGTATGTCTACGCCACTTGTTTGACATTCATTTTAGTAATTTCCCGTTTTTTTATTAGCTCTTTGACGATATTCTTCAACGTCACTTTTAAACGCCATTATTAAATGCCGTTTTTAGACGACTCTTTATTTGGGTTTCCTAATTAACACCCTAATCAATAACTTGGACCAGCAACTCCTTTCTGGAATCTCATCTTGAGCTTGCCAAGTGGTACAAGGAGCGTCTATTCCATTATCAAATTCGGCCACGAGTTCGAAGTTGCTGTCGGCTTACGCTAAGCTAACCCTGGACAATTCAGTGCCTGCCGGCAACGTTTTTTATCACCACCCAGGTTAGTCTTGTTTCAACTTTTGTTGATAACTACGTCCGCCTATGAATTGTTGGCTGAATCGATTGTAACGACGCTTCAGATTTACAATTTGCAAATTTAAACTACGCTATACAAATTTAAAACGTAATGTATTAATTATTCATAAATCTATGCTTTACACATTTAAAACATAATGTATTAATTGTTCCCAAATTTACAACTCACAAATTTAGAGTTTTGCTAAATGAATACGTACTAAGAATTTTGTAAAAAGTGCCCTCACGCCATTTTACTATCATTACTGAGATAACGGTTAAAACATATGACAGTGGTAAGCTTACTCCTTCATTAAGTTGTGATCACATTCAATCCAAGAGCCCAAAAGAGGTTCGCATATTTTTTGTGCGTACTGCATTTTCAGCATTAGTAATATATTGTATTATATACTGTATTTAAACCTTGTGACAAACAATTCACAGACTTAATTACGATGTTGCAAGCAACTATTAATTATTAATTAAATACACCTAATTGTTGGTGTAATTTTATTTATTTCTCGAAATCTGTGATTTCTGGCGCCCTGTGTTTTTTACTATTATTAAAAGAGATTGCAGCAGTTCAGCTGATGATAGAAATCTGCGACCCAAGGCCATCGAATTTGAAGCTAGCTAGGTCATTGCGGTGAGTAAGAACATTTCAGAGCTACCGTGGTGTATAAATGATAAGGGGGTTGATCTGCGATTATACTACCATAGATTATTATTAGTAATCGATCGCAGGTTGGCTTCTTTATTGTTTCAACTCGGTCGAACGGTTGTGAAATATCCAAGAAAATCGCAGTTGTGTATTTCTTTGGTTCAAACCCTTCCTCAATTAGATCTGTCAATCTTTGGAGTTGATGACAAGTTGAATGACCTCGTCTGAATCCAAATTGGAAAGCTGGTATGACGTTTTTGTTCATAATTTGCTCCTTTAGTCTCGTCCATATTACTTTTTCTAGCAGTTTTGACATTGTTGGCAGGAGACTAATAGGCCTGTACCTCAAGATACTATTTTTGTTCTTTCCTGGTTTATAAAACATCAATACGTGTGCATATTTCCACGGAAGCGGAAAAAATCCTAGCCGCAGGCATGCATTAAAGACTTGCAAGGTATGCCGGGTATTTGTTTGGTAAGTGCTTGCGCATGGAATTTGTTATTTGATCTAGACCTGGAGACTTATTTGTTGTAAGGGTTTTGATTATTTGAGATAGCTCATCAAGACTGGTAGGTTTAATATCGGTATTTCGGATTGGAGTATGGGTTTCAGTAAAATTAATTATTTGGTTAGCAAACATGGGTGTGTTGCAGTTTAGAGGAGTTAATGTGGATTGTAGATGAGTAGCGAAGGCTTCATTTTTTTTCATCATCTATCACTAGTGTTTCATTTTCAGTTGTAATTGAGGGAAGTTCTTGTGGCGTTTGTAGAATTTTAAGGGTCGTTTTCCACATTCCTCGATCTCCTGGTTCTAGAGTACTAATGAAGTGCTGATACGATTTCACTCAAGCACCATCGAGTTCCCTTTTAATTTTATGAAACAAGTTGTTTACCAAGGTTTTGGTTGCGGGATTTCGTGTTTTTTGTCACTCTCTCCGTGCTATACTTTTTTCTTTTATTAGATTAAGTATGTAATTTAGCGGTAGGTAGTGATTTCTTGTTCTTTTATCTTTTCTTGTCTTTGTGGCGTGCTGTATACTCTTTTCTATGGCTACTGTGATTTTCTGAATTCTGTTGTTTATATCTTCTGTGGTGTTTAGAGTCACATGAGTTGTGAGATTTTTATTACAGGCATCTTCAAATTTGTTCCAGTCTGTTGTACCATTTCCAATTTAGGTTGTGATTGATATTTATTTGGTACAGCTTCATATGTGATGATGACTGGTATGTGATCTGAATCTAGTTCAGTAATTACTATTTGATTAATTTGTTTACTGAAATTTTTTTGGATCACTATGTCCAATATATCCTGTTTGTAATCGCTCCTGTATGGGAAGTAGGTATACTCAGGAGGTGCTTGAATTTCAAAAGCATGATCTGCTGACATTTTGAGTAGTTTTGTTCCTGCTGGATTTGTGGCTCGGCAGCTTCAAGTGGTATGTTTACGATTCAGATCCCCCATTAGAAGGGTTGGTTTAGAAGATTTAAAAATTAGCTTCAGATTATCTTCCAGGAGTTGATTGTTTGGCTGTTTATATGCGCTTATTATATTAACACGACCCCCATTATCAAGTGTAACTTGAATTTGCACGGCTTCAAAATTTGTGCACTCTAATTTAGGCAATTAATTGTGGGTTATTTGCTTTTTTACTAATATTGTTACTCCTTCGACTGCAAAGGTCGAATTTCTGTCATTTCGGTAAACTTTATATCCAGGTATTTTAATTTGCTCATTAGGTGCAAGATGTGTTTCTGTAATGCATGCAATGTCCACTTTGTGTCTTGCTAAAAAAGCTATCAGTAAGGAGCGTTGAGGTTTGATACCATTAGCATTCCAATTTAGGAAATTGATATTATAGAAGAGTTTTTGATTATGGGCCATTTCGGAAGATTGTTAGAAGATTTGTTATGATGAAGGTTTTTATTTGTTCAATATAAGGTTGGATGAGGTTGAGGATGGCTGAAATGATTTGATTTAAAATTTCTGAGTTTGTTGAGAAGTCAATGTTGGGAAGATTGGATGATTGATGTTGGATTGTAGGGAGATTTGTTTTCGTTACATTTGCGAAAGATCTACTTTGGCCTGTACGATTTTCGTTAACAGGATTTGGATATCTAATTTATGTGTTGGATTTAGATTGTGTGGGTCTGTTACGAGTATTTTGTGCCTCAAAGGTGTTAAGGTAATGTTTGCAACCCCTATAGTTAGCTGGGTGTCCTTCTCCACAGTTTACGCATTTTTGGGGATCGCCCTTTTTTATCACAGTTCAAATACAGATGGTTTTCTTGACACTTGACACATCGCGGGGGAAGGGAGCAATAATTTTTGGTATTCCCGTAACGTTGGCATTGGGGGTGTTTCTTGGTGTTTGATTGAATAGTGGATCCTATTTATTTTATATATTTCTGATGCTTGATCATTAGCAGTGAGGTCCACCGCACACACTGGTATTGGTAGTTAGTCTTTGTTGTAGAGTCTGCATAACTTAATTATTGGGAGTTTATGTTTTTCTAGTTCTGCCCGTATTTCGGCTTCTGATAATGAAGGTTGGACATTTTTTATAACTACTGAGAGAGGCTTTGTGTTTTGATTTCGGTAAGTGTAGAACTCAATGTTGTTCTCCCGATACTACTTTGTAAGGTTTCTGTAGTCCGTTTCGCTGCTCGCATTTATTCTAACTGTATTATTATTGAAAACAGTGGTGAACTCACCTACTGTTAGGGCTTCTATGTCTGAGATTACTTCCTTATGATTCAGCTTCCATTGAGGAAAATTGGTGGGATTTTTGGCTTTTTGTTCGGTTTTTGTTCTTCATCTGCTGTCTTGTTTGATTCCGTGGATTCCGGCTGGCTTAAGGGGAAAGTAGCGATTTTGTTCCAAAAGGGTTTTTGGTGACCATTGATACCTTTTTTGTATATCATTGATAGGTGGTGTTAATTCATCCGATTTACGTTTAGTGGTTGCCATTTGGCCTTACGGTGCCCCGAGAGGCAACGGCGTGATATAATTTTTATTTCGAGTTTTGATTTATTACACGCTTTAATAGTATTTAACATTACAAGCCAGGTAAAACAGGTTTTACTGGCGATAGGATTGGGATGACTGGCGAGCCGTTAGGCGAGCCTGTCATATCCTTGAGCCAGTAAAAATGGTTACCTGGAGTGTATTGTTGAATGTTTTATTTGTTCCTCGCTTGTAAATAACTAGAAATTTATCATTTATTCAAAATGTCAAACTGACAAGCAACTAAATTAATCAATATGACACATACTAAGGAAGACAACTCTGGCTTTGCACGCTATCATTTATCTATGAGCACGCTTGTAAAATATAACTGGCTAGCCAGTAAAAAATTTACTGGCTAGCCAGTTAAGAAACATTTTCAAGGTGAATACAGTGACTTGATAAATTGATGTTTACAAGTGAGGAACGAATAAAATATTAAACAGGAAAGTCTGCGGCGCAGAGCCGTGTAACTTAGATATTGAAGGTCGTAGCGATAAGAAAGCACGATACGCGTGACCGCACCATCTGAAAGCTATATATATATATATAATGAAGTAATAAGAAAAATAATAATTAATGGTACCACTACAGCAATATGAAGCGTAGTAGGTGAAGTAACCGAAGACGCCAAATGCGAATAAGGATCGTTGTTAGAACAATTCCATTAAAGTAGTTACTTTTGGTACTTTAGCTCAAATCCTAGCATTTTCGCGAGTCACGCAATTAAATTCGTAATTCAGTGATAATGTTATCAAAATTCATTTCTATAAACCTTATTTCCCCACGGTTCAGTTCAAATATTAACGCTTCACCGTAGTTAAAGATTGCCGATTCAGGTTCATGTTGGCATACGTTATAAATTTACCCTTTGTTCTCTTCTGTTCGTAAAGTAGTCTCAGGTTACCGATTTCTTAGTATTTAACATTGTTCTGGTACACCCAAGGTTTCCTGCAAGTTTCGTGGAAAGTGTTGAGTCAGACTTCATCAGCCTAAAACTTTTCCATAGCTTTAAGCAGAAGCTTGAGTCAGCTTTGGTGATCCTAAAATCTTTTGAGGCGTTCTACCGTAAGAGCAACAACGACGTAGATAAGCCGCGTCTGCGCTTGGCCAGTTTCGCGCCCACATTTTCCGCAGGAGCGTCACTTGGCGTGGAGTCCGCAAGATGTAAGGGTCGCGTTGGGTCCGCGGTCGGCGTCCATCTGCCGAATCCGCGTAAAAGTTTATTGTCGAAATTCTTGTGTTGTGAAGCCACCTTGTCACCGTTAATTCGAGCTTTGTGCATATAGTGGTTAGAGGTAAACGTTTAGCCGAGTTTTCCGTATCGTTTGGAGCTGAGCACCTCCGCTAACACTTATCGTGGATTATATTTTGGGAACACTCAACCGTGTGCTAAACTAAACCAAGTAGAACGAAGACCCGATCCCTTACCATCATCTGCTTGTTACCGGGGTCCGTTCTAGTCAACCCTTCGTCTTGGGGATGTTTTACCGCTCGCATTCGCTCAATTTTGCCCAGTCCTGTGGTTTACAACAGTTTCCCGTCGTTTCCGTCCGTGGCACTGACTGAGATGCAACTCGCAGCTGAGAAAAACAACTTAAGTCTCCACATCTATGTTTCTATCAAGGTAATTTGTTAACCGTTAAATATTTATAGTGAAGTGTTTTGCCAAAGTGTAGTTTGGACCACTTGAGTTCTTTTTGTTTGATTTAAACAGTAAACTGTCGAACAGTTCCGTCAAGTTTTATTATCTTTATGTTGTTTTTGTGTATTAAGCTCACGTAACCGTTGCTGTACTCATTTTTTAAGTGTTTGTCGCTAAATTTTGATACTGTAAAGTAGCTTTTGTGGTAGAACGTACCGACCATATTGTTTGAAATTGTAAATATGTCTTTTATTGCCGTTTGGTTATTCGAGTTTAGATTATAGATTGCGTCGTTAACCCAACTAACCTTTTTGCATATTTTCGGCCGTAATATTTAAATATTGTAACATTCATTGTCATTTGTTTCACATGTTATTTCATCAATAGAGTTTATTGTTAATTGTGTATACGTTTTTCATTGGTGTGTTTGCATGTCTTGTGTCTATGTTTTGTACAGGAACCTAGTTGATTCAAGTAAGTGTAAGCTGATGCCGTTTAAGGTAGGTTTGATCCATCTGTGACGTCGCTACCTCAGGTTGTGCCAAGGCAAAAGTAGTAAGATGATTTACCCACTTCCATTTTCAAGTAATTTCACCTGCGTTGCCGATGTTGTGTTTGTCCCGATGTAGTCAAGAACCCCTTTGTTGCAGAGCACAGCCCTAACTGTTAGATAGTAAAGATCCACGGCCTTCTTCACTGAGCATCCGATAGCCGACACGCCTCGTTGCAGCACATCTCGTAACGAAGGTTAGGGCTGAGTTTTGGCGATATTCTCGATTATGTCTTAGTCATTTTGTAGGTAACAGGTTTGGCTCTCAAGCGTATGATTTTGCTTTGCACGCTTGAGGAGCTGATTGTTAATGTCCTAATAACGTTTTCGTGCTGTAACATCGTACAATGAAGACGATCACTCTTAGTCGAAAGTTATAGTAGCTGCAGCAATAAAAGGGAATACAAAGGAATACCATGCTACAGTAAAATGGGAAGAAAAGCAAATTAGCTTAAATTCAGAAGTTTCATGCGAATATACAACATTCACTGTGTAAATTCCAATTAAGTGAAATAGTATGGGATTACTACAAGGCACCGCCTATGACTAAGGGCTCAGCTAATGTACCATGTGAAAGCAAGAGTAATATCCCAAATAAATAGAACAACGACTCAAACCCTAGTAACCGAAGAAGGAAAATAACATTTTCACCTCATCAATAAATAAAATCAACTACTTTATACAGTTCTCCAACCCTGAATTATCCCTTACTTGGAGGCCACCAAACCTGCAACAATAGCCTCTGTTGCACCTTCCTGTTCCTTATCATTGGGAATAAGTTCCAAACACAACCATTAATAATTCATTAATAATTAATAATAAAATCACAAATAAATATGACGAAGAAGCAAGACCAATAATAAAATAATAATAAATAAATATTAAATAGAAATTAATAACAAATATTTTTAATAAAATAATTAATACAATCATAAATAAATATGAAGACGAAGATATACGAATAATAACATAATAATTAATCAATAGTTAATATAAATAGATAATAAATATTAATAATGAAGCCTTAAATAAATACAAAAAAGGTGCGAATAAGAAAATAAAAATTATAAAGGCGACAACACGAATGAAGAATTGTAGAAAAATGGGATAATGCAGAGGAGGAAATTATAGGAAGGAAGAAGACCAACCCGAAAAACAGCAGCTTACAGCCGAAGGATGACACCCCACATCAACATATCAGTGAAACGCGAAGTGCGGGAGCGTTTCAAAAGAAGAGTATTAAAACAAAATCAGTGGACAAATTATAATAAAAATGAGTGTAGTGCGAAGTCACGCAGTTAAGAGATCAGAGCAATAAAAACAAGTGAGCGCAAAAACACGGTATGAGGCATAAAAGACACTGTAGGGCAATAAATTAAGAAAAATGGGTCAATATAATCAGCAATAATAGTTAAGGCCAAATAGAAGTAAAGGTTTTTTTTGCAGAAAAGCAGACATGTCCATAAGGACATGCCTACTTTTAAAAAGCGGGGAGTAGTGTAACAACCCGCAACAACTTGCGTTTATAATAAATCCGTAGATTTTAAATTACCTAAATTGTAATGAAAGGAAAGAATAGGTCGAAGTACGCCTCTGCATAAATTGCATTTATAGCGAATGCAAAAGTTCAGTTAGTAAGAACGCAAAACGTTAGAATGTAATAATCACAAAGTATTGAATTGCATCCGGTAGCAAGGCTGAAATCAGCGCTTAAAGAAACCAAAGAAATTCTATCCTCACAGGCCAGCAAATCGTTTCCAGAAAGAAAGCTGGGAACAGCAGAGTTGCATTATAAAGAACAAGCCTGTGAGAAACGCGTATTCAAAGATTTCTCGAGAGGCGATTTGAAAAACGCAATTTGGCAAAACGAAGCAAGACGAATTATTCAACGGGTACATTCGAGGGGGCTGAAAAAACCTTCCTCGGAGGGAACCGCGCCAGCCGCGGGCAGTTGGCGCTTGAGTCGTGGGAAATACATTAATGCGTTGCTAACGAATTTCGGTGCTAATTTAACTAAGCCCTAAATGCCAAATTTTCATCTAAAATATAAGTGTTTGCGTAGTGCCTAACCATAAGAAAATCCAGGAATAATAGAAGGCCCGGGGTATCCAAACAATTCCAAGCGAACTCACTTTAATCTTCATAAATAATACAGTCGTTCCGCTTAATTAAATATATAATAAATAGCCAAGACGAAGTACGTCAGCTCTGGACCAGGTCAGGCAATATTTTGGTATATTCTTAACCCACTATATTAAAGGGCTACTTCGTTTGTTCTATCCTTGCAGGGTGAATGTCATGTCATGCCTTCGATTGTAGGTTCGAGAGCGAGCGCCTCCAGTTTCCTATCATCGATTGCAACCCAATTTCAAAACCGGAGCCAAGAGGTCAACATTCCAGGGTTTAGTGCAGCTCGGTAACAATGTCTCCAGGAAATTTGACTTTAAAAGGGCCAGTAACAACGACGATATTCCAACGGCGTCATCTCGAGGACCCGAAGCAGTTCGGCCGATTACAAGGTACCAATTTTGCCTAAAGAATATCAGTGTTCGAGCCTGGAAATTTATGTGCATACGAGATCAGACCTTACTTAACAAGATCCGAGCATATCCAAAGCCGCAACGAAGGCGCAGTTCAAGTAATTAGGAAGCATCCATAAATTTTGAGGTTAGGCGAAGGAATTAACAAATGCCTGTAGTAGCGTCGCTTTTAACAAGAGGGACGGTGGTGACGTGACAAAATAAATTAATGCCTGTAACAAAAGCTGTTAATTACCGCCAAACTGCAAAGATTTAAATATTTACCATGCGAATTCTCATAACACTGGTTTTAACCGTCAAATACCGCAGACTTGCATACGTACACCAGTTTGTAGATTTTTTACAGTATTCCAAACAATTAGCTACCGTGCATTGGAACTAAATGCGGTGAACAGGACCGTATCAGTTAATTTGTAATTTACAATCAACTTGGAACAAAACTTAGTTAAAGAGTTATTGCTTTACTGAGAGCTAGCGTTTTATAATTAATTGCAGATAAATAAAATATAAAAACGGGCACATAACCATTTATTTTGACCAGTAATTGAAGTACGGGTAACATTTTAACCAGCCTAATAATTTGATAGCAGGCAAAGAACCGTACACAGTAAAATATTAAATCAGTGAATTGTGCATATTAGATTTTGCTCTAACTTACAATTAAATATTAATTAAAACCTAGTAATTAGAGAGCATCCATTGCAATATACTATATATATATATTGCAATGATATGGTTGTTTAACTAAATTAATTAAATAAATATTAAGAACCACCATGCAAATATTTTATTTTCTCTATAAAATTCTAGGTAGATTAAAAGTGAGTTGTATTTTATTAACTCGTTGAAATAAATGGTTATATGCCCTGTATCATATTTTATTTATCTGCAAATCTTGATAATTAATCGCTACCTCAATTTGGTAAAGCAATCACTCAATCTCGGTTAGGTTCCTGGCTGAATGTGTAATTCTTAAATTAAATGAGTACGGATCTGTATTCCGTCTTCGCTCTACTGCGGACAATCAACTACATGAAATTAGGTTACGCTACTCCCAAAATGGATTCCTCTGACAAGTTGCGATCAGTGAATTAAAACAACATGAAAATTCATCAAAGTTCCACCGGTAATTATTTAAATTCGGCTGTTTTCGCGGCATTAATTGTCATTTGTTTGCTAGCGTTCGTCGAAGAGACGCGCGCCAATTTCCTAATTGTTTTTCACGGCGTCGTTTTGTGTTCAATTTTCTCTTAACCTCAAATTATGGATTCGGCCTATATTACGGGCTGCATTTACATTACAGCAACGGAGATTACTTGGATTGTCTTGAGTATGACTCTTCTTCTACATGCATAAACTTTAACGGACCTCACGTATCTAGTTTTAGGTTAAACAGTACCTGCTCTCCACCGATCTTATATCGGGGCTCGAAGGACACGCTGATGGAGTTTCTTGGGCTGCTATGGGCGGGATCCTGCTGCAACTCCTGGAACACGTACTCAACAGGCTGCTCAATTCTCTGGACCCTTCCCCTCTGGGTTGTATCCGCTTGCTTTCCTCCACGCAGGAATCTGAGTTGGTCTGCCACAGCTTCTAGGTTATGTACACTGGGCTCGGAAAACTTTTCAACTTTTTATGTCGGAAATTGATGCAAGCACTCCCACACGACTACGAACATGCACTCAATGAAATGGTATACTTTTTGTGCTGATAAAATTTGATTTATTATATGAAAATGTGATTTAACTGGAGTATATTTTTAACATGTCAATTCATAATTAATTTCTTTTGTTCTCTCAAGTATCCGCTATAAACAATTGCCAGTTAAATATTAAATAAAAACGGATATGAACCAAGTTTAAAATAACTACTTATAACACTATATTTGTCTATAACTAAAATTATTTACACAATTCTTATTCTTAATATTATTGTCTACATTTAAAATTAGTTAACCGTGTCTTTTCGCCACTGCACGTTTTTTAAATTGCTTTTAATTGATCACACAAGTTACTGCACTGATTATTTTTAATTAGAGTATTTCGCCTGCACCAAGGCATCCATCAAATTCACCAGTTTGTTTTTCCACACAATTTTTGGTCCACCTACTGAGTCCTTTTCTTTGCTTTTTTATCCTGGCTTGCTTATTCTTACAATTTTCATTAAATGCCTTAATGCCTGCCTTCTTAGCTGCTCGTTGCAACGTTTATTAGCTTATCTAGCTTCTCATACCGTTCTTTTAAAACCCTGACAAATATTTCACCGTTTAACTTAACTTGAATTACACGCAATTTTCTTTCCTTTGCAATCCTTTCTGGAATTAATAGTTCGGCTACTACCTTCGCACAAACTTCTCTTTTTAAATTGATCTTACAGTCAACTTAGATCCCTGTGAGAATTGAGCTTTGGTTATTGCGTTCTTTATTTAATTGTACTGCTATTAATGGCATCTCTTTACAAATGCACTCATTCTATTAAATTCAAGTTTTAGCCTTGCAGTTATATAAAATACCTCACCCTGATCTTTAGTGAAATGTCCATATTTTATGACTGTTTAAGAAATACCATGTATTTTTTACGTTAAATCAAATAAATACAGTATTTTGTTCTAATTCGTATTTTATTCTGTCTGCAATGTTATTTTTATAATGCTAGCTCCGGTTCGAGACTTGACTCAAATGAAAGGGTGGGTTCCTGTTCAATTATAATTTTTCTATTTAATGATACGCCACTGGCGTCCTAATACTTTAAAACTAAGCAGCCGCGAATATTGCTGCTATCAAATTTCAACAAGTGGTTTGTTTATTTTGCAGTAAACGTTTAATTGACTTGGAAATCAAAATTGTGAACAAACTACAGGTATTGTTTGAATTCTAATATTTCGCGCTTTTATAGCGTCACTCATTCTCTTTTGTTTCAGTATTCTACGCGGATAAGCTTAGCAATTGTTTCTGATGGCGTCCTTTTTTGGAGAACACATAACTCAACTTGGATTGTTGCAAATACTGGGAAAATTTGACTAGCTAGAGGGCCTGATATGCCTGCTTCGTCATCACCACGGTAATGTCGGTCTGGAGTACAAATCTCTGCTTTCTCGCACTGATAATAAAGTTTTTACAGACCTTCATAGCTTTCGGTCGTCCGACGATGCTCGGGAACGGGGTGAATTGGCAGGAATCTCTTCTGGAAGCGCAGTCTTCGATGTTTGTCATGCTCGCTGTGCACCTGGAGCTCGCTTGACCGTGTCCCTGTAGTCTGCAAAGGTGCTGGGTCCTTGAAGTCGCAGTTAACCGCCATCGTAGATTTGACGATGTCGACAAACCAAGATCGGAACCCTTCTTCCGGCAAAAATTTTAATGTTGCGAAAAACGCTGCATTTATTTCCACAGGTGCACTGAAATGTGCTCTACACGATTGTATACTTCTTTTCACAGTATTTATTATTTTTGTAGGTAATTTCTTAACTTTAAAGTAAGAGCAAAGACTGCATGTCAAAGAATTAATTTAATTCATTTGTTTCTCCCCGCGTCTTTTTATAACAAAAACGAATCTTAAAACTAAAGACAGGACATAAACTAAGTTCAAGTGAGATACTTTTTTACATTTTAAATTCTTATAACTACCTAAAACTAAACAATGTACATTTAAAAAATTCTTGTTCATATTTTAATATTGTCACTGATTGTCTTAGCGCCACTACACGAATTAAAAGTCCGTTGCATGACCATACTCGTCACTAATTTGATTAATTCCTTATTCACTTCCTTTCAAATTGTTTATTGGTTCATAAATGTGTACTTTTCACCTATAGTTTTTATGCTGTTCCCTTTTGTGCAAATTTCTTCAGACAAGTTTGCATTTCACATTTGCTGGCTTTCAATAATTCGCTCTTTGCGTATATTCTTCTTTTTTTGGCTAATACCTTTTAGAGTCGTTCACAAATTATGTGCAATTAATTAAAATGAACTCTACGCTCCAACAACTGCAATTAGCAAACCTTTTGTAATAATTTAACTTGGTATAGGCTATTCATTCAGCCTTATTTAATAATTACTTGATAGGAATATAACTAGTAACGCTGTGAAATGGCAAGTACCTTCCTGTGCGTTCCTTAATCAATTTTCTCTCTTTGCACTCAGAGCAGAGCCGTAGAGCCCAAAACCACTGCAATATATATTTGTGATGATTATAAATTGATTAAAGTCAAAATATTTCTAACTTCTGTAAGTAATGAATCTAGCTGAGGGGTTTTTTCAGTTACAGGGCAATTATCCAGTAGGCTGCCCTAAAACAATTCTTATTTATCAGTAGCTGACATTTAGTATTAATTAGTTGACGCTTTTGCTCAAAATTGTTAAAGGGCCAGTATGATCTTTCAAAATGATGGGACTCCCGCATATTACAGCCCGGCATGCCTAAACCAAATTTTTTAGAACGGCGAATCGACCATGGTAGTCCCATCAATTGCCCAGTTAGATCTCTGGACTCCATTGAATTACGGGTTATGGGCATACATGAAAAATGGTGTTATTCAGAAAAAATAAACACGCGTGATGAATTAATCGCTTGCATTATCGCCCGTACTGTACTGCAACATGCGCAACATTTTCACTAGATGAGCAAGTATGTTGAGTTTAGCGGTGGTATTTTTGAATCATTTCTTTCTAAAATCAGTACTTTATTTTATATATCAAGTGTTAGTTGTCAGAATTAATAAAATAATAAAATCGATTATGCAGTAATTCAACTGACTGCACCTCAGTAACCATTAGGAATTGTTCATATACCTTTTGCTCAAAATGAATGATAAAATATGTAACATTTCTCCTGAAATACCCTATTAATTAATAAAAGGGGCAGCGCCAGGAAATGGAAAATAAGGAAGGAGTTAGAAGCAACTGGTGCGATAGACTCAGAGGCTAAGGAAGAACTTAAAGGTAAGGAAAGCCGTAGATTTGGCGAAGTAGCATATCGCCTAATCCAGATTCTCGAAGGACAAAATGCTTTGGGGAATACAGAATACAAGGAAAGGTTCAAGCTAAGACATATCGACGAATGCATGTATTGCAAACAGACAATGTGGAGCAGACATTATTCCAGTGCCAGAGATAGACAGCGGAAAGAGAAGAAGCGGAAAGAAAAAACTGACAACCGACAGTCTTAAAGAAACCATACTGGAGAGTGAGAAATACTGGAATATAAACAAAAACATGGTAGATAGAATAAACCAAGGACAAAGACGAGAGAATAGAAAATGGGTAGCCTAAAAACAAAATCGGGGTCAAGAAAACTACACAAAATAACTAAATCAGAAGAAATGCAAACAAAAGCGAAATGGTACTAGGAATAAGAAAGAAAAATAATCTTTCGAGTTTGAGATAATGCCCAGGGTTCTTTCGAACTGCATGATGGGGAGAAAGGATTTTAGTCGGTGAAAGTCTGATAGAACCAAAAAGGTTGCCTTGAGAAATTTTCTACCTGTAACGAAATTAAAAAAACTACTTTAGGTCAGAGTTGGTTGGTTAGGTAGTGATCAATCAGATTGTAACAGCTGGCGCAAAAGTTATACCCGCATCAAAAACAGTTGACAGTTAACTCACCTATTACTTAAATGATAGTAGTATTTTGTACATGGCTCAGGTTTTCACCATTAGCGAAAATGAGCATATCTTGAACCCAACATATACAGAGTGAGCACCTTAAAAAATTTAATTTTGTTTATTTTTGCTTTAACTGAGAAATAAATAAAAGTGATAATTTTCACGTAACGCAGGTTCTACCCTTGACAAAAATGGGACCCAGCAGATACAGGGTAAATGTTGTGAAAGAGAAAAAAGGTCAACAATAAATGCGTTGTATTTAGGGCAGCCGCATATCATCGATAGGAGAAGCCACCGATTTCCGTGTGCAGCGAACGGGCATGTTACTTGCGGTCTACTGCCTATAATTAAAATCGCATTCGCAGGTAGGATTTTTTATTTGAAAACTAATGTAATTCAACTTACCAATTTATTGTTTCCTTTAATTGGTTTTACTATTATTACGAAGACTATTGTACCCCTACTTTTCTTTGATCTTTAAAATTATTTAGTGTCATAACGTCCATTTTCGAGGAAAGGCCTATGCAGGTCTTTATATATTTTTATTTAACGTTATTTACTTCAGCATCTTTTTAAAAAGAATTTTAAAATAATTCTTTTGATAAATAGGTAAACATTGTAACGTTCTTAATAGTAGTTTACGTAGGAAGTCCGGAAAGAGTATCTTTACAGGCGCGTAGGCAAGCCTTTTTACACTACTCATTGTGTATTTCACAGTAATTTGTTAATTGCATAATAGTCCTATATCAAAGCCCTCTATCAATGATATCGCTACTGGCGTTGCTAGCAGGATGTTGTTCCAGTTCCCTTGGTAAGCTCGTAGATTACACTCGCTGATAATGCGCTGAATACTTTGGCGGGGTGCCTGAAAATGTCCTCGTAGAACAATACATTCATGTATTCTATGAAAGTATATTTGGACAATTATATCTCTTTGGCCGAGTTTTACTTTGTTCATGCTTACCAGTATCAGTCCATTGTTAGGGATCATATAATCGAAAATACACATCATGGTCCAGCACAAATAATTCATCCTTGCGACGGGATGACAATAGGGTTTGGTGATGTATATGCATATCGTTTTAGCGCACTTGCTAAGCCGCCAAAAGAAAACTGTCATTTTAATTTATTACAGCCGCAACGGTTGTCTTTAAATTTTATAAAGCGAGTAGAGAGAAGAAAAAATCGCTCTTGCAGTTGTTAACATTAAATCTGTGATGATGCTGCGGATTCACTGATGACAATTATATGAAAAAGCAATCAGCTAAAGGAAACTTTAGTTTAAAATATTGGAAATAAATTTTTAAAACCTCGTTAACTTTAGTGCACTGACTGCAAATCCGCCAAAGCCCTAAGTCGGGTTGCTTCCAGTTTATGACAAAATAACTTTAATAGTCATAAAAAGAAGCCTTAAGATAACAAACGAGGAGAGATATTTGTTTTTCCATATACATCGCCTGGCTTTATTTAGTTTCCTTTGACTAACTTTCTAAATAAAAAGATCCATTTTAAATCATAAATATCATAAATATATTGATTAAATTAGAAATTATTCTAATACTGTCAAGTCATTCCTTTGAGCATTCCCAGCTTGGGCGTACAATAAACATAAGAAACGCCGGTTAAAGGAATCGCAGCATCTGCTACATAGAAAATCATCCAAAAAACGGACTTTAACCCGTCCATCAAGAGGTCAGAGTGTACAGAGCAAATCAAAGAATTGCTGTTTTCGTATCAATCAATCAGGAAAATAGCCGGAGGGTCCGTTCTATTATTTTAACTTAGTGCCTTGCTGAACTGCATTCTCTGACGGATAATCCCCTAATCCCCTTGATCCTTCTTTATTGAACCGATCTAGTTTACTATCCTAAAGACCTGAACTATTGGCTGAGTTACAGGAATTTGTGAATATCCCTCCTTGTTTTATTTCTGCAGTAACATTGGGTACGACATAAATTCTTGAAATCCCGGCTTAATTAAATGCCGCCTGATATTTTGCAATGCTGGGCCAGATATCCTCGTTCGTCGTCACAATGAAAGGATGCCCCGCACGTTGAAACACAACAAAGTTGTTACGCTGATTGCTACTGAAGCTTGATAGATCTTCAAATGCTTTAGAAAGCTTTCGTATTAATTAACAATGCGACAATTGGTGTACTTCAGTAAATTCAATGTAATGCACAATATAAATAAAGAATTTTTTCGTTTTATTTTAAACCCCATAAATTGATGTTATTTTTATAATAGGATTTCTCCAGTTTATTACACTGAGATGGGTCCAAATATCGAATGTTATTAAGGGATGCAAACGTAAGCTGTCTTTTGTCGTACCTTTGGCCGGTGCTGACTATGTTCTCCACCGACGAATCGGGTTTCTGTTTCTCTGATAAACTAAAATGGTTGTTCAACCGATATATACAGGGTGGTGACTTGCGCGACGCAGCATAGGGATTTCAATGGTAAATTTTTAATGTTTGATTATTGGCTCCCCAATTTTTTTAAATTAAAGTGTAGAGAAAAAGATACTGCATCTGTACATACTATTGTTTACAATTTTCCATTTTCCAAAACCGTAGAAATCAACGAAATATGTACATTTACTTTTGTCTTTGCTGTTTGACGTTTATAACTGATTATTAAATTCTGTTCTCGTTAAAATGTATTCGATTTTTCTAGAGAAAGTGCTGTAATAGGTATCTGTACATACGATCGTTTATAATTTTTCGGAACCGGAAAAATCAAAGAAATGAGTATCATAGGAAGCAAGATTTAATTAAATACCATAACAAAACGTAATTGTACCGTGAAGTCATACAAAACTTGAACAGGAAAAACAAGCAGATACCCTTGTTTTCGAAAAGTGTAGTTTAGATGTGTCATTTTAACTGAACATTATTAAAGGTGGGCTGTCTCCTTTAATAACGTTCAGTTCAGTCAAAATGTTACATCTAAACTACACTTTTCGAAAAATAGAGTAATTGCGTAATTTTCCTGTCCCAGTTGTCGATGGTACGTATAATCATAATACAAAAACACAAAAATTAATAAATTATAACAAATGTTAATTCTGACCTCCATCATAGCGATCACTTTCCAGTTACACTAAAATTTGAAAACCTTCGGCTAGACGCAAATTACTTGGCAGAAAAATGGCTACTCCATAAAGCCGATTGGCGCAGTTTCCAGAGTATATTAGAATCTGAAAGTCAAATTCAATATTATTCTTCAATTGGTGAAATCACTAACTTACTGTGTGATGTAGCTAATCGATGCATTCCGAAACGCTCAGGTGGATTCCTAAGTAGACGTCCTGTGCCTTGGTGGTGTGGTGAAGTAAAAACTACAATTAAGGAGAAGAAACGCGCATTACAACTATTTAAACGGCATCCTACCCAAGAACACCTTATTTTCTTTAAACAAAAAAGAGCTGCTAGTCGAAGAGCGATTAGAACTGTCAAACAGGAATCGTCGAAAAATTATATATCTTCACTTAGCAGAGATACGTCTATCACAGAGGTCTGGAAGAAAGTTAGATCTATAAAGGGGTATACATCACACGCTTCTATCTCATTACTATCTATCGACGATAGAATCATATCCAATCAAAAGGAAATTGCAAATAGTATTGCAGAATGCTTTTCTCAATCGTGTAATATAAATATAGTAGAGAACATTATACCAAATTTAAATTTTAGTACTTACCACAATCTTCCTTATAACTCTCCATTTACGATAGACGAATTTGAACAGGCTATCGCAAAATCCAAAAGCAACGCTCCGGGTCCCGATTCTATTCCGATAACCTTCATTACACACTTGCCTAAAAAAATAAAACATCGCCTTCTGAAACTACTAAATAATATCTGGCATGATGGAGACTTACCTGAATCTTGGCATAGTGCCATTGTAATCCCAATTCCTAAGATGCACAATCCGACAGAACCAGCACACTTCAGACCGATATCGCTTACTAATTGCGTTGGTAAACTGCTAGAAAGGATGATTAACTATAGATTATGTTGAATTTTAGAACAACGAAACTTACTAGCTCGTTATCAGTTTGGATTTAGGAAAGGTCGCTCGACCACGGACGTTATAGTATTTATTGAAAACGTAGTGAACAACTGTTTCCTCCATAATCTCCACGCTTCTGCTATCTTTATTGATATCAAAAATGCGTTTAATACGATACGACATTATGATGTACTTCGTCAACTATATGACTGGGGGCTTAGAGGAAGCCTGCCGATAGCAATAGAACGGTTTCTACGCGACAGAACCATTAACGTTAGAATTGGTGATGTTCTATCAGATACTTATAATCTGACGTACGGAACACCGCAAGGATCTCCACTAAGTGCTACCCTATTTTTAGTTGCAACTAATTCTGTTATTTCTTCTATTAGTAAATCTGTGTGTTACTGTGCATATGCGGACGATATAGTTTTGTTTAAAGTTAGTAATTCAAATGAGGTTATTCAAACAATCTTGCAAGCTAGCTTTAACCAACTATCACAAGCGCTTTCTGGTCGCAATCTGTCTATATCTACTACAAAAACTAAATCAATGCACTTCTGCAGAAAGAGATCTACCTGTACTGACATCCCTAAATTTAGATTAGCAGAACAGGAAATAGAAAACGTAGAAGCATTTAAATATCTAGGAGTCTTCTTGGACAAAAAGCTCACATGGAAAGCTCACATTGATAAACTAATCTGTTCGTGTAAGAGAATCCTTAATATTATGAAAAGTTTAGCCCATACCAACTGGGGCTCAAACCGGGATGTCCTTCTACTACTACATAAAAGTCTTATACTCTCCAGAATCGACTATGGATGTTTTGCATACGCTTCTGCAAAATGCAGTAGATTGGCACCCCTAAATGTCATCCATAACCGTGGTATTAGATATGCCATAGGAGCATTCCCTACTTGTCCAACTGCAAGCTTATACGCAGATTCTGGACTACTACCTCTAAATTTAAGGCGCGAACTGATTATTGCCTCATACCGAATACGATTGCATGCACATCCCACACATCCTGTTCTAGCTCTTTTCAAGGATAATACTTTTTCTAGTCGTTACCAACAAGAAAGTACAAGACATAAGTCACCATCGTTTCGATCAGCAACTACAATGACGACACTCGGTCTTACAGAACGCCAAGTGCACAAACCTGAAGAAGAGGTAGAACCACCATGGTTCAATAAAATACCAGAAATTAGGCTGGATCTCCTAAAAATAAATAAAAAAGACGTAAATCCGAGCATGCTCAAACAATTATATCTATCGCTAACTCATACATACGATGATCATTAGTTGATTTTTACGGATGGTTCTAAATGTGATACAGGCACTGGGTATGCAATAAGTTACGGAGATACTATCATTAAACGTTCTCTTCCCAATTTCGCCAGCGTATTTACCTCCGAGTCTTTTGCCATTCTAGCAGCACTCCGGCTTTGCGTAGAAAGCAATCATTCTTCATTTGTAATTTGCACAGATTCTTTGTCTGTGCTTGAAGCTTTAAGCAATCATTTTACAATGGAGCCAGTGATAATAAGTATCAAATCTCTGTGCACCAAAGTACTGAAATCCAATAAAAAGCTGGCAATGAAAGGGTAGACTCCGCTGCAAAGGATGCTGCTGCTGGAATTAACACTACACCCGATTCATCGTGCACTATAGAAGACATGCTGTTATACATTAGAAGTTAATATTTGTAAAATTTCAGGAGTTTTGGAGCAACTGTAGCACGTACCTCAAAAATCTTCTACCAGCAGTAGGTATTTTTACCTACTCCAAACATATAGCACGAAAAGACCAGGTTGCGTTAACGAGGATTCGAACGGGACATACATGCCTGACTCATAGATTTTTATTGTTAAGAGAAAATCGGCCGATATGCAGCGACTGCAACATGCCGTTGAGTGTAAACCACATCTTATTAAAGTGCAACAAATATAAGCGGGTTAGAGGATTCAATGAAGAACAGCCACATGACACCATAGCCAGCTTCCAAATCTTAAATTTCTTGAAGAAAACTGAATTAATTGAGTTAATTTAAAGAAAACCTAACATTAGATATGCAGACACAAAAGGGCTAATAGCCACCGAAGCTGATGCCCCTAACAAAAAAAAACAACAACAAAGCACCATTAACTACTAAACAAGACCCAACCTGTCGTAAAATTGCCGTCTAACATTTGCTAACTGATATTGTGATATTTTATCGCATTGGGCTTCAATACAGTTTTTTAGCTCTTCAATAGTTTGAAAGGTTCTTCCAGAGTTAATTTGCGATTTTAAAGCGTTGGGCCAAAGATCGGGAGACCTAGCAGGCTAGTGAATTAAATAATTTCGACCAATCATCTTATTAGAAAAACTGTAGTTTACAAAGTCGAGCACTTCACGAGTGTTGTCTGCAGCCATCCATCTGAAGCCAAATCTCTTGGTCGTCTATAGCAACTTGGATTACCGCAGGAGCTATATGCTCTTCTAACAACTGCAAAAAGTGCTCTCCTGTGAGGTTTTCCCTTAAGAAAAATGGTCCTATAATGTGATGACCTAGTATTCCCGCCCAAACTTTAACTTTTTGGAGATATTGGGTCCTGGTTTGTAAAATGTTGCGTGGATTTTCAGTAGCCCATACTCTGCAATTTTGCACATTTGGTTCATTATTTAGTGTGAATGTGCATTCATTCGTAAACAAAACGTTATTCAAAAACTCCCTGTCGTCGTCACATTTTTCCATAATTTGGAAGCAAAATGCACTTCTCTTCTCCATATCACGTTCAAGCAACTCTTGATGACACTGATATTAGTAAGAGCGAAACTTGCCTTTTTTCAAAATTAGGAAGACTCGGCTATAATGCAAGCCAATATCTTGCGCTATTTGCCTTAAACTTACATTCAATGTGTTGTCATTTTCCTTATGCTGCTGCACGTTTTCAGCGTAATTGTTACATTTACAGTTATTTAATACTGTGTCTATAGTTTCAAATTTAAGTATTAATCTATCAATCGTTGAACTACTTGGAATTTGCCGATTCGGATATTTTACGCTATACAAGGCACTTACTTGACGAACTTTATTTCCAGCATAAAACCGTTTTATCATTTCTACTTTTTCTTCAGTTGAATACACTTTAACGGGAAGAATATTTAATGATCTGTTATAAACGTCAAACAGCAATGACAAAAGTAAATGTGCATGTTGAATTTCAAAAATAGCATTTTTTATTTCTTTAATTTATAGGGTTCCGGAAATTGGAAAATCATAGCAGGTGCAGTATTTTTTTTTCTACAAAAAACTTATTTACACTTTAATTTTAAAAATAACTAGGGGAACCAATAATCAAACATTAAACATGTATCATTGAAATGCTTTTGCTGCGTCGCGCAAGTCACCACCCTGTATATATCAGCGAATGTACAATTGGAGTATTGCTGTAAATTTAAGTATTTTTTATTTAGCAAAATAGAATAATTTTTATCTTCCTAGCGTTTTGAGCATGTAATGGAACAGCCTTTGTTGTTATCATTCAGACTAATGGATAACGACGATTTGAGCAGAATTACTATTTTAAATTATAACCTGCTAATTTTACTGCACAACTTTAAATCAGTTAATACATTTTTCATAACACCTACTTGTTATTTGTCAATAACAGAACTGTCCACCTGACTCAAAAGTTCCCCATAACAGCCATGGCTGTTATACATTTATCAGCCTAGGTCGTTAAGAAATAACAGAACAGTAACGTTTTAACATTGGCAATACTGAAATGTATAGTTGGTAACACTGTAAGTCTATGTCTAATTCTTACAAGTGCTGTTGCTTGGCTGTTTCCGACTTTGTGCCATCGCAAACTTATTTGCCTATACAACTACCTCTGTGCTAACACTCAAATATATCGTTACACTACGGTTCTGGCTTATTTGCTGTCTGATTACGACTCTACATTGTCCTTCCTTTTTTCGTAGAATTGTAAATAAATTTTAAACAACATGCTAGTGGAATCGTCTGTTGGAAAAATGTCCAGTTCAAACTACCGGTAATTTAATTCACTAGCGATTCTGATTTAGTACTATAGTTTTATGAAGTACCCAGTCCCACTTTAAAACAGGGTAAATAATTCTGGTGTTTACAATCTCATTTAAAACTATTAATTTGTAAATATATAAGACACGAATGCTACGTGCACTTACGTTAAAGGCTTGCCTGTCTTTTCATCGTTTCTTAATTCACTGTTTTGCCATCTCCATGGTGGTTTGTTTTTATTATAATGTCCTGTTTGAAGTTTTCGTTTCTATATGTTGTTATTACTACTTTCATAAAATACTGAACTTACAGGTGCAGTAACTAACTGCAGTTCAGGTAAGCTACTTTAATTATCCGATACATTGACATCTTAATATTATCGGGTTTTAGGTTCCATGTCCGACAATCAAATCGATCCTGATGCCGTTGGACGTTGACGTTTGCGTTATATAGAGATCAACTTCCTGGACGAACTAATTACAATTAACATTGTTGTTACATAGATGTGCCATTAATAAATCAACTTTTTGTTCAATTTAAAATGATTTATAAGTGTAACCAGTCGAGAATAAAATGTTTTATTCATTCGTTTCACATTCGAGAAGTAAATTTTCTCTTATTAGTCAATATGACATGTCCCTTAATTATCAGAAATTATATTTTTAACTAGTAAAAATACCACAAAAATATATTACATATATTACATATTTTCACTAATGTTACTCCATTTAATAGTTTTAAAGAAACTTAGTTTTTCATATGTAAACATGTTAAAAAATTTTACAATGTGAACAACTGAAGAAGACAATTTAATTGTCGAAATATATTGTTCAAATGTACAATTCTATTTTCGTTGATGTCAAGAGGATGTCAACACTACCAGCTGCTTTTACTTTGAAATTCAGAATATATAATCTGGTCAGCTACTATAAATTATTGTAATAGCATTAATAATCTTGTTCTCCCAGTTATTTATGGCAATGTGATGTATCAAGTTATTTTGGCTTTAAATAATTTAGAATGATATTGTATCGCACACCTTCATAAATTTTATAACTATGGTATGCAGGGCAAGGTTATGTTAGTACGAATTTGATAGGATACAGGTCTATTTCGTCAAAAGCCGCATTGATAATCAGCTGTACAGATTCCCCTTTTTATACACCGAAAGCAGAATTCCTTCTGAATATTTCGTGGCTTTATTTCTTCATTCAATAATTTCATATATTAGTTTATATACCTCTCATCGTTGTTTGATTAGAATAGTTCAAATTGATATAATATATTGCATTTACTGAATAATTTACTTGAGATCTGTATTATTACTCATAAGACTTTTCTGGCGATAATAGTAGTAATAATAATAATAATCTTTATTTAGCTATAAACTATTCTAAGATTTACAATAATTGTTTACATATTTACCTAACTAATAATTTTTCTTAACATAATCGCTTAGTTTTTTTTTTCAACTCATAGATATTTTTAGTTCCTTTAACTTCAATTGGAAGGTTGTTATAAATTTTGAAGCCTTTATAAAAGAAACAATTTTGGGACTGCTTTTTGTAAGTTTGGGTAATCTAACATTTTGCCTATTTCTAGTACTATAATTATGAATATCACAACCATAAACTAAGTTTGGGTCATACATTCAGGTAACAGGTTATTGACTGTTTTAAAAAACTAACAACAAAGAATTGAAATAAATACGTTGCTTTATATGTAACCATTGTAAATAATCTAGCATCGTAGAAATTTCTGTATATACCTATAAAACAGCGTAATATAATACGCATTACTTTGTTCTGCTGTTTTTGCATTCTAGTCAATTCTTATTCTTGACATAAAAATAATATACCTACTAGAGCAGTAATCGAAATGCGGTGCGATGATTGTTTTGTAAATCATAATTTTAGACTGCATACTAAGCTTATTAGAAATTCTACTGAATCTTAACTACCTTTTTAATTACATAATCTACGTGTGCTTTGAAGTTTCTGCATTAGTACCTGATAAAATTATTGCTTTCGTTTTTGCGATATTCAGTTTCACTTTATTACATTTTTGCGACTTATGAATAATTTCTAAACCTATATTCATTTTATTAATAACATTTCTAACATCTTCGTCAGTAACTGTCACTAATGTATCATCTGCAAACAGATTTATGGTGCAATGTTTTAGATTCAATTCCAAATCGTTTATATACAAAATAAACAATAATGGACCCAAAACAGAGCCTTGGGGTACACCCATGTTGTTTTCCATGTAGCTTGACTGGCACTGATCGAAGTGTGTAGTTTATAGTCGATGAGTGAGATAACATTGAAATCACATATTTTTGTTACCACGTATTGCATATTTATGTAGTTTTAAATGCACGTTTATAATGTAGAAAAACAGTAACTACACTTTTATTTAATTCTAAGTCACTTTTCCAATTCATGAAAACCAAGTTTAACGCCGTTTCACACGAATGATTAGTTCTGAATCCTGATTGGTTTTTACTTATGTCATGTTCATCTAAAAAGATTTGGAGTTGATCTTTCACAATAAGTTTGATAATTTGGTCGTATACAGGTAACACATTTATTGGTCGAAATTCTTCGCACTTGTTAGTTAATTTAACTTTAGGTACTAGAACACTCTAGATATTTTCCATGATTCTGGAAAACATCCTGTTCCGAGAGACCGATTTAATAAATATCTCACCTACAACTGGTAAGGCATATGCAATTACAGCAACTATAATATGGTCGAAAGAACCCTTTCGTTTAACTTTAGCTATTGATTTTTAATATCACTTAACGTAACTGTTTTAAATTTAAAAGTACTGATATTATCCGGAACGTAGCTTCTTCAAAGCGGTTGTTTATAATAATGGACTTGTTTAGCTCTAATATGCTATCTACAAAGTACTGATTAAATATATTAGCAATATCCTGAGCATTACTAATTTCTTCTCCGTCAAATATAATGTTTGAAGAAGTATTTGTTTGTCCTTTCATTAAAGATTTTAGAGTTTTCCACATCTTCTTCGGATTTCCACAACAGTTTTCTATTCTATTTTCATAATATTAGTTTTTCCTGTCCTTAATTTTATTGCTGTAAAGATTCCGAATGCGTTTATAGTTTTGCGTTCTTTTTGTAAATTTAGCTGTCTTGTACATTTGATTGCGTTCTATCTGGAGCTTACGTTAATCACAAGTAAACCATGAGGTGTCAGTTTTAAGTGTAATTGTTTTGTTGTCAATGAGGTCATTTACGGAATTTTGTATTTTGCTGACCATATGTGTGGCAAGATTGTTTACATTCTTACTATCTAATAATGTGACCCAGCTATATTTATTTAGTTTATCAAGCAGTTTTTATGAGGAATAATTAGCGAACGTTGTGATATTAACTCTTTTAAAATTGCTGTTATACAGCGCAATCGTTCGTAACGTGAGATCGACTGCATTACGTTCAGAAATTTGTGGAATCTGCACATTAACAATTAAATTGTCTCGATTTGCTTAAACGAGGTCAATGATTGTTTTGGAATTTTTTGTTGAGCGCGTAAATTCGGTTACGAGTTGATTTAAACCCAACACATTTATTAATTGTAGGAGCTTGCTTGTGTAGAATAAATCTTTAGAGATATCCCAGTTGAAATTGCCTAGAATTAAATGCTTCGTGTCGTCTGGGATTGTATCGTTGTACCATTTTCAAACTGCTCTAATAATGTTGCAATACTGGCACTTGGAGAACAAACAGCAGTGTACAATCCGTTGTGAAATCCTTGCGTTATGTAAATGCATAGCAGCCAGAATTCGTTGTTAAATGAAAAGTTTGACACTATTTTGAACTTAATATTATTACGCACAACGATTATCACTCCGCCCGTATGTCGATTGCAGAATTACAAAGAATGATGACATAACCCCGAAAACTTATTTCAATCTTTAATATTCTCTGTGAACCTTGTTTCACTTAAAAACACGATAGCTGGACGTCTGCCTTCAATTAAAACTTCAGTTTCATCCATATGTTTTAGCATACTTTGTGCATGTGAATAAATAATTTCAGTATTTGGTTCTGTTATTCTAAAAAATGTATCTTACTTCTTTCTTGTTCTAGTTTACGTTTGTAAACTGGACAATCAAAGCTCCATGCAAAATGATCTACATCTAAATAAATTTTTAGTTTTTCTTTGGCATTACAGCAGTTTACACATTTCTTTTCTTCGTCGTTAACCTTACATCCTTTCAAAAAATGAGGACCGGCATATTTTGGGCATGTTGTATTCGATTTACATTGACTAGCTTTATGGTTGAATCCATTACATGAAGAGCACCTGGTTACTTCAACTGCATCATAAACTCTACACCTATCCCAGCCGATATTAATGTTTTCTTCTTTCATAATTACACGATAGGCACATGCATTTACTTCCGCAATTACTGTAGAATTTTTCGTGTTGTTTTTGGTTGTGGTTTCCTTATATGTACAACTTTTATGGATGGTTCCTGTGACTCCAAAAAACTATTTTGGGATGTTATTTCCTCCTCTATAGTTTCCTTTGTCAATTTTTCGCTTAGTCCAACAATTTTTTCTTTAGGCAATCTCTTGTTTGGGACTGTAACTTCATAGTTTTCTTTAAGATTAGTTTCAGCTTTTTCTTTAAGTCTGCTTACACTCTTGCTAACAGTCCGTAGGTCAGATATATTTAACTCTGTAGGATCGATGGCATTTTTTAGTGTCAATACTTTTTTGGTCCTGATTTTTGGGTTTTATTACTACGACCGGTTCGTGTTTGTTTAACTTTAATTTTCCAGCATGTCATATCTTTTTGTTGCTCTATGATGTTTTTGACCGTAGTTTTTACGTTTCCATCAAAAGATTCAATCTTATTCTTTAATTCCTCTAGTTTGTCAGAATCGTTTTTCAATCCAGTAGTAATGCCATCCAAGACTGCCGTCATGTTTTCCAACACATGTTTTAAATAGTTATTCTTGCTATCTATACACTGAATTCTTCTGAACCAATCTTCACACATTTTGGGTGATATGTCTTAGTACAGAGTCCAACACAGGGCAAACACTTTTCACTTCTTTTAAAATCCATAAAACACCTATCACATTTATTATAACCAATCATTGTGGCAATAATATTGCCCGCAACTGGCAAAATTATTTGATTGAATTCACGTACGTTAAGTGTGTCAACGGAACGAATAGAACACGTCCGCGTTCCACGATAGCTAGCAAACTACGATTCGTAACAATACTTTGAGTCTTCCTACAAGAACTTCTGTAAATCATTGAGCTTTGTCTCTAACGAGTAAACTATTATACAGGGTGAGTTTTTTTTCATTATCACTATAGGGATCTCGGAAACCGTGAAAGATAGAAGGTTGGTTAAATGGAGAAAGAATTGCAGTTTTATGAGCTAATTCGATATGTGCTCTTGTTTCTTTGAAAAAATCCAAGGCCTACTAGATCCAAGCAAAATATTAAAATTACTTATTTTCTTAAAGTCGGTCTAGCGCCGTTATTATTGAAAATAGAAAAAAAGTAATACGAATAAAAGTTTTAGCTATTTTTACGGAGTTTATCTTACACTTATTAGTTTTCTTCTAGCTTTCATAGTTTTTGAGTTATAACATTAAGTTACATTTTTTTAAATAGCAAGCATAGTTGAATTAGACATTTCTAAAAAGAGCATATCTCGTTTGCTAAATGGAGAAAGAATTGCAGTTTTATGAGCTTATTCAAAGTGTGATTTTGTTTCTTTAAAAAAATCCAAGGCCTACTAGATACAAGCAAAATCTTAAAATTACTTAATTTCTTAAAGTCAGTCTAGCGCCGTTATTATTGAAAATAGAAAAAAAGTAATAAGAATAAAAGTTTTAGCTATTTTTAGGGTGTTTATCTTGTACTTATTAATTTCCTTCTAGCTTTCATAGTTTTTGTTTTCATCATTTTCTTATTACGAAAATTATTATAAAAGAATTATTTGTCAAAATAGGTATAACAAACCTTATGTCATTTTAAGGGGAAAAGTGAGCTCTTTTTAGAAATGTCTAAGCCAACTATGATTGCTATTTAAAAAAATGTAACTTAATGTTATAACTCAAAAACTATTAAAGCTAGAAGAAAACTAATAAGTGTAAGATAAACACCGTAAAAATAGCTAAAACTTTTATTCTTATTACTTTTTTTCTATTTTCAATAATAACGGCGCCAGACCGACTTTAAAAAATTAAGTAATTTTAATATTTTGCTTGTATTTAGTAGGCCTAGGATTTTTTCAAAGAAACAAAAGCACATCTCGAATAAGCTCATAAAACTGCAATTCTTTCTCCATTTAACCAACCTTCTATCTTTTACGGTTTCCGAGATCCCTATAGTGATAATGAAAAAAAACTCACCCTGTATATCTAGGTGATTATCACACGATGTCCACGCAAGTCACCAAGTTATACCAAAACACAATCCTGTAGATTTACTTCTAAAAGTTTTTTTAATTTTTACATAAACTATTGTATATAATAGTATATTATAGGTTTAGAATTTACACCAACTTACTTTGAAACGTAGTTGTTTAGGTAATTACAAGAAAAGGAGTTTCCATAAAATGGACTTGAAAAACGCTTCGTTGCAAAAGTGTTACAGTTTAAAACTGTATAATGGGGCATTTTCTAATTTAATGCTTATTTATTAATTTTGGTTTACATAATTTAACGAATTTTTAGGTCAGGTTAAAATCCAACGCCGTCACTAATTTTTTAATCCACGCGTCGAAAAGGTGGGGAGATCGCAAAACCCATCTCATAGCAATTTCAGTCTTCAGAGAGTTTGTACATATATGTGTTATTGTTACTGCTCAAGAAGTTCCTACTGCGTCAATTTTGACAAATTAAAACTAATGTTGGATATACCGAGTTTCTCAAAGCACAGCCTATCGATCTGAAATTCTAATCTCGTTTCATTTGAGTGTCGTAAAATTTTATAATCATAGATGTATCGGCACGAAACCTCCTGCTATCGTTCGTTTCGACAATCACCCTGTATATTGACGTCTCCACAACGTAGCCTTGGAGAACCCTTCGTTGATAGCGTTGAGATCAACGGCGATGGCTCATAGTCAATCTTTGAACTACAGGTGTCCATTATTTACTTGACAAACCCACACAGCCCTGAAAGATTTGCCGTTATATCACGTGTAGAACGAAGCCAATTTGCCCATCGACATTAACAGATTTTTCGGTTGCGAGCGGACTTTCACCCAGTGCCCAAGACTTAATTTTCGCATCTTGCCCGCAGAAGCTAACTTCAGCCTGTTTTTATTGCATGTGTAATTTAGCGCCAATTTTTTGTATTTATAAACAATTAATGCATCTGTGCTGGGACGTATTTCCCTCACAAAAGCAGTAGCGTTTTATCAAAAATATTTTCCTTTTGGATTTACTTCCCAGGGGAACACATGTTCAGGAACGTGACGCCACGAGTAGGTAGAATTCTTAGGAATTCTTTGCTATCTTTCTCTGTTGCAGTTCTGGACTTTCCCTGGTGTCTGGGTATTTTTATTAATGTTATCTTAATAGAGTGTTCAAATTTACCAAATAATTTTCATTTCTAAAGCAAAATAGAGTTTTGAAATTTTCCTTATTGAAGTTCCCCAGTACATTACCGGCAGCAAACCCCGTACCTTTTCAGATACACTTATTTTCACTATCGCGATACTTTTTATTTGAGTCTAAGACTCACCTCTCACTCTGAGCTACTGGATCCCTTTAAGTTTGTTACATGTTGTAAAGTGTATACTCTGTAGCAAGCTAGTAAATAATAACAAATATGAGTTTTTAAGTGAACGCAACTTCCATCTGTCACTTCATTGCAGTGTGATCTCAACGAAGCAATTCTTTACGGTTCCGATGAAATATTCCGAGTATTTGTCAAATCCTGCTGTATTATGATTTTTTGAGTAATTTCGTAATATTCTTCGTAGTTATTGCGTAAACTAAATTTTTGATATATGTTAAAGAAACAAATTCAACGTATTTTAAGTCAGTCAACCCCGCTAACCAGCAGAAAAATTCCAATGTATTAAATTTGAAAATGCACGTTTTAGAGTTACAGACTATTAAACCCAGATAGGTACTCCATAACAAAGCGCTTTTGGATCATTATGGATAGAAACTTAAAATTGGGTGTAACATCTAATGATTCAATAAATAATGAATAAACAGTAAAATTCCACGCTTCAACTGTTATGCACTTCATACTATTTTATATCATTTAATACATTGCTGATAAACAATACCTCCATTAAATGAATAGTTCTCTTAGTCTTTAACGATTTGAGAGATGTACTTTACTCCAATTTAAAATCATCGAAAGCACGATTCAGAGTAAATCCATAAATCCATCAAGCGAACTTAGTTACATTGAAACTCGTCAACCCCGAAGTAATTGAATGAACAAAATGAACTTAGCAGTTATTTTTACAATGACGTACAAGCTGCTTAAATGTCACGGACGTCCATGCCGGCAGCCCTCTGTGCAGAAGTTTATTGAATTTAAAAATTTTCAGAGCGGAATAAAACTGTGATAGGATTTAGAGCAAATGTATCCTCTTTATACAGATATCTAAGGAAGCGTGATGAGATGAGGGTGGGCGATAACCCCGTTTGATGTGAGTAACCGGATGTGTTTGTAGCATTAGTGACACCCGGGTCGAGCGAAATTTACCTGATTATTTCTGCTCTGATTCGCGCTCTCTGCGAAATTACAAATTTAATAATACGGCGCTACAATCTCCAAATTTCTTAGCTGGAGATGAATGGATAAGTCGTATTCAAATTTACTTAAGAATTACTCGTCGTTTTCAATTCTTTGCTTTGTTCGGGATTTGCAAACGGTAATTGGCTGTATTCTGTGTTTAACATAGGCGCATAGATAGTGTTCCCCAAGGCAATGCTCTGCTTTTGCTGATCTTTAATGCAATTGTTGAGCACAGCGAATATTGAACAAAGAGCGAAAAGATATTTATTCATGTAATTTGCAATAATCATACGAAAGTCTCCAAATAGAACGGGGAATAATAATCAAGACATAATAACTAAGTTAGTACCATTTAGGTAATTTTGTAAATACTTAACGCAAACTTCAATGGTGTTGAAAGATTCGATTGTTTCAGTGGCATTTTATACCAAACTAAATTAAATACAACTAGTGTGGAATATCTAAATTAGCAAAATATTAGTTGCCAGCGATGGTGCAAATATTAATACCTATTTATGTATTCAGTACGAAATGAAGGGCTTTTTTGAACGATCAGCAGTTTATCACCAAGCGAGAGCTGCGAGCGATGCACATAAATAGGCAAGTCTAAACGTCTGCTTTCAGATACTGATTTGGAAGCGTTTTCATTTATTCTTAATCGAGGAGGTGGGCAAAAGTCGAGGAGGTCATTATCATACTACAAAGTGGCAATATATTTTGATTTCGACCAATGGAAACACGGCGTTAGCTTTTGTTGGTTATTACTGCGCAAAAGTAAAAGTTAATAGTACACAAGCCGGGCTCCATAGCTCAATGGTTAAGCATTATTGCTACTGATCTAAGGGTCGAGAGTTCGATCCCCGATCCCGGTGGGGTTTTTGAAAATAAAAAAATGCGAATGAAAGCCTCTACAGAATGCCATCATTCGGAAGTGATGTCAAGTCTTGGATTTCATGCTACTACTATGTGTAAAAGGTCCATTGCTAGGATTGGAACTCCTTAGTTTCGGCAAAATTCTAAGTAGGACTAAGGTACCTGGTACTCTGCATGCCTTATCCATGGGGTTGGCAAGAAGGGCATATGAAGGCCTATTTGCCTGACGTCAGTTTCCCCAAAACTGATAATAACTAACTTATTAATAGTATGAGTATGAGACGCTATACGTGGCAACAAAGATATATATATATATATATATATATACCGGGTGTCCGTTCTCAAAGTCGAACATAGGCGATTAACATTGTATTGAACGTTTTTGCCTTTTCCTGCTCGCCAATTCAACTTACAGGGAAGGTAATGGTATCAATGGAAAGATAAAATTATTACGCATCAAATGATACCACTAATAATATTCAAGATGCGGTTTTTATTTTGAAATACTAATTTAAAACTTTGGAATTTTTAAATATGCCATGCCTTGCTTTTCAAGTTCGATAGCATTTGTCAAAAAAATTGGTAATTAGTTGGCGTAAATCAGGTATTTTCTGTCAACGTTTGTTAAAATTATCTACAGAAAATGAATTATTTCAATGAAAAATGAATAAATGCACTAATGTTAATTGCCTATGTTCGACTTTGAGAATGGACACCTGGTATATATATATACAGTGTGGTCCATTAAGTGTGCAACAAATGGGAAATTTTTTTATTAGTTGTACAATCGAAATTTAAATATTGCCAAAAGTTAGTGCATGTTCGATAACCATATCAGATGCCCTTAGAAGTCAAACAATATACAGGGCAGGACAAAAAATATGAACAAAGTTACCTTATTTCAAAAAATATAGCAAAATTTTATTGAGAAAAGTTGTTTAGAATTAAAAGCTATGCTCAAATACAAAGTCACGGCCTCCTATTCGAATTTTGATTCTTTTTTGGAAAATTTTGTATTACCCCCGTATGATACATATTTTTATTATTTTGATTTTATATGTATTTAAAGTAGCCACAACCACATCCCTTTTAAATAACTTTTAGCAACTTGAAGCGTATTTGTAAAATTAACTTGGATTTATATTTTTTTAGGTGAGCGTCCACTTCATGTTTGTTCCAACGATATTTAACAGAACTTTAGAATTTTGCAAATATTCTTCTTAACAAGGCAAATGCTTTACTAATAATAATTTACATATGAAAAACTCTTAATAAAATCAGAATAATAAAAATATGTATCATACGGGGATAATACAAAATTTTACAAAAAAAGAATCAAAATTCGAATAGGAGGCCGTGACTTTGTATTTGAGCATAACTTTTGATTCTAAACAACTTTTCTCAATAAAATTTTGCTATATTTTTTTAAATAAGGTAACTTTATTCTTGAACGAATTTCATATTTTTTGTCCTGCCCTGTATATTGTTTGAGTTGAAGCCATTCTAAGGGCATCTGATATGGTTATCGAACATGCACTAACTTTTGGCGGTATTTAAATTTCGGTTTTACAACTAATAAAAAAATGTCCCATTTGTTGCACACTTAATGGACCACACTGTATATATAGTAAAATATTTTTCTTTGACTGGGATGGGTTGGAATAACTCCAATCTCAGTACTACGCACAGGTACCAAGCTTTAATGATTAGATTGAAATAAAACCACTTGTATGTAATCGCCTGACGTTTCGTATTTATTTTTATACTTTTTCAAAGGCTAAGGACAAAAATTTACAAATAAGCAACGTTGTTATAAAAGTTATTGTAAGTTTAGGTCTTACCTAACAACTTGTGGAACCAAACACATGTTTTTTAAGGACATGTGAAGATATTCAAATTTGAACAAAATCATTGGAAAGGGCAGTAGGCCACCAAAGTTACAGAGCTAAGCTGTACATAAAATAACTACACTTGATCCTGTATCTAGCAAGTTACAAATTAAAAGTTTACTAACACATTTAAAAGTTGATTTACAATAATTTTATTAGCTTTTTGGCGAAAATGGCCGTCAATTAGATAAAAATCGTGGTATTGAAAATTATTTCTAAGCAGGCAGCGACAGGGGTCTGAAAGTTGTTAGAGCCGCGCAAGGCGTCCAAATATTACGAGGGACGTTCAAAATGGAAATGACCGACAAGACGTAAATAATTAACTAACGAGTACAAACGTCAGAATAAATGCATAAGTGCCTTCAGATCCTCCATGGAAACTACCTGGAGCTGAGATAAACGAAAGGGGGCTCTTTTGAAGCACTAAACTGCGGGGCACCAACCACCGCTTAGCACGAAAGTTTCGAATGGAAAAGCCCTCAAAAATTCATCTACAGGTCCACCAGTTACCAGTTATCAAAACTTTCCAAAATTTGGGCCAGAAGATTCACAAAAAACATCCTGAAAAATTTGACTGCAAGAAGAAATAACAACATTGCTCTAGCAACAAATCAGGCCAAGAAATAGTTTAAAATAAATGGATGTAAAGTTGCCTAACCACCAGTCTTTAATATTTGTAGAAGTGGAGCCAAAAAAAATCTAATTAATGAAATCTGGCTAATTACCAGGGGAGTTGCATGCGAAACCACCTAATAAATATAATATAATGTTTAAAACTAGAATACAGCTAACTAGGCCTATTCTAATGCATGCAAAATTACCAAATTAGACCACGGTCTAATACTTAGGAATAAAATTCGATTAACCAATTTTTGCTAATACAGGGTAAACTACAAAAGTACAGTAACACTTCAACAATTTTTTTAATCGCCTCTCGCTATTACATTCGCAGCCTTTCATGTTTTTTTCGCTCTTCTTCTTTCGTTTGCCAAGCGATACTCGGGAACTTTGTTATGTCCATTCTGATGATGTGTCTAAATCATCGTGACGACAATATTGAGTAGGTCTTCCTCTTTCTTGCTTGTGAAATACTGTTTCTTCATCGGTGTAGGGTTTTCTTTCGTTCCTACTTCACTTCAGCCATATTTTCTTCGAATTCGCACTCATCCTTGATTAATTAAGTGGTACCGCACTTTCTAGAATTTGGAAGAATATCTTTACTTTGCCGCTAGTCTGCAATCACTCTCCGAAAATGTAATGGATCTACTGTTGATTTTTTTTCACTCGGTATCTACATCGTGCGTAGATCGGGCTCCAAATTTGTCTAGCTTTTTATTCAAAACATAGACTCTGGATCGAAATATCAGAAGATGTTCTAAATTAAGAGTTTCTTCCACCCATAACACAAAATATTTTTGGACATCGATTTCTCACATAATTATTAGTAGCACGTACAGCTTCCTCCCAGAGTGACGGTGATAGACCTGCATGGAGAACCATACACCTGGCCATTCCAACCAAGTTACGGTTTTTGCTTTCAGATACTTTATTTTGTTGGGGAGTGCAAAGGGCTTTTTTCGAATCCCTAGTGACTTGAGAAATGCATCAAACTCACTAAAACAAACAAAAGAATTTTCGACAAGACTTTTGTAAATGGGAAAGTTCGAAAACTCATACTTTGTTTATTCAGGAAGTACACCCCATTCTACCTGACTAATTGTCAATGAATGTAGCCAACTACCTTCCACGTCCATTCGATGTAGCCTTCAAATATCTTAATACACAATCATCAGTGGCTCCGTAGTCCTAGAGACCCTTTCTAAAAATGGTAAAGCTGACCGCTTTCCTTTAAGGCAAGACTCAAAGGATGTAGTTGCTCGTTACTTCTGTGCCTGCTGCCAGTCACGACTTTGCTAGTCATCATCTCTAGGATAGGTAACGTATGTTTCATAAATTTTGGCACAAAATAAAAACTCAAATATCTTTAATACAGCAAACCTTTATTAGAAATTAAGTTTCTCTTAAAATAAGTGGACTATCTGAGAACATAATTTAATTATTTGATTATACGTAACGGCATGTGCTGTTCCACGAAGCGCAATTTTCTTCGGACACCTCTCATAAGGGTCTGGCGGCGACAACATCAATTTCCCTGATGTTAGTCAATATTTTACGACGTACTTGGTCCCCATTGTAGGCTGTCCATCCTCCGTCGTACACTTTTCCTGCCAAAAGTGCTCAAAAGTCTTCAATAACGCGAGCCTGCGGCAAGTTTGGTGGGTTATTATTTTTTTATACATAAGGATGTCAGGCCATTTTCTATTTTTCCTTAATTCGGATAGCTAAATAACCATTTAGAATAGTTTTGGCACATTATCGGCGAGTCCGAATGTATATCGGTCCCGTTTCCCGCAATCTATTATCTTTTATTATTTATTTTATTTATTTATTTATTTCTTTGGGACAAAAACAGGCCATCCCACTACAATTTTATACTTAAAATTAATCCAATTTAACACGAATAATAGTAAAAAAAAGCGAGGAAATATTATGATTAGAAATTAATTAGCATTCGAATTCTTGTTTTTTAAATAATAATGGCAAAACCAAACGTAAAAATGCAATCAAAATTTTCCTAGCAGCATATATAAAGAATATCTGTGCCAAAATTGAAGAAAAAATATTGCTTACCTCGGAAGATAAGTACAATATACTTATTTCGGTAATTAAAAGCCCAAACTTTTTTTTCTCATACAAATATTAAAAGTGATAACACAAGAAAGGAACATATAATAGTAAATTACTAAAAAGCAAAAAATGAGCAAGTTATAACGATTATTAACGTACTTGCTTTTATCTGATATCCTGTCCTTAAGTACGGCCCAAAATTACGAACTGCAAGCCAAGTGTTGCATATTATTTCCTAAAATTAACCCATATTATGTAATTGTGTAATAGTATGATCAAGCGTAGTTTGAACACCTAAGCTGTTATGTTTTGTTATAATCAATAAAACATACGTAAAACTAAAATTACATGTCTATTCAATTCCATGTACAGTCGCTGAATTAAAAATCCGGGCGAGTCTTATAGAAGATTTTTGCAATTTTTGGGTAATGTAAATTGGGCTTTGCGTTTCTAGGTTAGTAATTGACAGTTAAACAATGAGGCATGCTGTCATATACGAGTAATTATTTTGACTTTGACTAATTTTACCAAGTAACGTGCTAAGTAAAGTAAAGTAAGATATACACTGAATCATTTTAAGTGCCCGGATTTTTAATTCCGCGACTGTACATTTGATATAAGAATATAAACAACCCAAGCCAACTAACTAATATAACATCCTTTTTTATATAAATTAGGAAACTTGACTATAGATTAATAATTAAACATAGTCCAGTAAATACTTTAGTCATGTTCTATTTCGCATTGGTCTAGTAACCGGTACTTCAAAATTCAAGGTATTAATTTGGTAATCTGTGAAACTTCTTTGTAAATGAATTTATAATTTATATTTTTATTTGGGTATTTCGCCACTCTGAAAATTAAAAATATTAAATACGTTTCGAAGGACTATCTGCCCTCGTTATCAACGATTAACAATTAAAAGAGAACAAGAACTTAGTTTTTTCACTGGGAGGAAAAACGACCAACCTTCAATGAATTGCTTGCCACTGACGTTCGTTGAGTATCTATACCTACTTGATTTTATCTTGTTAAGACTCCCGATTTTCGTTAAAAACATATCTATATTTCCCTATTCTACTCCCGTGTATCGCAGCAAACTTTAAGCGATTGGGCGCAGTTCCGAATTCGTATAACTGCTAAATTCACTTGCAGGTCAAGTACCGACATCTGTCGCATGAAGTGCACTAAATAAGGCAGTTGCTTCAACACAGAGGCGAACGCTGTAACGCATTATCATAGCACCGAAATCCCGCTAAGTGACTTAACAAATCGCTTGCAGATGGAGTTTGCGTTTAGTCTTCAATTCAAAAGGCTAGAGACCGTTGGTATCAGATTTCGGCGCCTGACAGGCGAGCTTCATGCACGGGGAAGTCCCGCGCTTTGTTGCACTTTACATTTTGGGTGATGCAATTCAGCACCTCGAACAATAGATTCTTTATGCATCTGAGTGAGATGCCCAACGATGGAAAGTTTTACGCATGATGCAATCATCGAAATAACGCTGCGTCAAGAGCGTCTCTTCAGAGAGTCCGAATTACGCTGCCAAACCGCACGGTTGTGCAAGTAACTATAAGAACAAACAACAACCCCTTTTGTTCTTAGGGGAGTGTTGTACCCTCGGGTTTGTGTGCAATTTCAAGTGCTTTCCGTTCCTTAAAGTTTCAAGTACCGGCGCGTACAGTTTCACGCTTATATTAGCGGATCGTCAATGGGAACGGGCCCAAAGCATAAATATACAGGGTGGGCCGTTGCCATTTTGTCGTCCAGCCCATCCCTGCTTCTTCAAGGAAGGATTTCGCTGCCACAATTCCCCGAACCAGCTGGTCGGCCGCCCCTGTCAACCCTTGTAGTACCTGTAGGAGTATCGCTACCCCTTTTCGTTCGAGAGCATCGTCAAGAGCGTCGCAGAACACCCAAGTCGAGATCTCCCGGCACCGCTGCATCAACAACAGTAGTTTTATACAGTGTGTCGCGCATATTTCAGTGTCGTGCGAAGTTTCGGAACTCTCAACTTATCGTGCATGTTATTTGCGGGCCGTGTGCTAATCGCACGAGCCATTATTTACTTTGAAATATAAGCCTTCAGCATAAGATGAATGGGAGCCTGGCTCCTGGAATTGTTCTAGACCATTGGGCTAATTAAGTAAGCTTATTCCGAGATTTAGACGACCAGCATCTTGCCGCTTCCTTGGCATTTAGCCATTATTGCGTTGTAAGACCGTTTACTAACCCAGATATTTAGCACTTGTTACTTGATCAAATTTCCTTCGCGCTTGTATATATTTTGGTAATAAACTGCCCATTTTCTAAGTTATGTAGTGCTTTTTTATTTCAAATCGATGTGTATTTGTTATAACTGACGAGAATTGAGGTTCTTGTTGCGTTGTGTATGTATTCCTTTGTACAGGGCCCAAGCAACTGGAGAAAAGACACCAGAAAGGTAGGTGTAAAGGCCAGTGCCGTGGGAGCGCCTCTTGGAGTACGACACGACGCTACGGCGATTGGTTTTCGGCTTTTGTCCGGTCGTCAGTTAACGATAAAACCTGACACCTTCAAAGGCCGTGGCGCCCTTCAATTAACCTTTACATCTTTACCATTAATCACCCCTTTCGTGGTATCTAGCCCTGAATTGAACCCTGGAATGTGAACCCCTTCCCGACCGAGTTTTATAGCCGAGGCATTTGGGCTAGAGGGTGCACGCCGGGGAGAGCGTTATTGTGAACAATCGATAGGGTCCTAATAAGCAATTAATCCTGTAACAATCTTTAAGAATCGATAGCCAACTATTGTCTCAAAATATTGAGAAAGACGACACAAATTTGTTTTCGTTAAGTAAAATGTATGCCGTTTTCTTAATTTTACGTTTAGTTGACATCGATTCTTTAGATAAGATCTTTGTGTTATGCCATTGTATTTATGGTTGTTATCCCAAGCATGTTCTACCAGCTTAAACTTATTGAATTGATAAGTTTTTATCATATTTTTATGATCTTTAACTCTAACTGCTAAAGGTCTGGATGTTTCACCGATATAATACTTCCCGCATTCACAGGGAATAGTTGTTCTTCGTTGAACGGTTTAGATTTTGTAAGAACTGACCGTAAGGTAGTCATGGTTTAGAATACCGTCCTAACATTGAATCTATTTCCAATTCGTAAATTTTTGTCAAATACGCCTGGAATATAAGGTATAGTTAGAGTATTATATTTTTGAGTGCCACTTCTTTGTATGTGTGTGGCATTGTTTCGTGTATTAAAAATGTTCCGAACAATAGCATCTGGATAGCCATTACCATGTAAAGCTAATAATAAATTCTTTCTCTTTTCTGAAAATTTCATCATTAGAGCAAACAACTTTGGCTCTGTCGTAGAGACTTTTTACAACCACTGTCTTTATGTTTTTTTTATGGTTGGAATTAAAATGTGAGTACCGGTTAGTGTTGGTTTTCTTACGATATGCTGATGTTTCAAGAGTATTTATTGTGCGTGTGATTAGTTTGTCAAGAAAAGGTAACTGACTGTTTTGCTCTGTTTCTAATGTGAATTTGATGGAGATTTCTTTACTGTTAATATGTCCAAGAAATTTGTCCACCTCATCCATATCATGAGGATAGCTATCCAATGAATTACTTGAAGTTACTCAATAAAGTAAATCGTTGCCAATTTTCTGTAATTAGCGATTGGACATTATTTTTGAAATGCGCCTCGTAGATCAGTGTAAAACTGCTTTATCGCAGTCTTTAATTATGTAATATAGCTCATATGACACCCAAGAGAAAATTAAGTTACAAGCACTACTTAGTTTTAAATAATATTTGTGCAAACTTTTCGACTTAAGCGCATATTATTGTTAGCAGTATTTCGAGTTCGAGTATATAAAATGTAAAAAAATATATGCCACATGCTGTTACACAAAACTAGTAGTTGTATTTAGTATACAGTAGCGAAACAACATAATAGCTTTGCATACACGTTTTCTCGATAGACTTCCATTTATATAAAAACTTTCGCCATCTTTGAAAAGAATATCTAGATGCCTATTTTAATATATTTGTCAGTATGCACCTATAGTTCCCTAAGATATAAGATGGTGAACTACTAACAGCTTCTTTACTATAATAGAAACCTAACCTCTTGGGACGAAAATAAAAATGTGTTGTTACTCTTTTGTTTCCAATTTAAAATAACTAAAATATGCTTATAACATAAGGACAATAGAAAATAAATTATCGCTTTAATTGAAAAATATATTAAAATAAAAAAGTGATTTTAGTAGATATAACAAAATATAACAATTCTGTTGAAACAGCCTAATGTATTACAGAATATTCAAGAAGAATAGAGTATTTATAAGTTCTTAATTCTTATTTCGGTCTTCAATGTTCCCAATATGATCATTCTAGTACTACGGAAGTATTATAAGTAGCTCAATCACACATATATAAAAAGTACACATTTCTAGCTTGCATCTTAGCAGGTCAGATGTTATCACTTATCTCGAACTGCACACACACTTGCTGTTTATCATAACTGCACAATTCGCATGGTTTTATAAATTTGACCGAAACTTATTGCGGTACCTTTTCGAGTACAGGCAACCCAGAAAGGAAAATAGACAAGTTGTAAAGGAGGATGACGTTGAATCGGTGCAGCAAAGCATTTCTCTCACCAAACGAACCGTTTACCTATGCATTCAATTCTATGCTTTGTGCAAAGTTATGTAAATACTGTGAGCACAAACCACGTTGATTCCAGTAACTGGGTCCATTTAATCATGCCGAGAAGGAAAATCACTGGTGAGATAATGGATTAAAGCTTAGAGCAAAACTAAGAGAGGATTTATACCTTTAAATGCAAGGTGTCCTGTTTTTTTATAGGACTAATTGTTAATGTCTGTTATTATTAGAGCTAGAACAAAATAGATTACATATTATGAGATCACCCGTTCCAGATCAGTACGATACAAATAAAAAGAAGAGCCCTATATACTTATGCAGTTTTCAAAGCTACACTTAAAAAATTTAAATTATAATGCATCATTTGATCACCACAGTTCATCTACTTTTGAAATATAAGACACAAATAAAGATTAATATAATCTAATTACAATGGAAAAGTGGGCATGTGTAACCACTTTATTAGACTTGACAATAAATATCAGTGCAATGTTTGAGAGAACAAATTATAATAATAAATTATAAGCTTAAATTATTTAATACAAAAATTCAATAACTGAATATTGACATTATTTATTCGTCATTTAGCATTATAAAAGTCATAAATAATTACAAATTAATAATGCCTAAGATGGTAATGAAAGCGGTACATTATTGGTTGGATATTGAACAAGCAATCAAACTGCTACCAAAGCAACTTCAAATTTCCTATCTGCAAAATGTCTATTTGAGTAATTCACTATCTTAGTCGAGTTAGTTTTGAATATTTCTTTTATAAAAGCTATTAATACGTATTTTTGTTGACAGGTTCTATAACTTACTTTATTGGCTAATTGGTCATAAATGGTATGATACGTTTAAACATTTTGCAAACACAGTCGTATTTGCACGTGTCATAAACTGAAGCAAGTTTTAGTCTAAATTGTGTCGAAGCTTAAAAATGCACGGCGGGTTCCACATAACTTACAACTGAAGATGTAAGAAATACTTTTAAGAATGTTCAATTCAAGTCGAGGGACTTGGAAATGTAACAAATTTAATTGTGTAATGTTATCTACAGCTAAAAATTATTATCTTAATTTATTTTCATTTTGCAATGCTAAGAAAGTAGTTTAGAGCCAAGCTCTGTGGAGATCTAAATCGAGTAAACAATGTTTTTATTCTTAATTCTAATATAGAAAATTAACTGAGCCTGTTGTGTAAACCAAAGGTATCTACAAATAAATAAATAAAAATGCTATTTTTTGTGGAGGAACTGTATAGTTATACTGACCCAAAAACGCTTGTCGGAGTTCCAACCCAAGGTATAGCCATAGAAACTTCGGCAGTGTAGTTATGGCAGCACTCGAACACTATGTCATCTAAGGAATCCCTTACTCTTGTAATGCCGTATACACTGGTCAAACTGAAAAAGGACGTTCAGTAAAAACTCATACCTATCTCTAAACACCAACGTTGTCTCAAGTCGGGTCTCGCTTCATCATCAGCCATCGCCGAGTACCAACACGATACCGGCCATAAGATCCTTATTAATGAAACTTCTATTGTCTAAAAATTCCTATTCTTTTTTAGCAGAAAGATTCGCGAACCCCTTGAGATTTACAAACGCTCTAATAGTCTCAATCGGATCGAAGGTATCCCCCATTCTTCTACGTGGAAAGCAGGGATTTCTATGCCCCAGTCATCGTCACTCAAGCGATGACATTTGCGTATACATTCTCGTTTTTTTTTCCTCCGATCGTTCTCCTGATGAAGTCCTTTAGGAAAGTGGGTGAAACGTTGAGTACTTCGACCTCAATGTGACGTTTGTCACACAATTCAGCAGGCCGTGGTCAAACTATTAAGCGTTAAGTAAAATGACAGGCTCTTGAATCTTTGGATGTAAAAATCGTTCAGAACAAGAATTTATTTTGAAAGTCTTCCCAAAAAATGCAACGCAAAAATATGCGACGCTCAAACTGAATTTCCACCGATGATTCCAGAATATGCGAAGTATATTTTGATAGAAATCAATGAGGAAAACTCGATTAGACGTAAAATAGAAATTGAAGTAATCTGCGGTTTCTACTTTATTAACATACAATATAACTTTCAACGTTAGTAATGTAAGTTTAAATAACGATCCTCCACTTCACGGATTAGAATACCGGGCCAGTTCCAACTTAATATTCCATTTGATTCAAGGTTACTCGTAAAAATTAATGCGCTCCAAAACTGCGACATAAGAAATCGGCATCCAAAGTGATCCAGTATCTACTGATGAAGTGACACATCTTCCGAATATCTTGAAAATTCGTAGAAAAAAGTAATTGGATATATGTTCGCTCTTTGAGGATATTTTTGGTAAAGATGCGAATATAACACGCGTATGTATTGCAAGCAGTATTACGATAACGAAGCTGCTCCTTTATCGGGGGAAGGTTCACTGCTGTGTAGGGCGCAGGTACGAAATTAACTATGTGGAATAAGTAGACGAATTACTATGTTTTTATTTCTAGAATACCGCAGCTATTACAACTGATATTACATTCCTGCAATATAAGTTGTAAGAAGCAGAATGGGTAAAAGAATTGCGACAAGGACAAGGGGCTAGCAGTTTCATAGTGAGAGATGCAGCTATTACAGGAATTTACAGATGTACTGAAAAGGCTTCAAACGTTAAGTAACAAGCTGTAACTGTTTAAATGTTTTATTATTCATACATCAGCTGTCTCGCCGTTTATTTGATGTGGAAGTTAAAATTATAGGACTTGTCCTATTCTCATAATGTAGGTAATTAATATAATAATTATTATTGTATGTGTGTATTATCATCAAACTCTTTTTACCGAGCGGCCTAGAGGGTGGTACTTTGTAAGCTTAAGCCTCTAAATTATTATTAATATTATTGTTCGTTTCGACGTCAAGACACGTTTTTAAAGGTTATATGTTTACTATACCACCAAAAAACCGCTCGTAAATTACTCAATCCGATCTATCTACCACAAAATCAGCTGACCACCAATCAGTAAACGATAGATACCTTCCAGTGTAGTTTTCGTAAATGCATTAAGTTTACCATTTATAGACAATGTCAAATTGACAAGTAATTAAATTCATAAAAGTGACACATACTAAGGAAGACAACTCCGGTCTTGAACGCTATCATTTATTTTTGGAACACTAATGGCGGCTGACATTTGTGTTTGCCCGACTCTTATGTAACTATATACAGGGACTCCACTTTTTACACACCGGCGGTTACGGCGAGTCTTGTACTAACACCCGGGACCAAAATTTTCAACTGCAGCTTCTAGTGGTGGGTAGCCCTAAGGGTACTCGGATTGACAGCCTGACGCTGTATTGATCCAGATCGATACGAATTTGGCTGCGAAATCGGAAGATAATTAACTTGAAAAGGATTGAGCGAGAAAACGTCTAAACAAGTCACAGGTTAAACTTAGGCGTCCTTAGTTCAGACGTTACCATTATCGGGTGCAGAATCTTGGTAATAGGTTATAAGGGACTAACTATAGCCCGCAGCGCATGCTGCATTTAAAGTTTCACGTGTTATTACAGTGCCATCAAATTCGACTACTTGAAGTTGGAGTCCAATTCTCTCTTCTAATAGCACGAATCCACTGTTTTAAACTGTCACGCATTTTAAACGGGAAACTGTGAGAAAGTAATTTAACATTAGCTCGCCCACATAATCTTACTTAATCATGCCAAATATATTTGTAAACTGAACCACAGACCTAAGAGATAGAGTAACAAGGTCAACACATCACCAAGACATACACCTCATACAACGGTTGCTGCGCAAGCACCAAAGGCGCGATCCAACTCTGTATCCCGAATCCGGGGCAAGTTGATCATTGTACCGCCAGATGCCAGCGCATATAGCACCAGCCTAGAGTCCCTGTATATAGGTTACTAAGAGTTGGGCAAACAGCGGGATACATTTTGATTGGTTTGGATCACTTTTTGCAAGGCATGTGTGATGAACGTGCCGTGTTTACATACTTATACATACGATAGTTGCACATATGCAAATCTAAATTTTAACTAAATTGGCCGTATATTCCTAATAGTTGGTTCTAGAGCTTCTAAGAATGATCAATGCTATGAAAACTCTCGCATCAAAAGCAAGTTAGCAAGATTGGTTCCCATAACCTCTTTGTTCGACATATGTCAAACATCTAATTTGGATCAAAAATATATGTCAAATCAGGCTGTTTGCCCAACTCTTAGTAAACTATATACAGGATCTCTACACCAGCCTCGACACCGCAAGGTAATTGAGGTTACAGATAATACATACATACTATCTAGTAGGACAAATCACTTACGAATGAAACTGAATGCCACTTTCCTTTTGTTCCAAGGTTTTGCACCCATAATCAACGCAGTATTTCACCATTTTTATAAAATAAATAACCAAAGCACACGACCAATTTCAAAGCAGTCACAGCATCGGACAGCGACGGGCGACCTCGGAAAATCGATTTGTAGAGGTGAGTTTAATCGACTCGCTTGGACGCATTCAGCAAGGAAATAATGAACCCTCCTAATCATTAAATGAAATTTACTTGTAGTCGTAGTTCTTTCAGACGAGGGAAGTAAAAATACAACCAATAGGCATAATAAGTAATTGTTTTCTGTGATAATATTGCTATTAAAAGTAATGTTTACAAAAACCAGAAAATACAAACGGTCGATTGCAACCATGGTACTTTTTCTCGTTTAACACGGCATTATTTAATAGGTATGATGGGGGGTTTTACTAACCCAAGTTCCATAAGACGTCTGACCGAGTTACATGTTAAGCTCCAACGCCCGCAATTTAGATTTTATAGCGTGCAGGATTATTAGCAATGAGCAGTTTAACTAACTCAAGTTTCAAGAAAATGTTTAAACGAGTCATATGTTAAAAACTCTGGTATGCACAATTACTAGATTATACGCAATTGGCAGTTTTACTAATCCAAACTTTAAGAAAACGTCTGAACAAGTCGCAGGTTAAACTCTGTTGCGGAGACGTTAGAGTTATCGGGTGCTGGAGACTCGACCGGAAACGCCAAAAACTAAACGAGCACAATAAACAGCAGAAATTAAGATGTTAAGACTAATGTGCTGAAAAGCATTACACCACAACGAACAATGACATTGGAGCAATATGTGAAAAAACGTAGTAGAATAGCCACAACAGCCGAATGGACTAGCGAAGGTAGACAGAAATGAAAAACCACATGGCAAACGTCTACCAGAAAGACCACACATGAGATAGCGGGAAAGTTGGCAATCCATTTTACAAAAAAATAATTAAGACACATGCACACAACGACACAGGCATTTGCCTATCAATAAGATTAGGAGGTGGAGGAGGATGGTGCAGGATCAGATAAAGCAGGTGTTCTCAGACTGTTCTACTTCTGGGGGAAAAGGTGGAATTAAAACTTGTCTTACACTTGCTTTGCTGGATGAAACACCTTACATGATCGCCTTGAAGGCCCGCTACGATGAGTTTTCATGCCCTCGAGTTCTGTTATGTTATGTGAGACTTGTGTCGGTTTGCGAAGCCTTACACCCCCAAGGCCCAAAGCTGCTGCCAGACATCACTCTCTTGTACTCATTTGCGGTCTTCTTCCTAATCGTTTAGTTATATAAACCTAAGTGGATAAAAAAGGTGATTACGTAAACTTGCGCATTGCTGGCCTCCATCTAAATTAGCAGGTACTGTTAGATGGCTTTTATTGCGGAGATAGCGCCGTTGAAATTAAAACCTGCGTTTAACTACTAACCAAAACACGACGCAATAGAGTATAATAATAACAAAACAGTATTAGAGTTAGTTATCAGAAATTTGGGTTATGCTGTTATATCTTGTCAGTCAGTATTCTTGTTTTCATCCGTGGCGAATGTAACACGGCCTTGCCTAGCCTACACACTACTGAATTATTACGTTACAGTGCCCTGGTTTGCTAGCTTATTCAGTCGCTGAGCTATGAGGCTCTATCACCATCATCGGTGCGGCTAAGAAAAATCTAATATTGTTTGAAGTCAGCTCGTTGTCACCTAAAATATTGAACTCACACTGGCAAACACCGCCAGTAATGAAAACCCAACAGTTTACATAAAAAGACATATAATCTGCAATAAAGCATAAATACCAGCAAATACATATATGACAAATACACAATACAAAGGCTATATGCTAGGGCGTACAAAACAGTTTAAATAGGCCGCTAGAGTTGAATTATCAACGCCAAGTTCAATGTCACTGACGCGAAAGAGAATTAAACACCGCGAAACCTGTCGATTCTTATAACGCTCTTGAACGTTGCGCAATCTGGCCCGTTTAGTTTAAACAGCAGATTGCGGCGACCGATGACGCAATAACCTTGCGTCAGCTGCTTACAGGTACATCCCCGTCGTCTTTGATACGCTACCATGCATTGAAACCATTACCCGGGATGATGCAATAGCCTCTTATTTTGTGGCCAAGTTTCTACTATGAACTAACTTGGTTTTTGGTTAATCCAGTCGTCTCGTAGCAGGGCAAGAACTGGGCTTCTCTGGCAGCAGATCGCAGCTTTCTCCTATGGAAAGATGCAGCAGACCGTTTGCGGGGCAGCAGAAGTGGTTGGACTCTCTGGCTGCTTAATTCTACGCTCAGGAGGCTTCGGGGGCCGGCGGCAGTTACTGCAGGCCAAACATTCACTTGCGACCCTGACTTGCAGGTCGCAACGCACTTTTTGAGGGCTTCGGTGAGACCGACTCCCCCCGGGTCCGAAGCGTCGTGGCCGTTTTTCATAAATGAAACGCGGCGATTTCGTTATCACTTGGCGTTTCGAATTAGCTGTATTGCGTTTTTAATCACGTCACACTCGCGCTAAGGCACTATGACGCGTGTCCACTTAACACAATTCGATGGCTTATACGGCGTACTAACTTAACATGCTTGGACCTAAAGAATACGGTTATGCTTGTTGCTGGAAATGTATATAAGAAAAAGGTTTAAAATATATAAATACTGAAACGATTTTTTGGCTTTGCCTAATTGTTTCGCCATTTATCCAATTATTTCAGGCTTAACCTGTATATTTTTAGTTAAATTATAATTCCTTTTGCATTTCGAATTCGTAAATTTTCCAAACCAACGCATTTTGTACCTGCATCAAGTTCTTATCGTTTGCGCAATGCCCTCTCTGACCCGCGCTATCTCTTATCAGAGTGCGAGCCTTCCTCGAGGAAACGAAATTCTTCGTCCGGGCACTTTGCTGTCTTCGCTTGAGCCCGCCGATACCGGCGCGGCTAAGCCTTGTTTTTAATCATGTCAAATTACGTGCGCTCAACTAATTTCAATGAGCAGTTTGTGTTCTAAGGGCTGATTATTATCAGGTACGATTGCGCTTTTTCTGTTTTATTATCTCCATACTAATTATATCTTTCTTAGCTCTTAATCTTAATCTTAATTATCCGTTTCAACAACGAGTTTATCTCGGAGGCCAAGTCTTATCGCATTTTCGACACCTGCTGGGTCCGGCGTATTTGCTGCCGTTTGAAGATGCTATTGCAGCAATTTTCGGCGCTTCCCCGGCGACTTCAACAATGATTATTGCCGTTTACGTCCAGCTTACGTTTCGAGGTTAGTAGGTGCTACTCCGAGATTTATATTACTTCGACTTATTTTCAATACCAGAAATTTACATCTGTGTATTTTAAACCCGTCAATATTTAAAATTTAAATTCATACGTTTTGCCATTATTAACCTGTAATGTTCAATTTCATACATGCTCTTGTTTTAATATTTGAATTTTAATGCTTATATTTAATTATGCACAGTTTATAAATTTTGCTATTTTTGATGTGTGTTTCGACCCTATGTAAAAGGTACAGTCACGCTATTTATTTTCAATAGCCTAACAGAAGGTTTTATTAGATGACTGTGATAAGCTTATCCCACGAGTGTTTTTTTGTAAAGTTTTTAAAATAACCCGAAAGGGGTTCTTAATTTTATGCGTGTCGAAACCTTCAGTTAAGATACACAATTTTGTCATTACATTATTTACATTTTAATTATCCTGATTATTGATTATTGACATTTCAAAACTTCTTATTGTTGATTAATTAAACGCTAGTCACTTGTAATTTATTTTTCTTCTTGTTATTTGAAATCTTTTGATTTCTGGCGCCCATATCCATTTTCCTTTCCTTTTTTGAAGACATTCCAGGGTACATAGCTGATGATCTGAACCTACGATCTAAGGCCGCCGATATTTGAGCTAGTCGGCCATCGCGGTGAGTAAGAAACAGTTTTTCAGAGCTGCCGTGGTGTATAAATGGTAGGGGGGTTGATCTGCGATTTTTACTACCATTGCTTATTTTATTAATTAATCGCAGGTCGGCTTTCTTATTGTTTCAATACAAGTGGCACGAATTGCCCCGTTTCACGAAGTATTGGCAGTGGGTCTGGTAGTGTTTATCTAAACTTGAATCAATTTTTTACATGCAATTGAAATGCATTGATTTTCTATCAGTTCCGAACAAAAACATTTGTTTTCTATACAGTGTATTTCACATGAAATAAAGACACCTAAGTGTCATCTATATTCTTAACCGTTAAAAAATTGATGGTTTGTACAAACCCTTAAGGAAACGTAAGCTACCTAGCTGGATTATTTCCAACTCTATACACCAGTTTACTATGAGCCATCAAGGTAGGCTAATTTGAATTCAAAATTCTTCTTAGCATTATCATCTTGCTGTGTAAGTTTTTCCTAGCTACTGATGATGACAGCTTGGCTGTCGAAGTACGTATTTAGCAGTTGTTAAATATATGCGTGGTGAGGAGTTTTAACGCATTTGTGATATTTTCAAACCACAGGTTTCAGCAGTGTTTTAGAGTCCATTAGGTTTTTAAGTGATTTTGTCTTATTACTAGTGCGATTTCTGTTTCAAAAGTTGTACAGAAAATTAAATCATTGGCACTTACACTCTAATGAAAATATAAGTTACCACAAAAATGAAACATAAAGTTTGATTTCAGCACCGTGTTTAAGATGCGACTGAAATTAGTTGCTTAAATTTCACTTTTAGCTTGTAAAAAAATCATTGTGATAATTGTTTTTATAATTAATGTTCGGGGTTTTATTTTTTTACAAGATAGCTTTACTACTGAAAAGTTTTGAGGGTAGTGGAGAATATTTTGTGGTCAAATAGACATTCACAATTATTTAAACAATTTTTCGACCATTCCAAGAATAGAATTAAGATATTAAATAACAATACTTGTTTCTATTGACTCGCTTTTGCTCAATAATTGCTTCTAATATAAAACGCAATCAATACGCTGTTTTGCAAAAGAGATATGCATTTTAAACTTAATGCATTTAGTTGGCGATAACCTCTTGTGAACATCGATATTAACAGATTTACTTGCAGAGCGAAGATCGTTAGAGAATTCCTGATATGCCTTTGTGAGTACTGCTATTAAGTATTATGTTTGTGTTAATAAATACTTGTTCAAAACTCTCGTTTTCCCGGTATTGTCCGCTTAAGAAAATAATAATTGTAAAAATTATGCGTTTTGTTATTCGCTGTTTACGTAACCACTGAATTGCATCTGTCTCACTCTGTACTATAAGTACATCAACATTAAACATCTTTATTCTCTAAATTAAAATTGAAAGGAAGGCCATAATTTTGCGAAATGTTTTGATGGCGAGGTTGATTGTTACTTTTATTATTTGTGCAATATTTATATTTATGTGTGCCCTAGTTAAATTTAGAGAAAATTGTATAAATGGAAATTATACACGTTGTACTTTTAATTTTGAACATAATATTCCTGGTTTAGGTTTTTATTGGTAAGCTATTACACTGACTTTCAAAGTAATTACGCATTATATTTGCATATTTATAGATGTAGGTGTAATAATATATGCTTAGAAATTTTGCATCTTATTTCTTTGCTTTCAGTGATTTCTATAAACTTAAGAATTTAATAGTTATAAAACAACTATGTCAATACCTTTATTATGTATTACAGAGCCGATACAATTACATTCACGCTCCACAACGAAAAACACAAAGGTAAGCAAATGAAATATTTCTAGTTATTATCACCGACAACTATTTTCAGTCAACAGGGATGAAATCACCCCAGAAACTACCTTATTGGAGTACCTTCGCTATTATGAACATCTTCGTGGAACAAAGCTTATGTGTCTTGAGGGAGGATGTGGAGCATGTGTCGTAGCAATCACCGCACAACACCCGCTTAGCAAACGAACTGTTACATTTTCCGTCAATTCAGTGAGTAGTATACAAAAATTACAACACCTCCCAAATTTCCATTTCTAGTGCTTAGTATCCATCTATTCGTGCCAAGGATGGGAAATTCATACTGTGGACGGGATTGGCAACAGACTGATCGGCTACAACCCCATTCAGAAGGTACTGGCCGAGTTTAATGGAACCCAGTGCGGGTTCTGCTCTCCAGGGATGGTAATGAACATGTACGCTTTGTACCAATCCAACAGATTAACAATGAAAGAAGTGGAAAATTCCTTTGGGAGCAACATATGTCGCTGTACAGGATATAGGCCCATTCTGACAGCATTCAAAACGTTGGCTAATGATGCAGACAAAACAATTTTAGGTGAATACCCTGATATTGAAGATGTTCAACGGTGCTCTGGAAAAGGCGAAAGTTGTCAAAGGCAATGTCCGTCAGTTTGTAAGAAAAAATCTCTTTCTACCAGTTACTTCTTCTCCACGGGGTCTAAGTGGTTTAAAGTTCATAGCATCAATGAAATATTTGACGTTTTGAGAGATAATCCAAGAAGCACCTACCAACTTGTTGGTGGAAATACCGCTAGAGGTATAGTAGACAAGTTCAGTGATTTTTTTTCAAATTGAAGAAAGAATACTGCCCTATATCCTTTTGGAACCATGTGCTTGTACTAAAACTGACCGATACTAGTTTTTCTCAGAACTGCTTTAGAAATTACAAGTTTGAGATATTAGAGGCTCAAAATATGTTACTAAAAAACTTAAAAGTGTAACATTATTTTTAATTGTAGGCGTTTATCCCTCAAAAACCGGATTTGACATATACATAGACATAACAAACGTGCGCAATTTAATAGACGACTCCACCACAATTACTAGTTTGATAGTCGGTGCAAATAAAACCTTGCACGATACCATCGACCTTTTTCGAAAGACTGCAGGAAATTCGCCTCGATTTTCTTATTTAACTAAACTGGCGGATCACATTCAACTGGTAGCACATGTTCCAGTGAGAAATGTAATATTTAGAGAATTATATTAAACAAAAATTACGCATATACCATGTTTCAGATCGGAACCTTGGCTGGAAATCTGTCCATAAAACATGAACACAACGAATTTGTTTCTGATATATTTTTAATTTTTGAAGGAGTTGGAGCAACCCTAACCATAGGTTTGTACAATGTACCGTACAGTCACAAGCATTTTATATAAATTAACACTGATTTTTATTAATTAGTTGACTCTCTGAAAATAGAACGACAACTAAGTGTGCTGGATTATTTAACATACAATATGCACAGGAAAGTAATTAAAAATATACATTTACCTAGTTTGGACGATTCTTACCAATTTGGAAGCTACAAAGTACTATAACGATATTAGCTAAACTTCTTTCACAAGTACTAAATTTACAGATAATGAAACGGGCACAAAATGCAGTAGCCATGGTAAATGCAGCTTTTCTGCTAAAACTTCACAAAAATAGAACTGTGCTATCAGCTCGTATCGTTTATGGGGGAATAAGCCCCACATTTGTCCACGCAACTACAGCAGAACAATATTTAGTTGGTAAACAGCTGTTCAATAATGGGACTCTACAAGGAACATTCAAGGCATTGGACAACGACATTCGTCCAGACGATGTCTTGCCCCAACCGTCACCAAAATTCAGAAAACAGTTAGCAATAGCCCTTTTCTATAAGGTATGTAAATTTCAATAGTAACTATTTCTCTTTAAAAATTACCTTATCTTAGATTTAATTGTAAACGGTATTCATGTTTCATTTTTAAAATTTCACCAAAACGCCCCCCTCATCAGATATTGTATTATGCACAACAAAGTTTGTTTTGGCATTTGAATAACCCTTTGGCTGTTTAATACAGATCTTTAAATGGATAATTCGATACAATTTCAGTCAACAGTATGAAGAAATGAAAGTACTAGGTTGAATTTTTGTGCTACCAACCTATTTTTACTTTTTTTCGGGTTCGTTATCTGTGACGATAAGCTCAACTCCCCGCATCCTTGTTGATTCGCAAAACAACAGCAAAATAGCAGACCCGTTATGAACATAACGGTCATAGGACCGTTATAGAACATTGTTTTGTTACTATAGAAACAACAATCACCCACTTTATTTAGCAATGTCATATTCAACGTTGCTTTTATTTTTCCTACTTGATAGCGCAACCCTTCGGGTCTCGTTCTTCAAACTTTTTCGGCCTGTTCTAAGACGCTTACCGATCTTGCAACGTAATATACTACAACATATATTCTTTATACTCGTAATTAGATACTGTTCAAAAAACTCAAAAGCTTGTCTATTAAAACACATTTACTAAGCATAAGATAACGTTCGGTACTAAAATATGTGAATTTTTGAATTAATGTTTAGGTGAAGGGCAAACCAAGTTCACGCGCACTTAGGCCTCAAAATGGGCCCGTTGTACTCCCTCCAAATCACATGTGTGTATATGTGTTGTGTGTAGTCTTGTTAATCTACCTCAGCGATCAGTCATCAGAGAATGCCGACGTTAATAATTGCATTCCTACTTCGAATAGTCATCCGGCTCAGTACTGATCCAGTGGACTGCGGAAAAAGTTCCGTCTATCCATGAATTGGAACTGCTGATTTGTTCATTGCGAGCTTGGTACTCTAACCACTGCGCCACCAAGGTGGCTATTAAGTAATAGTTTTCAATCCATTTTCAATAAGTATCAAATGCATTAGCAACATAAATATTAGCTGTTCTACAAGGAGTTAATAAATAATATTTATTTATTTATTTATTTATTTATTTCGCACTCAGCCAACAGTCGTTAAGCCAATTATAGGCGTCGCTGTGCATTTATGGGGACTTCCAACCCCACTAACGACAGTCATGATGTTGTTTTGACCACCGGGACCAACTATTTCCGTGACAGCCGTATCACGAGGCGCCGAGAGATACAGCCGTGGAACTCCCATCCAAGTTCTGACCAGAGAGAGCGTTGCTTAACTCTGCTGATCGAACGTGGACGCTTGTTCAAGCTACACACCCGCGACCTTATGTACAAAACGAGTCTAAAAAGTATCAAGTGGTTTGCTATTATACCGGGTGTCCGTTCTCAAAGTCGAACATAGGCGATTAACATTGTATTGAACGTTTTTGCCAATTCCTGCTCGCCAATTCAACTTACACGGAAGGTAATGGTATCAATGGAAAGATAAAATTATTACGCATCAAATGATACCAATAATAATATTCAAGATGCGATTTTTATTTTAAAATACTAATTTTAAAACTTGGGAACTTTTAAATATGCCATGCCTTCCTTTTCAAGTTCAATAGCATTTGTCAAAAAAACTGGTAATTATTTGGAGTAATCGGACATTTTCTGTCAACGTCTGTTAAAATTATCTACAGAAAAATGAATTATTTCAATGAAGAACGAGTGAATGCACTAATGTTAATTGCCTATGTTCGACTTTGAGAATGGACACCCGGTATATGCAACCCATGATTCTAAATCCTATATAATAATCATTAACCATGCACTTCAAACCTTTAAAATCTACTAGGCCAGTCGATAAGTCGTTTAAAATGGCTGTTAGCGGGAGCAATTCAGGACAAGCTGGAATTAATATTAATTTGTTTTATTTGCTGTTAAGAAAGGTGTCTTAAAATTGCACCCCCTAGAAAGCGCGGATTTGGTCGCCATCATGAAAAAAGGTTATTTTTTGATTATCTGTAAATATCTCGGTAGTATCAACTTTAGAGGGAAATATATTGCTATTAAAATTGGAGGAGAGTAAATTATCTACAAAGAATGTTCTATATATTTTTCTCGTGCAAATAATCATCGTCTCTCTAGCTTTTTTCTAAAATCCAGTCAAATGGTGCTCAAAAACTGCGAATAGGGGAAAGTTTTGGTGAAATTTTGATATTTGACTCCTATGTGTTTTTTGGGTCTCTGTACACGAATATCAGGTTTGCCAACTTAAATTTTGACCGGAAACACGTTTTTTAAGCAAAAACGGTGTAAAAAACCGATTTCGTTTAGTTTTTCCAAAATTACCCAAAAGCTATCCAATTTTCGTAAATGTTGAACCTATATGAAATAAAAGAAGATAAAATTTTCTGCATTTTATGTACTTGAGGTTGTTTTCTCCGGTCAATCGTTCAGCCGCGAAAGCGCCGCGAAGTTATAGTTCAGTCACATGATAGAAAATAGGTGAGAGTTTTGGTGGAGTTTTGATATTTGGTTTCTATATGTTCGATGTACGCGAATATCAGGTTTCCAACAAAAATTTTGACCAGAAATACGTTTTTTTTTAAACAAAAACGGTGTAAAAAATTATCCAATTTCGTAAATGATGACCGATATGAAATGAAAAAAGCTAACATTTCCTACATTTTATGTACGCCATATTCTTCTCCGATCAATCGTTCAGCCGCGAGAGACTGCCATGGAAAAACAAAATTTTTTAATTCATAATAAAAAAAATTTTTAAAAATAAAATTCCTTGAATTGGGAAATAAACACAAAAGAAAACGTGAGAGATAAAAGTTGGCCTATATGTTGACTCTAAACAACTTTTCTTAATAACTTTTGTCGTATTTGTCACATAAAAGGCACTTTACTCTACAGAAAAATAGGTTTATTTGAAATCGGCAGTGAAATACGCCGAAATCGTCATTAAAATACGAGAAATCGGCAGTGAAGTAATCCATTGTTTTACGATTTTTTTGTAGGTGGCGAGACGACAGATAAATGTCAATCGACCGAACATAACCTACAAAAGTTGGTTAAAATGTTGTAATTTTACGATTTCTCGATTTCAAATAAAACATAGTGTACACCTCGGCACTGAAGTTCCTTTTTATCCCTCATGTGGTTTATTTGCCTTGGCCCTACGGGCCTCGGCGACTAAATCCACATTCGTGATAAAAAGTTAAACTTCAGTGCCTTGGTATACAAACTACTATTTTTGAAAATTTCCAAGGCATACTTGGTTTTTCAAAATTGAAATTATGTTAGAAATTCGTCTTTAACCAAGCAGGGCTGAACCCCAAAAAATAAAAATTTAAATCGAGAATTTCTTACTTTTTGCAAGTGTCGTTTCACCTATCGTAGAACACACTGTATATACAGTGTGCAACAAATGGGACATTTTTTATTAGTTGTACAATCAAAATTTAAATATGGTCACAAGTTAGCTTATTTACGATAACCATATCAGATGCATTTAGAATGGCTTCAAATCAAACAGCATACAGGGCAGGACAAAAATATGAAATATAAAATGAAAAATAAAGTTACCTTATTTCAAAAATTATTGCAAAATTTTATTGATAAAAGTTGTTTAGAATCAAAAGTTATGCTCAAATACTAAGTCACGGCTTCCTTTTCGAATTTTGATTCTTTTTTGTAAAATTTTGTATTATCCCCGTATGATATATATTTTTATTATTCTGATTTTATTGAGAGTTTTTTCATATGTAAATTATTACTAATAAAGCATTTGCCTTGTTAAAAAGAATATTTGCGAATTCTAAAGTTCTGTTAAATATCATTGCAACAAACATGAAACGGACGCTTACCTAAAAAAATAAAAATTCAAGTAAATTTTACAAATACGCTTCAAGTTGCTAAAAGTTATTTAAAAGTGATGTGGTTGTGGCTACTTTAAATACATATAAAATCAGAATAATAAAAATATGTATCATACGGGGGTAATACAACATTTTCCAAAGAATCAAAATTCGAATAGGAGGCCGTGATTTTGTATTTGAGCATAACTTTTGATTCTAAACAACTTTTCTTAATAATATTTTGCTATATTTTTTGAAATAAGGTAACTTTATTCTTGAACGAATTTCATATTTTTTGTCCTGCCCTGTATATTGTTTGACTTGAAGCCATTCTAAGGGCATCTGATATGGTTATCGAACATGCACTAACTTTTGGTGGTATTTAAATTTCGATTGTACAACTAATAAAAAAATGTTCCATTTGTTGCACACTTAAAGGACACACTAACTGCTACCCGCAACTTCGTACGTGCGAGGTGCGTTGTTTGTGTATTAAATAATGACTAATTGTTTCCTGTCATCTCATCCCATCTAATCCCCGTCCCTTTCCCCGGCCCCGCCGCCGTCCCGTCCTGTCCCGTTCCGTCCCGTCGCGTCCCGCCCCGTTCCCTCCCCTTTTCTCCCATCCCATTCCATCCCTTCCCGTCCATTCCCATCCCGTCCCGTTCCGTCCTGTCCCGTCCTTAGAACACAAAATATACAGGAAGCCGCATTTGTAAGAAATCCGTGCGACCGCGATGGGTTTTCAAAATGGCGGATGGTTGTTTCCTTTTGGCAGTGGCGTATCATATCGAGAGGGTGCATGTGCAGCAAACAATTTTAACAGTTTTATTAAGTGCACTTTACACTATGTGATTTATGGCTACATGTGAGTTGTGTGACTTCAGTCACTGTCTGTAATTTAAATTGCTTCCTCAGATGTGTGATTACAAATAATGACCCCATTACACGTTCCCTTCTATGCCCATGACTATTGTTGTTCAGAGAAATTATCTCTCTATTTGAAGTGAAAAGTAATATTAATACTTACTGAAGGAATGTAATGCCCAAAGTCCTGGTATTTGGGGTCTGAAAACAGCCAAAATTAGTCTCAAACTAATTAAAACCCACAACTGCCAAACCGGTATCACACCTCATTAGTCATAAATGGGTTTTCAAAATGGCCGTTTCCGTCGCCTAAATGTTACAGCCAAGTTAAAAGAAATGCGCCTTCCTGTCTATTTTCTGTTGTAAGGTCCCGTTCCGTCACCTCCTTTCCCGTTTCGCCCCCCGTCCACCCCCTCCCATCCCATTCCATCCCTTCCCTTCCCTTCCCGTCCCGTCCCGCCCCTCTGTAAATGCCTCGACTGGTGTCATGCAACTTAACAAAAATATGTAACCTATGCTTTTCTATCTTTCTTTCTTAAGCCGGGATCATCAGCGGCCCGAAAACCTATCGGGCTCAACAACATACCGTTTATAAGTATATTATGTTATGATATCATAAGAGTGGATATAGTTTGATGATAAATACGATAAAAGAATTTGGTAAAGCATTGTAGTCAGTCTTTGCAAAAGTTTAGAATATAAAAGGTTATTTGAATTAAATTTTAAATAGAGATTATATTTTAAGAAATGAGAATGGAAAGAATAAATTTCATATTGTTTAATTTATAAAGTAAGATGTTAAAAGATAGAAGTTATTTACTACTGATATCAGATACGACAGACCAAATTAAAATATTAAAAGATAACAAAGTATGTAGGTATCAAATGTATATTTTAATATAGTAAGCATCAATAATGAAAATACGGTAGTTAGGAGAGTTGTTTTGGAGAGTAAGAATAACAAAATCATAAAATGTATACAGATTTTTGAAAACTCCTTTTTGATATAATAAAAAAATTTGAAATTATGCCTTATTTGTATAAATATTTTGGTGGTATACAAATAACAGGGCTTTTAACAAATCTACGTGGTACAAAAATATGAGAAAGTAATTTTGAAGTGATACAAGTACATAATCGGTGAAGAGATTGTGCAATACAGTTAATTAGATAGAAATAACCAGAAAACTACAGTATTTGAATAGATTTGGATTGAGCTGCTTTATTGGAACTGATACAGTTTATGGGAAGGAGTGAAAAGGATTTGACTGGTGTGGATTACTGCAAGTGTAGGAGCCGTGATGAAGGACTGATGTATCTTCTTGGGAATCATTCTGAGTGATTGGTGGTATTTGGATATTTCATTTTCATGCAAAGGACAGATCATCGTGACAATTAAACCTGAAAAGAAGTAATATTAGTTGAAGTACATCAAGGATAGTTTACTGGCAGAAGAGGGTTGTGAAGAAGTAATATAAAAGTTGATAGGAGCAGTCTTGGTAAAAGGAGGTTGGATTCTTCAAATATTTGGATATTTTCTGGAGGATTTAATGGCTGTAAATTGGTTTGACAGTTAATGGTAGTTGGACGTGTTCGTGTGGTGACTAGTTGTAAAAGGGGATCTGTGGTGCTGGATGTGCAATTAGTAGAGTCAATAAGGTTGGTTAGTAGTTTAGTCTAGAATAAAAATGAAGTAGATGAACAATATTTATTACTTGCAATAATTAAAAGAGTTATTACTTACTATAAAAGATAGAGAAAGTTATACATCATAATAATATTGAAAACAGTGTACGTTGGTCGTATCTGATTACAAGTAGAAGAATTATTTTGAATTCATTCAAGATAAGTGACATTTAAGGTCATTTGACAATTGAAATTTATTCTAAATATGACAAGTCAAATATAAGACAACTAGATAAAAGAACCTAACCCTGATGATTGAGTTTTCATGGCAATAATTATTTTTAAAAGAGAAATCATTTGAAATTAATTTTTAAATAAGAAATAAATACTCACAGCTAGCAGAGTAGGGCAATTGAATTAAATACTTATGGTACAGAAACGTGAAGTCATTGCAATATATAGGGGTAAAGATTTCTAAGAAATGCAGATTTTAGGTATAAACGTGTTCCTGTGAATCCCAGATATGGAAATGGTACTCTATGAGGCCCATTTATTTATTTAACTATTTTAAGCGTGCGCTAGTAAGCCCGACACCGTTGCCAAAATCTGTGGTGCCGGCTGCGTTCCCGCCTAATTGACGAATAACGAATTGCTGGCTGGGCCTTTTGCGTATTGCGTACTTAGTAATAGTGGGCTTATATTAGTCAAATTAATATCTTGCTAGGTTTTAAAATCTACATGAATCGTGGGGAAAAATTCTTTCTCTTGCTCTAAAATCATGCAAGTGATATGCTACCCTTTATGTTTTTATTAAGAAACTTAATATCCTTACAGGTAGGGGCGTCGCTGCCCACCTTTGGGGACTTGCTGCGCTCCTCAAAAATATTACATAAACTATACCTGTGATGCAGTTACTTTCATGAAATCGCTTATTCTATCTGAAGTTTTTATTTAAAAAAAAATATTTTTACTAAGCAACGAAGACATCCATAAAACCAGTTAAAATATTAGTTATTTTCAAATGATTGTTCGAGATGCAGCTTTAAAAATACTTAATACTTTTCTGGAGTTAGTAAAGTATGTTTTGGTAGAATTAGTAAACATTTTGCCGATATTAAAATCTTGCACAAAAGTATACGGTTGAATACTTACGACATTTATTATTCTACATCTACAGTATCTTCCATATTTTTAATGATCTTTGTTCCAAAACTACTCATAATTTTGTTTGGAATTTGTAAAATACAATAACGACAGTGTGGTTTTGGCCCACATATCGCTTATGACTTAGAGCAAGCTAATCCCTGCGCGTTTTTCTTAGCGAATTATGCACACTGTGCATTTTGAACGATTTTATCATGTTATTGCGGTTGTGTTCGGTTTATATGATTGCTACACGTACGAAAAAATAATTACTTATTATATCCCAAGTGCAAAATTTTTATGGGATTTCTTTACTAAGCAACGAGAACGTCCGTGAATTTGATCAAATATACAGGGTGACTTCGATAGTTGTCGAGATATTTTAACCCGTAATAGAACATGATAAAACATAGCGATTTGTCCAATAATGCCTTATACAGATGTTGATGGTTGTTACAGTATTAAATTAACCTTACGACACTCAAGGATGGGCGAGTATCAAATGCTAAACAAATCCGGGAAATGAGGCACGGGCACGGGCCTCGGCTCGAATGCGCTCAGGGAGATAGGCATGGTTCAAAACGGTACACCACAGGGCACCCGTGTCGAGGTATATACAAGGTATTGCAGAAGAAATGGTCGCCACCACTCAAAATACCCACGTTCAACCGGACCTGGAGAGTTAACCGGGGCGAGAAGTACTCAAATAACTATTTCAGAAACCCCGGTGCAGCGACAGACACAAACACCCACCTGGATTGCTCATCAGCCACGTCCGGGCCTCATCTTACAATGGTCGTAACACAGTGACGTAGTCACCCTGGAAACAAACATGCACACGACACAAAAGGGTAAAGAATACAATTGTACGGTTAATACATCTATTGGCCACTCCAAGTGACTTCTCAATCTCCATACACCAAAACAATACAAATACCGGTATATGCGGCACGTAGGCCGAATCGTAAGGATCGTTTAAAAGGTACGTCCAGCTGGGATGCGCTTTAAATAAAGGTTTCGGCGCAGAACTGAGCCGAAGGCCAAGTTCAGGCCAAATGAGGTAAAACGTCGCCTAGACCTCAACAGGCATGACGCGCGAGTGTAAAGCCTGACCTTGCGTTCGAGTAACCAGAACGCCCTGACTTACAGTGACACATTTAAGAATAACGAACGCTACATTTGCGCTAGGGTGTATCATACGTTCTTCAAGCGTCGAGCGCACTCTAAAATAGCTAGTTTGCCTAGCAAAACCACCCTGCGGCACTGAGTATCCAAACCGCACAAAGTGTTAGTTCACTGAATTATATTTTAAACAGAGTGTACTCTGGTATTATTTAGTCATTTGGCAAAGGAACATAGCTGGATTGCAGCACGAACTGTTAATTCACAACGTTATATTTTAAAGAGAGTGTACTCTGGCATCATTAGGTAATTTGGCAAAAGAACACAGCTGGCTTGCAGTACGAAATCCTAATTCACAACGCTACATTTTAAACAGAGTGTACTCTGGCATCATTAAGTAATTTGGCAAACGAACATAGCTTATTACACAATTGGTACCTGTTCATCGGCTCAGCCTGCGACAGCGGTGGCATTCCTGCAGTGTCTGTGATTAGCTCGCACCTGGGTATGTGTGATAAAGGTCGAAAGACGAGGGAGTCCCCTGGGAACCTCTATAAAAAGCGATATGCGTCACGGGCGCCTCAGCCATCACGTCTAATACCGTAACCGTTGTTTGGGAAATTTCACGAACTGGATCCCGTCTACAAACATCAGCGGAAGCTTGGTTTGACAAACCCCATAAGGACGGAACTCCCACGACGGTGTGCTACGGGAATCTCCAACTCACGCGTACGAGTGCCCAACGACTTGACTAAACAGCGTCTCGCCACTGACTGCCCCGAGGAAAGTTTTTCCGAAAAAGTTTTGGAGCCACCGAAATTGTTGAAAAAATAGGATAAAAACCTCATAGTAAACCGAGTATTTTGTTGTCATTTAATGCCAACTTAATTGTCACTTTAATGAAGACGTCGATTTTCGTTAAATTAAAAGTAATGGCTTTTACTAATAATGAAAAAGTCGATATGGTTTTGATTTACGGTGAAATCAACGGAAATTCAGAGTTAGCGCGACCACTTTATAGGGAGAAGTTTCCGCAACGTCGAGTACCAAATGCAAGAAGATTTACAAGTGTAGTTCAACACTTTAGAGAATTTGGGTAATTTGGAATGGACAAACGCGACATTGGCCGCCAGCGTGGAGATCAGATTCTGGCTCTTGAAGAGGAAATTTTGCAAGAAGTGGAAAATCGACTACAAATAAATACACGACGGCTTGCAAATCAGGTAGGAGTGTCTCAGTTTGGCGAACTTTAAAGGAACAAGAGCTGCACCCTTTCCATATTCAAAAAGTTTAGAATTTGAAAGAGGAAGACTTACCTCGTCGCATTCGTTTCTGTGAATGGCAAATATCTTAGCCGCAGACGAAGATCGTTTCACTCGGGAGGGCATTTATAATAGTCACAATACCCACATTTGGAGCTACGAAAATCTTTGTGGTGTCCAAAAGCGCCACTTCTAGGACTATTGGGGATTACCTTATTGGACCCTTCATTCTGCCCAGGCGTTTAGACGGAGCTGGTTACCTCCATTTATTAAATGATGTTTTACCGGAGTTGCTGGAAGAAATTCCTTTAGCCACGCGGCGGCACATGTGGTATCTCCATGATGGGGCACCACCACATTATGCTGTGCAAGTGAGAACATGTTTCCAAATCGTTGGATACGTCGTGGTGGACCGATTTTATGGCCCCCACGTTCATCTGACTTAAATCCTTGCGACTTTTTTCTGTGGAGTCACATGAAACAACTTGTTTATGCCACTCCAGTAAACACAACTGAAGAACTCGAGCAAGGAACTAATAATGCTGCTCGAGAAATTCGTTAAACTCCTGGAATTTTTAATCGCGTTCGGGTTTCTGGGGCACGTCGAACTGCAGCTTGCATTGCTTACGGTGGTCGACATTTTGAGCAACTTCCTTATTGTTAATTAGTTTTTATTTGTTATTTTATCGTTAATTATAAATAAATGTTTATTGCGTTTTTGCTTATTTTTTACTCGCTTGTCTAATTTATAATTCATTGCGCCTCAAACTTGCGTACGAAATTTTTAAATATTCATTTATTTTCAAATAAAATATCTACCTCATGTTACTCTTATACCATCAACATTGTTTTAAAGCAATTATTATTAGAGTAATTTACACGTCGCCTTGTATGCCAGTTAGAGATTTTCTTAATTTGTGGTCTCATAAATACTACAGGAGCAGGAGTAAGATCATTTCCGTATTGAAAAAGGAGAAATGTATTAGCAGTATTCGTTTATATAAATGGCTTCTTCGTAAACCAGGCAAAAAATCAATTTTTTTAGCGACCTCTGCTCATTTTTGACTGTTGGTTTGTTTCCTTGTTTCTTATTGGTTGCATTTCAACTGTGCTCGCCAAATTTGAAAATGTTCAGTGGCTCTGAAACAAAATAACTACCTTCCGTTTCCTGCAACCATCAACATTTGTATACGACAAGTTCAGTTATTTTGCATTCTTTTTATTGTGTACTATCACCTATTAAAATATCTGCACAACTATCAAAGTCACCCTGTAGATTAATCTCAAAGAAGAGTACAAAACTATTGAGAGGGATTTTATTTCATAATAATTTATACTGTGATCTAGTAATCTATTGATGTTTGAATTGAATTAGTTAAAATTTTGTTAATATTAAAATCTTACACCAGATGTACGGCTGATTACTTCCGGAATGAATTAATTGTCTACTCTGTCTTCAATAGCTTTAATAATTTTTGTTCCAAAACTACTAATTATTTAAAATTTCGAAAATAAAAGTTAATTTTTATTTATCTGGTTTTGTTTGTTGTCATTGCGGGAGTGTGGTCGTGACTCATGTTTCATTTGTCCTTCCGGCAGCAACCTAATCACTTCACGGTTCTTTTATCGAATTAATGCACACTGTGCATTTATTGTTTCCTTGTTGGCTCCTAAATTCCGGATAACGAACTGCACTGCTTACCCTTTTTATGCTCGCTTAGTAATAGTTGGATTATCGTATACAAATAACTACTTTTTATCTAAGCTATCTCATTGCTGTTATATTTAATTATGGGCCGATCGGTATAATGTTGTATGTATACTATTTTATTCGCAACCACTTTATTCTAAACAATACTTGGAAAAATTATTAACTTTTGATACGACAGATTGTGACGCCCATGAAAGGATGCACGAGATTTCCAGTGTCCCTACCTACACAGCGGTCGGTAATTGATTCATTTCCAACCTCTGCGATGGCAATCACTTTTCCGACCGGTTGGAAAGTTACAAGTTGGGAATAGCTCATTTTCCAACTTTTAAAAGTCAGTAATGATCTTATTACATATATGGTTGCAAATAAAAGAGCTTTATTCAGAACTTCCATCGCAAGTGGACGTTGTCACCCTAAATTAACTTAAAAATCAAAGGAAACTTAAGGTAAAAATTCCTTCACGTTTCTAATAATACTGAAATAATAAAAGGAAACACTTGGTAATCCAAATAACATTAATTTTTAAATGAAAAGGAAAACTACCGGCTCGGCGGTCGATTCGAATCGCAGCGGCTACGAATGCTATTCCAACGTTTGGAGGAATATTGCAAGCACATTACCCGTTCCCTACATGCGCCATGAAGTACTCCTAACGTACTTCCGTAGAGGCTGTTTTAAATAGAATGCATTTTTCGTTGACCCCTTATGTTTTCCAAACTTTATCCTGCATCTCTCGCGTATCACTTTAGTCAACGGTAAAGCCTGAGGTATATGCAAATAGCTACTTTGGTGTATTTCTCAGTTAAAGCAACACCAAACAAAATTTAATTTTTTTAAGGTGCTTACACTGTATGTATTTCTCCGAAATTTTCTCGATTTCATTCCAGGTAGACATATAATCTGCATGCACCATATCGTCCTTCCCGTTCCTAGTTTTTGAGTTATACAGCTAACAGACTGACAGACAGGCGGAATTGAGAAAACCTGTTTTCGTCATATAGGGACCCTTCGTCTTTTAACAATATCTAGGTTAAGGGTTCAGATAACCCACAATTGTAATCTATATATCTTATATATAAGAATAGAAGTCCTGACTTATTCACTCACTCATCAACGCCCAGCCCAAACCCTTGGACCTAGAAAACTGAAATTTTGCACAGAGGTTCCCTTTATAATGTATACAAAGAATAAGGATATTTCGAAATTCAACCCCTAAAGGGGTAAAATGGGGGTTCCAATTTTGTATGAAAAAATTATATTAAATAGACATTGCTACTTGAAACTTCGTAGGAGTATTTCTAAAAACAAATTAGCAAACACGTATTTCATGATTTTCCGAAAATCAACCCCTTAGGGGGTGAAATGGTGTAAATAAGCATAAAAATCGACATGGGTGTCGTTATTGAGGTTTTTGGGACGTTGATTGCGAAAATGGCATTTGAAATTTGGCAGGCAGAATTCTCATAGGGGGTACGTATCCGCTATGAAAGGATTTTTGAAAATTCAACCCCTAAAGGGGTAAAAAAGGGGTTGGAATTTTGTAAGATCAAATTTTGAACTGTCATTCAAAGTTTTTAAAATTTGTCCCCTGAAGGTGAAAATAGAAGATAACGAAACGGGACGGGACGGGACGGGACGGGACCGGACGGGAAGGAAAGGAAAGGGTTGGGAGTGGAGGGGAGGGAACGGGACTGGAAGGGAAGGAAAGGGAAGGGATGGGATGGGTGGGGAGGGAAGGGGGCAGGACGGGACGGGACGGAACGGGACGGGACGGGACGGGACGGGACGGGAAGGGACGGGACGGGACGGGACGGGACGGGAAAGGAAGGGATGGGATGGGACGGGAGGGAACGGGACGGGACGGGACGGAGACGGAGTCGGAAAAAGGGACGGGGACGGCGAAAGAGACGGGAACGGGAACGGAGACGAGATGAAATGGGGTGACAGAAAATAATTAGTCATTAGGCTATTTAATACACAAATAACGAAAATGGCATTTATTTTTAAGTCCAAGATGGTGGACATGACATAAGGGAAGGGACGGCACGGGACGGGACTGGACTGGACTAGACGGAAAGGGACTGGACTGGACGCGACGGGACTGGACGGGAAAAGAAGATAAAGCACGGGATGAAACGGGACAGGACGAGACTGAACGCGACTGGACTGGACGGGAAGGGACGGAACGAGACGGGACGGGACGGAAAAGGAAGGGAAGGGATGGGATGGAAGAGGAGGGGACGGGATGGACGGAACTGCACGGGACGGGACTGGACGGCAAGAGAAGGGGGGAGGTTCCAGAACCATCCACTTTCCTCTACTGGCAAGGTAAAGGACGGGACGGGATGGGAAGGGACGGGACGCGACGGGGCGGAACGGAACGGGAAAGGGCGGGACTGGACGGGACTGGACGGAACTAAACAGGACGGGAAAGAACGGGACGGGAAGGGACGGGATGGAACGTGACAAAAGGAAAAGGAAAGGGAAGGGATGGAATGGAAGAGGAGGGGACGGGACCGGACGGGACGGGATAAGACGGTATGGACGGAACTGGACGGAACGGGACGGGACGGAAAGGGAAGGGAAGGGATGGGATGGAAGGGAAGGGAACGGGACGGGACGGGACGGAAAAGGACGGGACGGGACGGGACTGGATGGGACTAAACGGGACGGGAAGGAACGGGACGTGAAGGGACGGGATGGAAGCTAAAGGAAAGGGAAGGGATGGGATGGAAGAGGAAGGGACGGGACGAGATGGGACGGTACGGAGACGGGGACGGAGAAAGGGATGGGGACGGGGATAGGATGGGATGGGATGACAGAAAATAATTAGTCATTAGTGAATACACAAATAACGAACCTCGCGGGAACGAAGTCGCGGGTAACAACTAGTATATACTATATAAAACTGAATGTCCTGACTTACTCATTCACTCACTCATCAACGCCCAGCCCAAACCCTTGGACCTAGAAAGCTGAAATTTTGCACAGATGTTTCCTTTATGATGTATACAAGGAATAAGGAAGGATATTTCGAAATTCAACCCCTAAAGAGGTAAACGGGATGGGACGGTACGGAGACGGGGACGGGGACGGGGACGGGGATAGGATAGGATGGGATGGGATGGGATGACAGAACATAATTAGTCATTATTTAATACACATTTAACGAACCTCGCGCGAACGAAGTCGCGGGTAACAGCTAGTATGTAATAATAATGCTGTCCTTGCTTATAAAATGTAAGTTTTCAAATTCCAACTTTTATTAAAATCATTATTTTCTGAAAATCAATAAAAATGAAAAGCGGGGTGGACCACACGATCTTCTATTACTGCTTGTAAAAATTTTATTTTGCAATTTTTTCAAAACTGCTTCCAAACACCTTTTTTAACAAAACGTATAGACAATTACGTAATATATAACGCTTTTTTAATATTAAATTATGTACGAGTTGAATACAAAGCTTTATGTTCACTTCTAAAATCTAAAAAAGATAGTGAAAAGCATCTACTTGGACATTGGCTGCTGACGTAATAGTTATTTATGGCTAAGCCTGTTATATTACAAATAATCCACTAGAGAAAATAAGAGCAAACTCAATAAATGTCCTAAAAACAATTTTTTTGTTGACAGCCGTGAAAAGTCATAGTGAAAAATTGGAAAGTACCGAGTGGTCAAATACATTTATAATTAGAGTCGCGAAGTTAATGATTCAAGAGTGGATAATAATAACTTGATTTTCGTGTATAATGCAAAACTTTATTCAATTCTTATAGTTACATTAATCAATAAACAGCTAAAAAAACATACATTTTGTATTGACAGCCATGAAAAGTCATAGTGACAATTTGGAAAGTGATTTGTGTTATACGTTTGTTATACGTTTGGCAGTATTAAAATGTAGTGTCAGTCTATGTCAAATTTGAGGTTAGTAGTGAATGACATGGCTTTTATTTTACTAGTAGGTAATGATTTAACTAACTAGTGAGTTATTGGCCACTTTAGAGGTCTAAAATCGATCTAGTAGTAGCCTTATAACGTTATAACTAGCAGGTTTTGGATAGTACAGTAAAATAAACTTTTATTGTGGTAGGAAACTAATATAAACTTATTGCCGTGAAACTATGTTATAACTAGTAGGTTTCGTATAATACTCTTACATAAAAAATTTAATCTCATTCATTTTTGGCGGTTTTTCATAAAAAATTGGTTTTGCGATTTTTTCAAAATCTATTCTTTTTCCAAAACACCTTTTAAACAAAAGGTGTATATAATTATATAATATACGACTTGTTCCAAAGAATTGTATTTTTATACCACAGTTATAAAAAAAGAGAACATTTTGTAAAAATATAATTTGCGTTTTTTTCAAAAAACTTTTTAAACCAAAAGTGATAGATATTTGTATTTTTTAAGGAATGTTGTTTTAACCAACAATTATAGAATTTTTAGTTTTGCTATTTTTAAAAACTATGCTTTTCACTAAAAAATTAAACAAAAGTTGTAGCTAAAATATGTTTTTATCCATTACAAAAATGCTGAGGATATTTATGTGAGAATATAATTCATAGAATTTGAGCCAATCATCATCTCTTAAATTTAGGACATTGGCCAATAGGACCTTCTACCATACTGACAATATAGCGACTCACGATTTTCGATTTGGTACAAGCTAACTTGGTTTTGTTTCACGTGTCAAATGAACTAATTTAGAAATGTCATTTGATTTTTCTAGGTTAGGTCGTGCGTTTTAACATAAGCATTTGAGATTTAGAAGAAACAACATTTGTTGCCCGTAACGTAGGGTGACCATACGTCCCGTTTTTAACGGGACTGTCCCTTTTTTTAGCTTTGTGTCCCGTTGTCCCGAAAAACTCAAAACGGGACGCGAATTGTCCCGTTTTTTATACATATTACCTGGTGCTTGTAATAAATACTAAATACGCACGGAAATTTGAATCCAAACATGCGGCTTATTCAAACCCCGAAATTGGTTGAAAGGCTGACCAATCACAGAACAAAAGTTGGAAGTCGTGTTTTTTGCTTGCACCTGCAGCACAGTCTATAAATAGACTCGCACTATCACGTCAGTTAGTTTAGTCTGTACCGCATAGATGTGTGGAGTATAAAACTGTACTGTTATTATTTATATCGCGCACTACAACTACATTCAATCTAGATACGTTTTCACTCCAAGCTTGAAAACTGAATTTCCGTTTTTAAAAGATTCTTGTGAATAAGGAAAAGTCGAATGCACGGTATATGCAAATCATTGGTTTCTATCGAACATGGAGGGCGTGCAGATATAAGACAACATTTGCAAAAGAAGAAACATTTATTGGCTCTCGCTAGTGCAACTTGCAGCGAAAAAGTAACATCTTGTTTTGTAAAAAATACACCAGGTAGTTTAACAGACGAGAGTAAAGTCATTGTGACAGAAGAAAGATTGTTTAGCTTTCACACAATTAAGCATAACAATTCATTCAGATCCATGGATTGTACATCGTCTTTAATTAAAAGGCTGTATGAAGAAAAAAATCTCCTGCTCGCGTCACAAATGTGAATCAATTGTAATAAATGTATTGGCCCTCTTTGCATTGACAGAAGTAATGGAAGAGTTGCAATCGGTGAGATATATAACAGTTATGGTGGATACATCAAACCATAAAAGTATAAAATTAGTGCCTATACTCTGTAAGGACAATTCTTCGAAATTAGTACGTTCCTGTATTTCCCGCATAAGTCAAGCCCAAATTCTTAGTGTAGTGGTAAAGAGTCAAACCTTTACTCTATCCGATCCTTCTTTCCGCTCGTTTCGCATGCTAGCGTTTCGCAGTATTTAGGATCATTAAGTCAAGTTTATTCAGGCGCGTTCTGAATTAGGTTTCGTTCTCGCATGCCGTCAGAGTGACGCCATTCTGCCCTTATCTCGTTTTTAATGAGTTCTTGGTTCCAGGGAGGCGATTGCATGACTTACCTGTGAATCTCCTAAATTATGTTTCGTCATGTTGAAATTTTCTGCGCGGCTGCTGAGTTGAAGAGAGCAAGCAGCTAAGCAGCACGTGCGCCTTGCATTTGGTCTCAGCATCGCAGCCCTGAACAATTCACTATTGCTCCCGCTCTAAGTTAGAAAACACGTGAGTCGATTTCGCGCCCCGGCCCGCATCGCTTTGTGCGGTTGGTGTGCCCTTTGAGGAAGCTAAACTCCCGCTTGAAGTATTTAACTGTGTGCGTTTTGTCGGCTTCGGTGGCTGTGAAATTTTTTCGTTGAGTTGTGTGCTGGTTGTCGGGGTTAAAGTGGGGCAATCAAGTTAGTCTGGTCAAGAGTCCATTACCGTGGGGTTGCAAGACCCTTAATTATCGTTACTGCGGATCATTTACCGGACTCTTAAAGGAACCAACTCTATATTGCCAAGGTGTCCTGCTGTAGCTCGCAAGTTTCGTTGTTCCTTACTGAAAGTTTCGTACCACGTCTTTTCACCCGTTGAGGGAATTATCGTCCTGCCAACTCCTGGCTGTGGTAAATATCATCGAAACCCTGTTTCTGCATTCCGCAATCACCCTGTGGTTTCCTGTCGATTATTTCCGTGCCATTACCTGAGCTACAATCCGCAGCTGCATTGGACACCAGTTTTGAGCATCTGAATCTCTACACCAGGTATCTGTTAGTTGTTGACCGTTGTACCGCCTATACATTTACAGTGAAGTGAATTTTTAGTCTTACCATCAAGATTTATTGTATATATGTTGTTTTGCATTGTAAGTTCAAGTAAACATTGTTGTTGCGTCACTATGATTGTTGACCATTTTGAACATGTTTTTTGTACAGATTTAAAGTCATTACTGTTTTTAATGTAGCCATGTCGTTTGATCGTCATTTTACTGCTGCGTTTAGGTTAAACGTCACAATTTAACCTGACTAACCTCTTTCGCCTACATTTTTAACTGAGTTCATTGTCAGTTACTTATGTTTTTTATTAGTGTTTGCATGCATATTTGTGTTTTGTTTCAATGTACAGGAGTTAAAATGATGTAAGTGAATGCAACTAAAGGTAGGTCCAATTAAGCTGTTGTAGTCGCCGCCTCAAACTATGCCAAGTCAGAAATAGAAAGGTGGAGAACTTAACGTTCAGAGTGCGTTCACCTGTGTTGCTGATTTTGTCCCCGATTTAGTCCAAATGTGGTGGCGCATCAATATTTTAACATCTACCTCGCCTACCGGATTGCCGCCCTAATTTCAAAGGTCGTCAAGAACTCGCCCTCGCGACTGAGTTCAAGCCGGATCAACCTTTTGTTACCGTACACCGTAACGGAGTTAGGGAAGCGTTTAGGGACGCGTTTTCTAGTTTCCCGTTTATGTTGTTAAAAGTTTTTCGTGCGGTAGCAACTGGTTCGATATTTTACTCCAACTACAGGTATACAAATAAAAGTCCTGGAAATTCAAAGTTTAAAGGGAGAAACAGCTGATATATTAACAAATTATATAACGAATGTGTTGCAGAAATATAGACTATCAGATAAAGTGATTGCTTTGTGTGGTGATAATTGCAACACTAATTTTGGCGGAGCTGCAAGAAAAGGAACCAACAACGTATATGCCATTCTGAATAGTAACCTAAAAATGAATGTATGTGGAATAGGATGTGCTGCACACATTTTACACAATTCCATACAAAAAAGTGTTCAGCTGGATTCAAATAATGCACTGTCCTACTTGGGCAGAAATGAAGAAAACATTTATTTAATACAAACTAACAAATATATTGATGGTTTGCATGAAGAAAGACTTGTTGATGAATTTAACTGAGTAGTAAACGTTATAAATGCTAGACTTGCTAAATGGAATAAGAATTCTACAACGGTTGAAGAAAAATGGATAGAGATATTTAAGTTCCTGGATAATAAAAAAATTGGTTTTAGAAATATTCTAATGGTTCTTGAATTTGCTCTTGCTATTCCAGGAACAAGCGCAGCGCTAGAAAGAATATTTTCGAATACAAATGCGCTATGGAGAGATGAGAAAAATCGTTTCCTTGTAAAGAATATTGAAGCAATAATAGTATTTAAAACTCATTTTACAAATTTTTCATGCAGTGAATTCTACAATTTTCTTCTGACGAAACCAAAATTGGAATGTATTAATGCATCTGAAAAATACAAAACCAAAGAAGCTGATACTGTGTAGTGTAGTTTATAGTATTGCTGAAAATATCAACCTATTGCTAAAAATATTATAGTTGCAATTATTAATCAAATAGTAAGAATTGAATAAGTTTGTATTATACACCTATACGGTTACCATTATCCGCTCTTGAATCATTAACGTCTCCACTTTGTCTCGATGTTAAAAGATTCACTCGTAGATAAAATTCAACTGTATCGTCTTATATAATAAATATGTATTATTACCCCGTCCAACCGTCTTCTGTCCCGTTTTTTTATTTTATAAATCTGGTCACCCTACCGTAACGGGCATCTTGCTAGTTACATAATGTATGATGTTATTCTAAAAAAACATATTGTTATCAAACAATTAGAAAAATTTACTGGAAATGGAAAAATGCATTACTAAAGTACTACTTTTGTTAGGCCGAGTTTATCAAATATTCACTGTAATATCCGAAACTATATTGGAAACCCAGATACCTTTTTAGCCGATCTATTATACTCTCTGTGCTGTAGAGAGGATACAGACAGATTCACAGCCAGCCATCACCTCGAACACCACTTTTGCTGAATCAGAAGAGACGAAAACGGTTATTACCGGAAAAATCTCGAGTTCGAAAATTTGTATGATTACTATAAAAAGTAAATTATTCTTATTTCCACCGTCTCAATGTTTTATGTAGGTATGTATATGAATACGTTTTCAAGCCCATTATGCATATTTATTATATATATGAATTAGTTGTGAAGCCTAACAGTGTTGTGACATGTTGGGATTAATAAAGAGCATTTAAATATTTTTATATACTGCATATAAAATTACACTGGCTATATACGAGACAGTGTGGCCAGTGGGATGTCTTCGCCGCTATTGGTCCACGCGAATATCCGCCATTAACAGGCAAAATATTTAGTTACTTTTAAGTTGTTCTCAAAGAGGTTGGTAGAACCTGTTCATTTGGTTATGGAAGAAAATAAAACCTTTAAAATCTGACAATTGTAAATTGTCAGTGTCAAATAATTCATTAGCGTCGCAAGCGGCTGAATTTTTTCATCTATTGCCCTGAAAAACTAATATTCTGCACAGTATTTAAATGTGACAATTAAACAATTTAGAATTGTGCTATTGTTGTAGGCTAATAGCACAAGATGCGTTCGACTTGGAATGTATGATAAAGAGATTACATCGGTGCTACGATGAATGGGGCTTTAGCATAAGTTTAGAGAAAATGGAGTATCTATTTAGTAATCAACTCGGAAGCACAATATAAAGTCTTAATAAATGAAGATATCGCACTAAGACAAGTAGAAAGGTTTAAATACCTCGGTGCTACAATACAATCGATGAAAAAGGTTTGGGAACAGAAGAGATCAAACCTTTAATAGTAGGTACAAAGTAAGAAGATAATGGGATGGTTGAAATCAATTTGATGGAACAATACTATCTCTAACAAAAAAAAAAGAATAGGTGAAGTAATGGTAGAGTCGATGCTATGTTATGGCAGTGAGGTATGGACTGTAACAGCGGAAATGAAACGAAGACTAGACACAGTTCAAATGGACGAAAAAGGGGAAAGGTATCGAGACGAGATAGAGTGACGAACGAGGAAATAAGACGCAGAATGGAGGCACCAGAATGAGTTGTGGAAAGAACTGAACGGAAAGCGTTAAACTGGTTTGGTCATCTGATGAGAATGGAGGAGACGACGTGGCCTATGAAGATCTTTAAATGGTCGCCGCCGGGTAAGAAAAAAAGAGGTAGACGACACAAACCGTGGAATGAGGATATTCGGAGAGCCATGGAGGAGAGGAACCTGTAAGAAGACCAAGCACAGAACAGAGAGGTTTGGAGACAGGGAACAGGAAGACGGCAGTTAGCTGTATTGTAAACTACCATAACTGAAACCAATTGTAAACTTCATGCAACACCTTAAAGCACCACGAACGAACGCCAATGAAAAATGTCAAACGTTCAAAAATAACACTGCACGTGCAGCTAACATCAACTAGTTAAAATAACTAGCGCCAAAATAATGATCACTCAAAAACGTTCGATTATTTCTAAAGGCACTGTATATCTCTACGGTCAAATTTGCCTGAAAATGGCCGCCAACAATCGTATGGCAACACTGTCTTGTATATACTCACTGTATATAAAATTACAGTGACTGATTATATAGTCACTGTATATAAAATTAGAGTCCCTGTATATACTATATACAGGATCTCTATATAAAATTACAGTAGCTATATAAGGACAGTGCGGTCAATTTTGGTCCTGTTTCTGATTGGTTGTTTTAAAATCTGCCATTAAGAGTCGTTTTACGAAATCACACATAGTCACACAAAATTCCTTCTAAGTTCTTTATTATTGAAAGTAGTTCCAATATGAAGTGGAATGAAATAATCCTCATAAAATTCTACAGTGTTCTGTGTAGGCGAATGCCGAATTTTCGTTTCCATAAGTAAATGTCAACGAGTTAAAGTAAAATGCTTTTTGCGAAAATTGCGCATTAGTCCAAATCAAAAGCTATAATAAACTATCTAAATGTCTTATAAATGCCAAAGATTATTGCATCCAATTTAATAGAATTTATGGGCTACGTAACTCTGAATATTCTATTCATCTAAATTAACTGCTGGAATTAATACAACGGTTTGATTATGAATATAAAAAAAAATTGTTAAGTTTTTGTACGTAATCTCTGTGTCGATCAACGCAAAATGTTGTCAATTTTCGTTTTCTATGTACAAAAACACAATAAAGCAGATGAAAAAGGACACCTTGACTTATATTCCAATATTAGGTTGCTCGTTAACGAGGATTTTTAATCGCTGGCAGCGATTCTTTATTGTTCACATCGTCTCTTGCCGTTTAATTCTGTTTAAGTAATATTATTGACATTCTTGTAAAATTAATGTTACACTGCACATTTTTCGACCACCTCATATTGCACAAATTTTCGCGATCGTGGGTATACAGCGCTCTGCAAAGCATCTCCGAATTTCACATATGGCCAGTCCGTATAAAATGACGTTTATGTCACAATTTAGCAGGGTGACGTTTGTCACAGAACAATACCTAAGGGCGTGGTTGGTTGCTGTAGAGACGACTCTTAATGGCTGCCTTTTCTAAATTGACCACACTGTCCTTATATAGCCACTGTATATAAAATTACAGTGACTACATACAAGACAGTGTGGCCATACGATTGTTGGCCGCCATTTTCAAGCAAATTTGAACGTAGAGATATACATTGCCTTTGGAAATAATCGAACGTTTTTGAGTGATCATTATTTTGGTGCTAGTTATTTTAACTAGTTGATGTTAGCTACACGTACAGCGTTATGTTTGGACATTGACATTTTCCATTGGCGTTCGTTCGTGGTGCTTTAAGGTGTTGCATGAAGTTTACAGCCGGTTTCAGTTACTTATGGTAATTTACAATACAGCTAAATGCCGTCTTCCTGTTCCCTGTCTCCAAACCTCCATGTCCTGTGCTTGGTCTTCTTCCAGGTTCCTCTCCTCCATGGCTCTCCGAATACCCTCATTCCACGGTTTGCGTGGTCTACCTCTTTTTTTCTTTCCCGGCGGCGACCACTTAAAGATCTTCATAGACCACGTCGTCTCCTCCATTCTCATCAGATGACCAAATCAGGTTAACGCTTTCCGTTCAATTCTATCCACAACTGATTCTGGTGCCTCCATTCTACGTCTGATTTCCTCGTTCGTCGGTCTATCTCGTCTCGATACCTTTGCGCTTTTTCGTCTATTTGAATTGTGTTTAGTCTTCGTTTCATTTCCGCTGGTACAGTTCATACCGCACTGCCATAACATAGCACAGACTCTACCATTACTTCACCTATTCTTTTTTTTTTGTTAGAGATAGTATTGCCCCATGAAATTGATTTCACTATCTTCTTACTTTGTACTATTCGAGTGTTGATCTCGTCTGTTCTCAAACCTTTTTCATCGAGGCGACATCTTCATTTATTAAGACTTCATATTGTGCTTCCGTGTTGATTACTAAATACTCCGTTTTCTCTAAACTTATGCTAAAGCCCTATTCATCGTAGCACCGATGTAATCTCTTTATCATACATTCCAAGTCGAACTCATCTTGTGCTATTACACCAATAGCACAATTCTAAATTGTCACATTTAAATAGTGTGCAGAATATTAGTTTTTCAGGGCAATAGATGATAAAATTTCACCCGCTTGCGACGCTAATGAATGATTTGACACTGACAATTTACAATTGTCAGATTTGAAAGGTTTTATTTTCTTCCATAACTAAATGAACAGGTTCTGCCAACCTCTTTGAGAACAACTTAGAAGTAACTAAATATTTTGCCTGTTGATGGCGGATATTTGCGTCGACCAATAGCGGCGAAGATATCCCAATGGCCACACTGTCTTGTATATAGCCACTGTATGTAAACTTACAGTGACTATATAATCACAGTGTGGCCATACGGTGGTCATGTTTTTTATTGGCTGAAGGCAAAAGGATTCCAAGTTATTATCATTTTTAACAGTGTACAGAATGTTTAATTACAAAAAGTTACTAATGTCTAAATAAGACATTGGCATTTAACTTGTCAAAAGTTTGAGTGGACGTATCACGTGATGAAATCCGCTATTAGTTTTCCCGCGGCCGTGAGTTTTCCAAATTATAGTTTGTTTCGACGGAAAAGAACCATATTTTGACGTTTTTAGCAAATTAGTTATTTACGATATTCAGAACAGTATTAACATCAAACAAACCAGAACATTTAACAGAGAAATAAATATTGTATAGCAAGTAGTTAATGTCGGGAAAACTCCAGTATAGCCCACTGGTACATTGTGACATTTACGGAATATGAACATAATGGAACTGTTATGCCAATGGTGAAACTGGATTTTAAGCTATAAATAAGAGAAATACTCATTGGGAAATTCAAATTCAATATTATTGTCGACGATTGGACTAACTGCTTGTTTTACCGTGATACACAGGCATTTTTGTACTAAGTACACACAAATCTTAAACAGCAGCTAACTTAAATTCGCACCTTGACGGTAGTCAAGATTGGGTCTGGCATGAGAGTCCCGTGTTTTGCCTCCATTGTCTGAACATTTGTAGAACCTCCAACAAACTGAGAATCACATTATCACGCGCATGCGCCTAAGCACCAATGGGCTATATTAGGGTTTAGCCCATGTATCTATCTAATATAATTTAGATGTTAATAAAGCATATTAAATTACCGAGAAGATTTCTACAAATGATGCTATATCATTTGTGTTTTGGATTTGAACTTTCCAATTTCCATTAATTGTAATAAATTGAAGACATCGTATGACTCATATTTCTTCAACATTTAAACCCCTTTGTGGTATTTTATTGTATTTGAGAGATCAGTCATTTTGAATAACAATCTTTCATTTCAGCAAATAAATAATTGTCAAATTTTATTTTGACTTGAGTAATTTTTTGTTACCAAATGTCGCTTACACCGTTAAAAAAATTCTATTTTTTTATTACATCACCATGGTTTTTCGCAAAATCTGATTTTGACATTGGATTCAAAAGTACCAGCCAACAATTATTGTATGGCCACACTGTGATTATATAGTCACTGTATATAAACTATGCCAAAAGCGCCCCCTACACTCGATATTGCAAAACTACTCCATGTATATCGACCATAGTACCGGTCATTACTGAGCCCACTGCAAAAATTTGTGTACTGCCTCTTTGAGGCATTTCTAACCAATTAGTGATGATATACACTGGGGTACCTTATTGAGCCAAACGCGAGCATATCAGCGTTGAAAATGGCTTCGCAACGTACTATTCATATATTCAGCGGGCGTAACTATGACCGTTTATAAGTCTATATATACATATATAACAGCTATGTAAATAATAACGACAGTATATTTAATATTCAATCAATATCAACAATACCTCTGATTTCAGTTCATTTTAAGCATCGGACCCGCAAGTACCTTGTCTCCAGAACATATAAGCGGGGGAAAGCTATTAAGTCGACCAATTTCGAAAGGGGTCCAAGACTACCAAACCAATAAGTCGCTATATCCTCTAACTCAACCAATACCCAAACTGGAGGCTCTCGGACAAACATCTGGTATTATCAGCTTAAGCGACCTGCAATGCACTCACGATTGAATTTCAGGTGAAGTAGAATACGTCATCGACATCCCCGATTTCCCGGGCCAATTGTTTGCGTATTTTGTTACAGCAAAAGCCACGGCCCATTCAGTTGTGACAAAAATCGATCCGTCTGAAGCCTTAGTTAATACAGAATTCTTTATGCCTTCGGGCTAATTTACATGTCTTGATTGCAGAAACTGGACGGCGTGATTGCTTTTTATGGAAAAGATGATATTCCTGGTGCTAACACGTTTATTCCGTTAGATGCTAACTACCCGTTTCAGTTTATTCCGCCTGAAATGCATATAGTGCCAGAAGAACTATTTTGTAGTGGTATAGTCAAATATTACTTTCAACCCTTGGGTATCATAGTTGCAACTACTCAACAACTTGCCGAAAGAGCAGTTAACATGGTAAAAGTAACATATAGCGCTGGTAGACACAAGCCATTATTAACAATAAGTGACATTCTTCGAGCCGGTGCTACAGATAGAATTATGAAGGAGGCCGAATTAAAACCAACACGAAAAGGTAACCCCTAAATGATAAATCAGTAGAAAATGTATGCTATGCTGAAAAGTTGCTAAACATTATGAAACACTTTGTTACAGGTACAGATATAAAACACATTATCAAAGGAACATTCGACACAAGTTGGCAATACCATTACCACTTGGAGACACAGACATGCGTCGTTGTTCCAAAGGAAGATTATCTAGACATATATCCAACTACGCAGTGGATGGATATCATACAAACAGCAGTAGCCAACGTTTTAAATATTCCTGAAAACAAGTAACAACATCCCAGTGCGTTTTCCATCATAATAAAATATTATTTCAGGATAAACATAGCTGTGAAACGTTTAGGAGGCTCTTTTGGAGCAAAAATTACCAGGAACTCGCAGCTAACCTGTGCTGCAGCATTAGCAGCCTATAAGCTTCAAAAACCTGTCAGAATGAGAATGACATTCAGCACAAATATGGACGTAGTGGGAAAGAGGTTTCCCTCTCTCGCTGATTATGAAGTTGGCCTTAACGATGATGGTGTAATTCAATATTTAAATAACACTTTCTACTTGGATTACGCTGCAGGTGGAAATGAACCTATTATTAGTAAATCTATAGGCATTTTTTATAGTAGCTACCTGCATGATTCTTGGTCCGTAGTAGGAAATAACACAAGAACCGACAACCATGCAGGAGTATGGGTACGGGCACCAGGTAGACACTGAAAGCATTATGAAGCTTAACTCATTATCACACACTTTACAGGTCATGTAACTATAATGGCTATGATTGAAACGATAATGGAACATATAGCAATGGTCCTCAATAAACCTCCAATGGAAATTCGAGAAGCAAACATGGATCCTGTTGCAAATAAAAAACTCATTCAGTTCATTAACGAACTAAAGCAGTGGGCTGATTATGATAATAGACAAGTACAGATTAACAACTTTAACAAGGTAAGAAATATAATAACGCAACCTTAACATTCACTATGAAAAGATTTTCAAGATAAATCGATGGATTAAAAAAGGCCTAGCACTCGTTCCAATGACCTACGCTATAGAGTATATTGGAAGCTATAGCGCAACAGTAGTGGTGTATGCTGGAGACGGTTCCGTAGCAGTAACTCACGGTGGAATCGAAATTGGACAAGGCATTAACACCAAGGTAATCTGTTAAACTTGGATAAATACTGAGAGATGATATCGGATGTCAAATTAACGATGTCGTTTAGAAATACATTTCTTATCAAATTTAGAGCACTAAACACATTTTAGGTGGCACAAGTTTGTGCATTCGCACTCGGAATTCCTCTAGACATGGTCAGCGTGAAGTCATCTAACAACATGGCGTCACCAAATAATTTTACGACTGGAGGGAGTTTGGTAAGCGAGGTTATCTGCTATGTAAGTTTTGTACACTTTGTGCATGTTAAATTATTGCTAATATAATGAACTTGAAGGCTACTTTGAGAGCATGCGATACTCTTTTATTGAGAATGAAACCTGTTAAGGAAAAAATGAAGAATCCTACTTGGCAAGAACTAGTTAAAGAATGTCAGCTTGAATACGTGGAGCTGATAGCAACTCATATGTAAGACGATAGTGCTAATTTGCAAGCTTGTAGTGGACATAATTTGATTTTTTGAAGGTATACACCGAACGACCCTGTTCAATCCTACTACATTTACGGAGTTTGTACCTCAGAGGTAGAGGTTGATATCTTAACTGGGTTACATCAGGTCACTCGAGTCGATTTATTAGAGGATACTGGTTCCAGTATCAGTCCTTGCATCGATATAGGACAAGTTGAGGGTGCCTTTATCATGGGACTGGGTTTTTGGACTACAGAAGAGACGGTGTATAACAAGGAAGGGCAGTTACTAACCAACAGAACTTGGAACTATATGCCTCCGGGGTGTTTAGATATTCCACAGGACTTCCGGGTTAAATTCCAAAAAAACAACCCTAATCCGAAAGGAGTTCTTCACTCAAAGGGTAATATCTTTCGAGAACTGCAAACAGTAATTATCACATTGGTTTTGTAGCGACTGCTGAGCCACCCCTATGTCTTTCTTGTTCCATTCCGATTGCAATTCGTCATGCAGTCGCCTCTGCTCGAACAGCGGCGAATCCCACTGCACCAAAATGGTATCCAATTAGTAAGAACTTTGCATTTGGTGAAAGCGTATACAGACGAATTAATTCTAACATTACAGATGGTACTTCAACAGTAGAGAATACTTTTCTGAACAGTTTGAATGACTACAAGCAGTACACCCTCTAACCATAAAAAAGTATACGTTTGAGCTACAGATTTTTAACAAATATGCATTGTTTTCATCTTGTAGTGAAGATTCAATGATTTTGCTTCTTAGAACATATTTACCGCAAAAAGTACACCCTACAGCTTTATAAATAATAAAGAAACAATTACAATTTTAAACTCCGTACTTTTGGCTCCTTTTGTTTCCTATTGTTAGCCCAGAAGCGTGTTTAGCCAATTTATTCCACTAGGGAGACATGCACCAGTAATACTACTTCTCCAACTCTACATGGTGAGTCGGGAGGACAGGGATATATTTGGAGGATGTTTGCAAAAGGTCAAAATAAGAAAACTAAACCAATATGTTTAAGTCCGATTCCAAATCAAACCCTTAAGTAGATATTAGAGAGGGGTTCAAATTAGGTCTTTGTCATTTTACTGAAAACTGGTTTAGGCATGGCGTTACCGGGTTGATATAAACAACCCGTACAAATGTTTTATTAGAACTTTTCGACGTGCTAACAAAAATGGTAAATGTGGTAACAAAAAATAGGTACTGGAAAGCCTAATTCACTTGTCACGTGTATTTTGAAAAATGAAAATCGAATAACACTCCTGGAGTTTGGTCCATTCCTCCCGACTCACCCTGTATATAGTTTAGATGACCCTTAAACGGCTTCACTAATGATGGGCATTACCTACAAATGGGAATAACAGCAAATTTTGCCTATACAGAGTGTTCCAAAAAGAATAGGACACCGATTAGTCATAGATGCCTTACGTCATAATAAATCGATTAAACCCAATATACCTTAGTACAAAGTTCCTTCAGTAAGAAGTTATAGGGCCTTGAAGTTCAATGTTTTATTTTTCATTTCTTTGTTAATTTTCAGAAATGTAGAGATTTCGATTTGAATTTCGGTGTACATGCTTACTATTATATACTGTACTAATACGAAAATTTTCATTAACTACACTTGACTGTAAGGGGCACTTTACCTATCTTTCAAAACTTTTTTTTAGTTCTGACTTCGTTATCTGTAACTTTTTTTGAAATTTTATGTTATTATCTGAAAGAGAATTAAAATACACAAAAATAATGTACTCTTAGTTCATGAGTGTAAAAGCAACCGTTTGTTTTAAAATGCCCAGCAAAGGTTTTTGGTTGTCATTAAGACGTGCAATTATCAAGTAACCATGATCACAGAAACAATGAGTAATGATTGTAATCTAATAAACAACAATAAGAAATCAATTAATGACGTTGGGGACATCAATTTTTTGTCTTTGTGCTTATGAAAATGTTGCGACATAACAAACCTCTCAACATTGGAGAATTCGTTATGTAGCGGCATTTTCTTAAACATAAAAGAACAAATTCTTATGTCACTAAGGTCATTAATTGATTTATCATTGTTTTTTACTAGATGACCATTGTTTTTGTGATCATGAGTACTTGATAATTGCACGTCTTAATGACAACCAAAAACCTTTGATGGGCATTTTATGGTAAACGGTTGCTTTTAGGGTTAAGAACTAAGAGTACATTACTTTTGTGCTTTTTAATTCTCTTTCAGATAATAACTTAAAATTTCGGATTACGAAATTTGAGCTAAAGAAAGTTCTGAAAGATAGGTAAACTGCCTTTTACAGTCAAGTATAAATTATGATTTTTTTAATTAGTACAGTGCATAATAGTAAGCATGTATACCAAAAATCAAATCGATATCTCTACATTTGTGGAAATTTACAAAAAAATAAAAAATAAAAAATTTAACTTCTAGGTCCTGTAACTTCTTACTGAAGCGACTTTGTACTAAGGTATATTAGGTTTAATCTATTTATTATAACGTAAGGAATCTATGACTAATCGGTGTCCCATTCTTTTTGGGACATCCTTACATAGTTTAGATGACCCTTAAACGGCTTCAGTTATCTCTCAACTGTCCTACAGTGCAGAAATGGTGCTCGAGTTTGTAAAATGCGAAAAGGGCAAGGATATGCTGTTGTATAACGGAATTATTCATAAGAAGGAGGGTATAACCGACGAAAAATTATTTGGAAGTGTGCCCGTTATAACAAGTGTAAGTATCCTGGAAGAGCTCATACTTTGGGCAATGAGGTAGTGAAGAGCACTCATCACAACCACTTTCCTGATGCTGCAAGTGTAGCAGCAAATAAAGCTGTGACGTCCATGAAGGATATGGCTAGGAACGTAGAACAATCTACTCAGACCATTGCGACTACTGTATCCGAGGAAATCTCCATTGCTTCGGCTGTACAACTACCAACAATATCTTCGATGAAGCGAACCATACAGAGAGTCCGCAACGTCTAAGAAGCTGTTCCTGCCAATCCTAGAAACATAAAAAAACTTCACATTTCTAACGAATATAAAGAGACCAGTGATGGAGAACCTTTTCTTCTGTTTGATAGTGGTCCAGGTGAACAAAGAATTCTTTTGTTCTCGACGCAACGCAATTTGGACTTTATGCAGCGATGCGACCACTGGTATGCCGACGGAACGTTTAACACAACACCACTATTGTTTAATCAAAAGTACACAATCCATGGAGCCCAGTACAGCAATGGAATCCTCACTGTGTACGCATTACTACCAAACAAAACATAGCATACATACACCCGTCTATTTCAAGAATTGAAAAGACTTCAACCACGACTGCGACCACAAACTATGATGGTGGACTTTGAGAGAGCTACAATAAACGCTTTCCGGAGTGAAGTCCCCGTGGCTAGGATTCATTGGTGCTTCTTTCATTTCACCAAAAGTATATGGAGACATATCCAAGAAGCAGGTTTACAAGCTCAGTACATGGAAAATGCTGATTTCGCTCTACACCTAAGACAACTGGCAGCACTTTCGTTTATCCCCGAAGAAGATGTCATTGGTGCATATGAAAACCTGATGGAGAGCAATTTCTATGTGACAAATGAAAATTTACTGTTGCCTATAACTAATTACTTTGATGATACTTGGGTAAGTCGTCTGGACAGAAGAGAACGAAGGAGACCACCGTTGTTCCCATTGAATTTATGGAATTGTTACCAGTTGGTTGAGGAAGATGTACCAAGAACAAATAATGCGGTTGAAGAGTGGTATAACAGCTTTTCATCAATTCTCAGCGGCGGCCATCCGAACATATGGAAATTTATAAAAGCGTTGAAGAAAGAAAATAGTTTAAATAGAATACGGATAGAATAGTACATTGTAGGGGAGACGCCAACACAGAAGAGGGTGTATAAAGACACTGCCCAACGAATTAGAAAATATAACTGCAGACTATGCGAATAGGCCTATTTTAGAGTATTTGCGAGGGGTTGCCTACAATTTTCAATTACAAGTATAACGTTTTCAATTACAAGTGTTCATTTATATATATTTTTAAATATTTTTTGTACGTATTATCATTTTATGTAAAATTAAATTGATATTAACAAGTCGAAATATAATAATTATTAATAATTAACTTATTCTTATTCTAAATCCAAATTTCAGGAAATTTATAAAGACACGTCCTATAAATGAGTGTCCTTTTGTCGCAGCGTCCTTTTTCCGCCGCGTCGTGATGTCACGTGCGTCCAATTGTCGTACGTTCTTTTGTTCGCGTCCTTATTCGGCGTCCTTTTTCCGCGTTATTTTTTCGTATATCCTTCACTGACACATCATTTAGCCCTTTTGTATTTTTAAGTCTATAGAGTTTGTGTAAAAGAATTTATCTTCATCCGTGTTGTTATAACGTCTTAACCAAATTAATTTTAGTATCGTTAAGAGCTTCATTACCGCACTGAGTGCGGTAATGGATATTACCGCACTCAGTGCGGTAATGGACAGATATTACCGCACTCAGTGCGGTAATGAATATTACCGCACTCTTTTTATACAGTGAACCAGAGTTTATTGATGAAGATAAAATATTGAACAATACACGTTTGCTTATGGCACACAACGAAACTCGTTTGATTGCCGCAAAACTAGGCTCCCCGCCTCGTTTTGGCAATCAAACTCGTTTCGTTA